>CM053580.1:175311373-175379375 GCA_028627135.1 Pseudochirops cupreus | reverse complement strand
ATATTTATGTACATATTATTATTATTATTATTATTATTTACATGCAACTGAGAATTAAGATATACAGGCACTGGGGTAAGGAGATCCATCTTGCCCTACTGGAAAGCCAGTGGGGTGATGAGGGAGGATATAGGAGAGAGCAGATTGGAGGAGGGGGTATATAGTGGGATCACTGTTTTGGGGTGGTGGGTAGGGGAAAGATGGGGAGAAAATTTGTAACACAAAATCTTGTGGAAATGAATGATGTAAACTACAAATAAACAAAAGTTAATTAAAATAAATATTTTTTTTAAAAAAGACTAAATTCTGTGTGCTTGTTCTCTAGAAAATCTGAACCCATTGGCCGTACTTTACATAAAATATTGGGATCTTGAATTTCCCTTTCAGGATATTTGCAAGTATGTCCATGTGTTTCTGAATTCTTCCTTTTGGTAGATGGGGTGGTGGTGTTGGTGAAGTAGAAATCCTTGTCTGCCATGTACTATAGGAGATGTAAGGGAAAAGGTTAAAAGCAAGTCCTCACAAAATAGCATTAGGAACTTTTTTTTAATTTGCTAAAAACATTTTTATAAGGCCAAAAGCTAGTGCCATTTGAAATGGAGAAACATTAGTAGGGTTCAGAATAAGATCATGGATGAAGAAAAAATACCCCTTGCCACCACTATTTGGCAAAGTATGCAATAAGACAAGAAAATGAATTAAAGGACTATGCATTGGTAAAGGGGAAGGAAAAAAAAATCTTTATTCTCAGATGGCATAGTAAGTTACTTAGGAAATCCCAGAGAATATATGAAAAACTAATTGAGAATAATAGCATCAGCAGAACAGCAAAATATAAAATGAATCCAATTTTTTTTTTTAGCATTTTGTACATTAACAATAAAATCTATGAGATAGAAGACTGAAAAATACAACTACAATATAAAAATAATATTTAGGAAGCTATCTATCAAAACATACAGGACTTATAAATACAATTTTATAAAACAATACTTAGAGCGATAAAGAAAGATCTAAATTATTGGTGTGATATTCAACATTCATATTTGGTTGACATCAATATAGTAAAAAATATGGTACTATTTAAAGTCATCTCCACATTTAGCACTCTTTGAATTACGTTAACAATGAAATATGTTAGAGAATCATACAAAGTTTTAGATTTTGTTTTTTCTTTCACTATCCTCCACTGAAGACAAACCCTGGTATTCTCTATTCCTGTAGTAACTTTCTATGGTCGAATTATTTCTCTTTTGCCTGCTCATTAAAAAAAAAAATGAAGCAGTTTATTTTTTGCAATCACCTCTAATCCTGGGGTATGGGAGCTGATGCCTCTAGCCTTGTAAAGCCAAGCATTAGCAGGTTTCCAGAGGATGGCTGTTGTGAAAGGCTTTCAAGATTCTGATTACACAGTATGGTGAACTCTCTTATTTATTCACTAACAAATCAGAGCAAAACATTCACAGAAAATCAAGGTAATGCATTCAAAATGTTACAACTTATCACAGAAAATCAAAATACAGCATTCACCATGTCACAACTCAACAACTTATCACTAAAATTGGCCTACAATTTTCACCAAAGTGGTCACATAGTTTTCAACAAAGTATAATCACTTAGTCAATCACAAAATCCTTAATTCAATCACAAAAGTCAAAGTTTTCCACCCCTAGGTCACAGTAAATCATAATCTTAGTCAGCACACAGTATCCAAGTGAAGTCTTCTTTCATCTTGACTCAAGGCTGGCTCTCAGCTTCCATGGATCCTCTTTCATGGTCCCAGCTCTAACTGTCACCTGGGTTCAAAGGCAGGTAGCTACCAGTTCTTTGTCCAGCTCCTTGTCCAGTTCTTCATCCACTTCCCATTCCATACTGAAGTTCACAGTGTCCAGTCCACCTCAAGTCCTTCACAGTTCCTGTTTCTGGGAAGACAAAGCTTGACAGAGCCACAATAATATTCATGCACATTGCTGGCACCATGATCAGTTCACTATCTGCCTGTGAAATCAGCTCAGACCTACCAACAAGGTCTGAGAACTCAACACAAATCATCAACATAGAAATCAACACAGACTCACAATGGCCAAGAGGTCAGCACAAATCATCAGTAAAGTCCCAGGACTTCCAAAACCCTCCTCCAAGACTTCTGTAAATACACAACCAGAAAATCCTCTTTCAGGGCTTCCAGTAAGGTCCCAGGGCTTCTGTACAAAGTATCACAAATGAACATCAACATAGACAGAGCACACAAACAGAGTGCTGGGGTACCAGAAGTTTTTTTCTTCTTGACTCTGCCACCACAAGAGTCCTCTTCTCTGTTCTGCTGTCTCTAGCCTGGAAATTTTCCTTATATATGGTCATTAGCTCCTCCCTTTCCTGTTGCAGGAGTTCATGAGTTCTAAGGTTTACGAGTTGTGGGGTTCACATGTTCTGTTTCTTAACAGACTTGATACAAGGATCAAAAGAAATTTGAACTGAAACAAAGTGTTAATTCAACAGCTGAAACAAGGTGTGAACTGCTTCTGTTCTTGCTGTTACAAGCCTGGAACCAAAACCAAGAGCTCCACCTTTCTATATATACCACAGCCAATCGCATCCCTGCCTCATTGCTTCTATAGTCACCAGTCATTTGCTGGTTCCTTCTCATCCAGAGCTGTATCTCAGTGGCACAGCTGGGTCTGGCATTCCTTACTGGCAGAGGTTCCCTCGCTCCCAACACTTTCTTCAAAGTACAAGTTCCTGTGGATAAGACTGAGCCTATCTCCCAAGCCAGCTAGCCCCAGGGTTCTTGTTATTCTGGTGGAACCAGGGTCCAAACCTTGGTAATGGGATTTTTCTTTGGATCTGCTCCTGCTTGTCTCAGAAAGACCACCATTCTGCCCCAACTCTTGTTTATTTTTACAACTATAAATTTGCCCCTATTTTGTCTTGTTTATGGGGGAAATTTGGAGACCTTGGAATTCTCTGACCTACTCTGCCATCTTCCTAGTTTCCTCTCATCATCTATTTTATTTTAAAGTCATTTTGAATATTTTTGAAAGACACTAGGGGCAGGTAGGTGGTGCAGTGAATAGAGCACTGGCCCTGGAGTCAGAGGGACCTGAGTTCAAATCTGGCCTCAGACACTTAACACAAAATCTAGCTGTGTGACCTTGGGCAAGTCACTTAATCCCAATTGCCCCCCCCCCAAAAAAAAGCAAAAAAAAAAAAGAAAAGAAAGACACTACACAAATACCATCTTTCTATCTTTAGCTAGGTGTATTATATGCCTTAAAACGTCCTTGTGATTTAAGTTATAACCTGGATTCCAAATCCTATTACCAAACACCACAGTCTTTACTAGTTATTCATGTCCCTAATTGATTTTTCTTTTCTCATCCTCAACAGATGATTTCTTACCTTATTGTTACTGAGGCTCTATTCTATCACTCCTTGAAAGATTATTGTCATTTGTTCCCTTTGTCACTTCAGATCCTTCAGAAAGTGAAAACAATCTCTCCCTGCCCCCCCACATTGAAGTTCCACTTGCATGCCTTTTACCTCTGATCTTAATTGTGGAAAGGTATTCCTAGATTTCTCTCACCTTCTTCTCCAAGATTCCTTTTTCTTTTTGTTCTTTATTTAGTATTTTACTTTTCTCCAGTTACATGTAGTAATAATTTTTAACACTCGTTTTTAAAACTTTGAGTTCCAAATTCTTTCCCTTCCTCTGCCCAATTCCCCTCATTGGGAAGGCTAGCAATTTGATACATTATAGATGTGTAGTCATGCAAAACGTATCCATACCAGTCTTGTTGTGAAAGAAAACATAGACAGAAGAAAAAACCTCAAGAAAAATAAAGTTTAAAAAAATTATGCTTCAGTCTATATTCAGACACCATCAGTTCTTTCTCTGGGGATGGATAGCATTTTTCATCATAGGTCCTTCAGAGTTGTCATGGATCATTGTATTGCTGAGAATATCTAAGTCATTCATAGCTGATCATCTTACATTATTGCTGTTACTTTTTACATGATACATTTCACTTTGTATCAGCCCATGCAAGTCTTACCAGGTTTTTCTGAGAGCATCATGCTCATCATTCCTTATAATAAAATAGAATTCCATAATAATCACATACTACAACTGGCTCAGCCATTCCCCAACTGATGGGCATACCCCCAATTTCTAATTCTTTGCCCCTTGAAAAGAATCTCTATAAATATTTTTGTACATCTAGGTCCTTTTTCGAAAATCTCTTTTGAGATATAAAGCTAGTAGTGGTATGGTTAGGTCAAAGGGTATGCATTCCTTTATAGATCTCTGGGCAGAGTTTCAAATTGCTCTACAAAATGGTTGAACCAATCCACAACTCCACCAACAATGCATCAATGTCTCATTTTTCCCCATTCCCCTCCAAAATTTGTCATTTACCTTTTCTGTCCTATTAGCCAATCTAATAGGTATGAGGTATCTTAGAATTGTTTTAATCTACACTTCTCCAATCCATAGTGAGTTAGAATATTTTTTTTTAATATGGCTATAGATAGCTTTGATTACTTCATCTGAAAACTGTTCATATCTTTTGATCATTTATCAATTGGTTAATAGCTCTTTTTTTTTTATAAATTTGACTCAGTTGTCTAAATATTTGAGAAATGAGGCCGTTGTCTGAGAAACTTGTTTTAATTTCTTTTTTACTGTTATTATTGCTAACTGTATTTCCCTCCAACCTATTCTCCCATTTACTCTACTCTCTTTCTCCTTTTTCCTTGTCCCTCCTCAAAAGTGTTTTGTTTACGACTACCCCCTCCCCCTATCTGTCCTCCCTTCTGTCACCCCTCTTCTCTTATTTCCTTCCCCTCTTACTTTCCTATAGGGTGAGATAGATTTCTATTACCAATTGAGTGAATATATTATTCTCTTTTTGAGCCAATTCTGATGAGAGTAAGGTTCATTCACTCCCCACCTCATCTAACCTCTCTTCCCCTTCACTGTAAAGGCTTTTTCTTGCCTTTTTGATTAGAGATAATTTGCCCCATTCTACCTCTCCCTTTCTTTTTCTCTCAGTACATTTCTCTCTCATGTTCACTCAAACCTGCTCTCAGTCTATACATACTCCTTCTAATTACCCTAATAATGACAAAGGCCTTATGAGTTACAAATATCACCTTTCCAGGTAGGAATGTAAACAGTTAAACTTTATTAAGTCCTTCCCCTCCCCCTTTTCTGTTAATCTTTTTTGTGCTTCTCTAGAGTCTTGTATTTGAAAGTCAAATTTTCTATTCAAACATGCTTGAAAGTTTTCACCTTCTTCTCAAATAGAAAGTCCATCCCTAACTTGGAAGACAGGCAAGTCATTGACCTCCTAGACTAAGACAAGAATACAAACAATGAATTATCAGTAGAAATCTCTCTTAACTCTTCCTCCCTTTCTCCATAATGATTTTGATTCTCACTATTGTTTTCTGAATTACTTGTGATTAGTCACAATACCTCATCTTCTAAGATCTTTACTGTCTTTTAATGTCTCTGATTAACTTCTCTATCACACTCAATTTCTTTACTTTGTCTTGAGAGCAATTTTAAAGTCACATTCTACTTTTCAGTTTTCAGATTTTCCTCTTGTTGGTTTCCCCAATTTGCTTGATTTACAAATTGCTTTAACAATTTGTTTAACCTGCCTATTTCTTACTTGCTCTTTCTTATTTTCTTTACTTTGTTGACTATTTGGGCAATTTTGTCTCACAAAAAACCAGAAACAGAATCTGGATCTAAAGATTGTTGGTTTTCTTTTTTTCCACCACAATTTCTCCCAAATTTCTCCCCATTCCCAGTTCAATTTCTGGCTTTCTTCAGAAGTCCAAATGCCTACAAATTACCTTCACAATTTCATTTTCTATCTCTAAATGTTGTAGTTGAGTATTTAAGGACAAAAGAAGTTAAGTGATTTTAAAAGATTAAAAAACTCTCTAAACTTAAAAAATTACAAAGATTTTAATATACAAAGAGAATGAAAATAACATTATATATGAAACTGTGTGTTTCTATGTGTAATTCTATTACAAAAAGTTTGTTGGAAAAATAATTTAGCAATTTGCATGAAAAATTTTAAAAATTGCACTATCTTCCTTACTGAACTTCTCTTTTTGTAAGTATTTTAGGAATATTTTGTTGATATTCTCTCTTTCTCTGTCTTTCTTTCTCTGTCTCTGTCTCTGTCTCTCTTTCTCCTTTGCATTTCTATAATTAGTCACTGAGGGAACTGAGAGGATTAGAACAGCAAGTGGTTAATTGTGGGAACTGAGTGAACCACACTGCCTCCAACTTGTGACTCAATTCTGGAGCTAGCTTCATTTCTATTCAATTATGGGTCTAGTCCAAATTCTGTCTTGTGAGACAACTTTATTAAATTGTGGGAATTGGGAGAAAACTTTATTAAATTGTGGGAACTGGGAAAATTTTATTGCATTATTTGAACCTAGCCCTGCATGGTAGGGAAGCTGGACCACCCTTATCTGCTACTTACAGACCCCTAACTAAGGACCTAGGTTATATTGACCAGAAATTCAGTTACATCCAAAGATTGATGCAAGGAGTTTTCTCACAATTGAACATATCAAGCACCCCATATGTCTTATCTGAAAACTGGAACCCTACTGATTAATCAGTTATTGTTTCCATGTTCCTTTGATTGCTCATAGATACTTGGAGTGAGTGGGCCACCTCTTTTTCTGATTTCAGGAAATTTTGCCTGTTCACTTTCCCCCTCCAAACTTGGAAAGTCCCTAGTTTTTCTTCCAACTAAAAATCAGATTACTTATCATCGTATTGTTTCCTTTTAAATAATTGGTCTTATTTGATTGATTGTTTTTAATGTATTAAAAAGTCTGTCTCCCTCTGAATTTGGAGTCCAGACCTAAGCTGAAGAACAGTCCTGGTCCTGATTTGTTAGGTTATTGGCATTCGTTGCTTAATGAATCAATTAGATTGATTGAAGATAGTGCATTTGGTTCCTCAGTCATTTCATCTTTTACCCACCATCACTCTCACCCCTCCCCCACAAACCATTCTTTGTAACAAATAAATATGATACAAATGAACAATTCAACACATTTAGCCACATCTGAAAATGTGCATCTCTTTCTGTTCCTTTAGTCCATTTTTTCAACTAAGGATTAAGGAGCATATTTCAACATCAGTATTTAGAGATTTTGATTGTGCATCAGTGGAAATCCTGAAGTCTTTTGTGAGAGTCAGGATATAAACTGTCCTCTTAAGTATACTTATATAATTTTTCATCAATTCATCCAAGTCTTATAACTTTTTCTTCTGAATCAATCATATTTATAATTTCTTATGATTGATACTATGCCCTAATATTTTTCTGTTTTCCTTCCTCCTTTAGATTTTTAGATTTGGGGATAAAAGCCAAAGATTGGCCTCACTAGGTCAAAAAATATGCACAATCAATACTTTTGTGGTATGGTTCTAAACTGCTTTCCAGAATGGTTTGAGCAATTCACAACTCCAGCAGTAGTGCCTCAGTACACCCATGCTCTAACAGTGCCTCTAGAAATTTCCATTTTACTTTTTTATCATCGTTGTGAAACAGATATAAAAAGGGGAACTTCAGAGTTTTTAAAAATTTTTTTAAAATTTATTTTCTTCTTAGTAATTTGTAGCATTTTTTCATATGACCGTTGACAACTTTAAAGTTATTGACAACTGCTTTAAAAACTGTCTTTTCATATCCTTTGACTAGCTATTGAGGAATAGTTCTTGCTCATATATATTTATTTTCATTCCTTATACATTTGGCGTATCAGACCTTTATCACAGAAATTTGCTGAAATGATTTTTCCCAGTTAACGTTTTTTCCTTTTTGAGTGGTTTTCTTATAGTCTGATAGCAAGCACATAGCTTAGTGAATTTGTGGCATTGGGTTAAGTTTTGGTTAAGTTTTTGAACCTTGGCTTTCAAATCTATAAAACGGGAATATCCTTTCTGCGAATCTCATAGAGTTGTTGTGAAGCTTGAACTAAATGTATTTCAAAATATGCAAAGTATTATGCTAATGAGAAGTATTATTATTGTGAAAGTGACATGGGCAGTGACTACACTTGTGGTGCCATGGCAGCAATAGTGGACAGCATTTGGCATATGTCCTTGTTTTCTGCAAATTTCAGGAAAGACAGATGTAAGTTAATTAACTAACCAGAATGGGAATACAATACAATTTGCCTTCCAGGTGGCGTTACATTTGAGCCAACAGTAATGTGTTTGTCTTTCACTTTTTTTTACTATGTCAGAATATATGCTTTTCCCAAAACTGCAATATCCCCATTACTCATTAGTGTGCACTTAGTAGCAAGCTCTTTCATTACTTCCCTTTTCACCACCCTGAGGTCTCCAAGGTCTCCTTGGGAACACTTCTGGTATCAATCTGATACTCATCTAGGTATATAGTTTGTTTGTTTTTTATTTGTTTGTTTTTGGTGTGATAGGGGTAGAATAGCACTCTGAAATGTGAGAATTACTTAAAAATTCTATTTGGTTTATAGCCCTGCATTTGGGAAATCTGCTAAAACTCTACCCACCTCATTCATAAGATCCTGAGAATTAACTTTTTAGTGGACACATGATTTATGTGAGCACAGTAAAGTAAATATTTATAAATGGAACTGTTCCACAGCAAAACTGTTAAGAAACAGTTTCAGCTGATCATCTTTACCCATAACCTCCTGACACAGGGAGGATTAAGAAAAGAGGTTTCTTGGAAATAACCTGCAAGGATCAACGCTGCAGCAGTCAGAGAAAATAAAGAGAAAGCCATAGCTTTTAGGATCTAATTCCTTCTCACTACCACCAGTAGTTGAGGTCAATATCACCACAGCCAGGCTGACTTTTCCCCAAACCCAGGTCTTGCATTGTAACTATAGTCTATTTCACTCTGACAGAAGCTGGCCTCTTGTATTTTCTCCCAGGCATCACAGTTCTTTAAGATCTGTCCTTCTATATTGCCACATTGGGCCACAGACATAGTAGCAATAGGGCCAGCAGTCAAGCATTAAGCAGCACTTGAGTGGTAACCTGTTCCACCAGAAACATGCAAAGAATGACTTGGAATTGGTGACCAGAATTCTCTTCAAAGGCTGAAGAAAAAGGAAAACTCAGGGGTGTTTGGGGTCTATATGCACTTATACTGCTTTCCTTTTTACCTCCCTGCATTTCATTGATTTCTTTTCCTATCTTTAAGCCTTCCTGGAAAAAGAGTATCCATTATAGAATCTCCAGTGACATTATTTTAAATGCTTTCTTCAGTTTACAAAACTAGAAGTTAATTCTGATATGTTTTTTGAAGAAAATGCTAAATCAATCTTTTATGACCTAGCCCTCATCTATCTTTCCAGTCTTTTTCTACCTTACTTTCCAGTGACACTGGCCTCCATCTGTTCCATGAATAAGACACTCTCCCACTCTGCTCTGGGGATTTTGTCTGACTCTCCCCCTGCCTGGAAGATTCTCTTTTATCTGCTCCATGTACTGACCTTTCTGGCTTCCTTTAAGTCCCAACTAAGATCCCATCTTTTACTGAAAGTCTTTTTCAACCCCTCTTAATTCTAGTGCCTTCCTTTTGTTAATTATTTTCCTATTTATCCTGTATATAACATACTTTGTACATTTTTATTTGATATTGTCCCCCCTCCCCATTATTTGTAAGCTCCTTGAAGGTCTGTCTTTTGCCTTTTTTTGTATCCTCAGTATTTAGCACAAAGCCCAGCCCAGAGTAGGAGTTTAACATATGCTTACAGATTGTTTGATTTTCAAATGAGAAATAATTTTCAAAATGATCTTAATCTGTGGAAATTTTAAGTCAACTGAAAGAAAATGTTAGAAGATCATTTAAGCCAGTCCCTTCATTTGACAGATATGGAAACTGTGACCCTAATCTAGAAGGTTACTTATCCAAGGCCACAAATCTAGTTAGTGGCAGAGTTGGGAGTAGAGCCAGTTTCCCAGATCAGAAGCAATACTCCATCTACCATTTGGTTACCGACCAGTTTGGGGATCAGAGTTAAGAAATGTGAACATTAGAATTCAGTTTTGGATAACACCTAGGTTTTGTTGGAGACATTAGCTTAGAATAAGATTTTGTTTTACTATTCTCTTTCACTTCAATGTTTATTTCCTTAGAGCTTCCTGTCAATCCTTTTGATTAAGATTTAAAAAAAAAATCTCTACCAGAAGCATTTTTGACTATTTTTACTGTGGTTAGAATTGAAAGGTAAGTTATTTTAAAATCTTGTGCTCAAAATCCTATCTGGTAACTTATAAACTACCTTTATGCTTTTTCCTGGGAAGTTGTCATTTTAAATACTGAAATTAAGATGTGACTTCATCATAGACTATGTTGCAGTTAGCAGTAGTAATCTAGACGTAAGGAGAACTGGGTTCTAGTCCTGTCTTTGTAAAATTTACCTGTGTAGCCTCAATATAATTGGTCTGTCTCTCTGGGCCTCACTTTCCTTTTCTGTCAATTGAGAGGTTATAATAGAGGGTCCTTAAGGTCCTTTTAATCTCTAAATATTAAGATTCTATTTAACAAACACATGATATGAGAAAGTAAAGAACTTACATTTTTAGAAGAAACACCACTGTCTTTTAGTTAAGAAAGTCTTCATAGAAAAAATGGAATTTTTGGACCTACTTGTGTTTTAGAAAAAAGGGTTCAATTAATATGGGACATAGAATATAGTTTAACTTTAGGTGGTCAGCAAACTTTTTTTTCAGTAAACTTTTCTGGAAGGGCTAAAGGAGTAGGTCCCAATTAGGATTAGCCCAAAGAATTGAAGACAAGAACAGAAATGGAGTCATTTATGAAGCTTTTCCTGTGAGTAAAGCATTAAATTTGGATCTTTGGATCTTGATCTGAGGTAAAGAATACCAGATTTAAAATCAGAAGATTTCATTTCAAATCCTGATTTAGGTTCTTACTACCTGTGTGACCTTAAGCAAGTCACAAAGCATTTTTGAGTCTTAGTTTCTTTCAATTTTAGAATGAGAGGGATAAACTAGAGGGTTTTTTAATGTCTCTGGTTCTAAAACTATAGTCCTACAGTATCAACCAATAAACTTTCATCCAGTTCCTACTATGTGCTAGTGACGGTGCTAAATGCTGGAGAGATGAAAAAAGGTAAAGGATAGTGGAGTTCACTATTAAGGGGAGATGACTGACAAAAAAATATGTACACACAAGCTACATACACAGTATAAACTGGAAATGATCAACAGAAGGAAGCCACTAGAATTAAGAAGGTCCTGGAAAAGCTTCCTATATTAAGTGGGATTTTAGCTGGAATTTGAAGGAAACTAGGAAAGTCAAGAGGCAGAGATGAAGCAAATGCCCAGCTTCAGGAGATGGAGTGTTTTGTTTAAGGAACAGCAAGGAAGTCAATGTCACTGGATCTCCAAATTTAAGGAGGGTAGGGTGATGTAAGGTGTGAGAAACCTGGAAGGTGTGTATGGGGGCAGGTTATAAAGGGCTTTGAAGGCCAAACAGAGGATTTTGCATTTGATCCTGGAGGTTCCAGGGAACCACTGAAATGTTAAAGGTAACAGTGGGGCTCAGTGACATGCTCAAACCTATACTTTAGGAAGATCACTTTGGTAGCTGAGTGGAGGATGGACAGCATGGAAAGAGACTTGTGGCAGAACAACAACAGGCTATTGTAATATTACAGGTATGAGGTGATGAAGCTCTATACCAGGGTGGTGGCAAGAAAGGATAAAATATATTCAAGAGACGTTATGAAATTGATAGGTCTTACCACCAGATTGAATATGGGACTGTGGAGAAGAGCAAGGATTCAAGGTTTTGAACCTAGATGACAGGGAGGATGGTGAGACCCTCAATGGTAATGGAACTGAATGTGTGATCTCAGAAATGTCACTCAGTCTCTTAGCTCCCCAGGAAACTCTCTTAGAATGATAAATTACAGTTAAGCTAAGTGGAGGGAGTATCCACATAGGAAGTTCACTGCAATGATGGAATCATAGGTGTGGTTGAAAAAAAGAGAGAAGGAAAGATGGGTGACTGGGCAGGGAAAGTTTTAACAAGTAAGTAATTTTTTCTTCTGAATAAGCATACTAAGTACCAATGAGGCAGTCTTTGCCAAATGTCTTGTAGTCACTACCCAAGAAGTAATCAAAGAAAGGAGAAAGCAAATGCTTATTGTAAAAATATTTGGTTACACATATGAATTCAATTAGGTTTATGGGGACACTAAGAGATATGTGCCCTATTTTTCACATGTGGTGCTTTTTCATTTCAAGCCTGGCATGGTCCAGGTGGTTTTCTGACATGCCTGTGTGCACACAAAAAGGGTCAGTGAACCTGGGAATGTTCCAGAGTAGAATTCATTTTTGAATTATTGCTTTGAATATTTTTCAAATGTTTTGAGTTATAAAGAGCTCTAAATATGATTCCTCTAGTACTTTGATTTTTTTTCATTTTTATCCCCATGTGAATATTTTATGGCAAATTTAATCAATTTACATGACCTTTTTTTTTTTATTAAAGAAGAAATGCTTAGTGGTTGTGAACCTTTTAGAATCTCTTTAAGATGACCACGAGGATGCAAATGTGAGGAGAATGGCTGTTTTTATGGGGCCGTTCAGTTACCCTTTTCCAGCCCTACTACAGAGACTTCCTGAAAAATGTATACATTCTGTTTTTTCCTCTGTAAAGTGATGGCAACAATATTAACCCAGTTTGAGGGTTAGAAAAGAAAAAAAAATAAGTTCTATAACTTGACTAAGTGAATTGGATGGAGACCAGATACTTGAACAAGAAAATTGAATAGAAGAGTTAACTTATTCAAGCCAATGTCTAATTTATTCCACAGATATTTAGGAAGGAAAGAAATATTTTAAAATTACCTACTATGTATCAAGCATTGTGCCAAGTGCTTTACAAATACTACTTCATTTGATCCTCACAGCAACTATGGACATAGGGACTATTATTATCCGCATTTTACAGAAGAGGAAACTGCGGGCAGAGAGAAGTTTAGTGACTTGCTTGGGATTACACAGACAGCAAGTGTCTGAGATTAGATTTAAACTTCAGCCTTCCTGACAGTTGGCCCACTGCTCTATCCACTATCCTGTTTAGCTGCCTCAAATTTAGGATCATGGAATCAAGAGCTGGAAAAGAGCTAAAATATTGTTAAGCCTAAGGTTTATTTTATCATATGCCCTTTAAAGCCACTCTGATCAATCCACATATTGACTATTCCAATTTTATGGACTCATTCAGTTTAGAGTAGGCTTTGAGAGACTAAAACATGAAATTCACAACAGTTTGTTCTGCAATAGATTGCAAAATGTCAGTTTATTAAGTGATTAGAGATATTCTTGATCCAAGAATTGATACTTGGATTCATTACAATCAATCAATCACTAACCTTTTTTAATTGCTTACTATATGCTGAGCACTGTGCTAAGATCTAAGAATACAAAGAAAAGCAAAAACATAGTCCTTGTGGTCAAGAAGCTAGTGTTGGAGACAAATTTGAAAATAAGCTTTATATAGTTATCCCTTCCGCATTGTGAGGATTAAGGGCACGGTGCCTTTTGACCCTCCTGCATACCAGAAAAGAGGTTTGAATTATTTATTTTTCTTTTATGGGGTGTTTTTTGTACCTTATTGTAAAATTTAGGTTGATATTTTACAATACTGTAAATATATTTTATGCATATCTGAGTCTCTAAATTTTTTCTGTGTCATCTGTTGGCCTTTGTGTGTCATCTGTGGCTACTACAAAACCTCCCCAAAATTCCCATTTAATTTCTTGTGCCAACCCACTTACATCACACATACACACACACTGATAAAATCATTCTATAATGTACTTCCATATATCAGTTATTTCTCTGGATACAGAGAGATAGTATCTTCCTTCATAGGTGCTTTATAGTTAATTAGGTATTCGTAATAGTCAAAATGACTTAGTCACTGCTTATTCATATCCTTTGATTATTTATCAATTGGGGAATGACTTATGTTCTTACAGGTTTGACAAAGTTCTTTATATATTTGAGAAGAGACTTTTATCTTAGAAACTGCATACATACCCCCTCCCCCAATTTTCTGCTGATCTTAGCTAACATTTGTTTTATTTGTATAAACCTGTTTAATTTATTTATCCATTATTATTATACAATGATGCATTATCCCAAATTATCCATTTTATACCTCACATGAGTCTCAATCTCTTGTTAATTATTACATTGCTCACCTACCATCAGGAAAGCAATTCATGTGGAGAAGGGACCAATCACCCCCACCAACCACCAATCAAATGCCACCCTCAATGTAGGCAAACCAGCCCAGCTGAAGTAACAAGGCATCCTGAGGGAGAGAGAGGAGGCAGTATATTGCAGGCAAGTTAGACCAACACTATTGCCTTGACCACTATCTCCCCTCCTACCTTAATGGAGACAGCCCAGGACCTTGAAACCAAGAACTTTTGGAATAGTAATGCTTCCAGGACAGTATGATACAGCACCATCTTTGGAAGCAGCACTTGGGCTTTCATAAATAATGCAACCCTGATGTTTCCATAAATAATGCCTCATGGGAATTGTTCTTGAGGGTGTTATAGTCATAGCTACTGAGGAATCAGAAAGGCACCAAAGTCCTCGGAATTGTCAAATTAGAAACTGATATGACTTTCTCAGTTTTATGTTAAATAAGAATCATTATCATTGCTTTGCTACTGTACCCTAGAGATAATGGGACCTTTCCATCTGATTTGCAACTGAAAACTTCCATATATATATTGCCTTCCCTCTTTTAGAATGTGAGCTCTTTGAAAACAACAAGCAGTTTTACCTTTCTCCTCTTGTCCCCAGAGCTTGGTATAGTGCATAATAAATGCTTTAAAAAATCATTCATTTACTGGAGTTTATTGTTGGAGGAGGTCTGATTTGGTTAGGTGTATGCTTTAGGAAAATTACTTTGACAGCTATGTAGAAGATGGATTGGAGAGGGGAGAAATATTAAGCAGAGATACTAATCAGAAAGTCATTTTAAAAGTCTGGGAAGAGGGTGATGAGGAACTGAAATAAGGTAGTAGTTGTGTGAATGAAAAAAAAGAGGATGTACATGAGAGATGTTGCATAGGTAGAAATGATAAGATAGGACAACAGATTGGATATTTGGAGTGGGTAAGAATAAGTCCTAAGATAGTACTGAGGCTGTGAGCCTAGGTATGGGGGAGGATGGTAAGAGTCTTGACATTATGGGGAAAAGGATTTATCATATTGTTTGGGAAAAATTATTATACTATTTAAATCCAACCTTATGAGATTAAAGGTTGCTCACACCCAAAACATTGCTTGGTTCCAGTAGTTCTGTAAGAATGTTAGAGATGGGTACAAGGTATTTCTGATTTCCCCACACCAGGATCCACCCAAAGCATTCTTTTTTTTTTTTTTTTTTTTGGTTACCGCACACACAGAAGAGGTGCACCATAAGCTTCTGTTTTAGGTTACTCATATCTATCTCAACTTATCTTGTTTTCAGGTTGCCCTATAGACAAAATTGTTTAACTTTATACCTGGGGTGCTTGGGATTCCTGTCTGAGAAAACTTTGTCAAAATCATATATAATGTAAATTTTCCAAAATCTATGTAGGGAGTGAACCGCTTCTTTTTCAGCTGACTGACCTCTAACGACTGACCCAATACATTTCTTTCTAAAACTATTTCTGTTTTTGGGGTCTATTCTCCTGAACAATGACAGTAAGACTCCAAAGGGGAGGACAGGGGAGGGAAATGCCGCAGGGAATGGGGAAATGAATAAGCAAAGGAAAATTCCTAGTGCAAAAATAAATACTGTATAGCAAAAGAATCCCAGTATGACTAGAGAAGAGAATAATTTTGCTATAACTAGAGAAAGGAATGTGCAATGGACATGAATTTTGGAAGTGGTTGTAAAGTTTGATAAAATAATATTAAAAAGAAGTAATTAAATAAATAAAAGAATTAAGAAAAGTAATAATTAACCTAGGGTCCATAAAGTTATTAATTTAAAATATTTTGATAATTTTATTTTAAAATAATTGGTTTCCTTTGTAGTCTCATGTATTGTATTTTTTCATTTAAAAATATTATTTTGAGGAGACCATAGGCTTCAAAAGATTGACAAATGAGTCCATGACATACAAAAAAGCTTTACTACTTGTATCCTAGATAGAAACTGGCATGCATTAGTTTATCAGGGGAGGAGGAGAAGGAGCATAAAGGAGAGGAGAAGGAGGAATAAGGGAAGGAAGGAGGAAAGAAGGAAGGAAGAAGAGGAGGAGGAAGAGAAATAGGAGAAGGAAGAGTAAGAGGGAGGAAGGAGGAGGAAAGGGAGGAGAAGAAGAAGAAGAAATGGAACTTAGAAATTCAATGATACAAAGAAATATGAAAGTTGAAAGATAAAAACTGGAAAATATGAAACGTCTTCAAAAAATAGCTAAACTGAAAAACAAGACATGAAAAGACAGTGATAGGAGTCACTCAGCTCCTAGAAGAGCACAATAAAACCAATCCAAACCAAACATGGAATTTTGTATTTAAGAACTTCTAAAAAAAAACACACACCACAAATACTTACCAGAACTATTAGAACCAGAGGATAAAATGCAACTTAATAAAATTTACAGATCAACCTCCCACATAGAAACCTCAGACATATTATGCCCATAAATACGTTTGACTAGATCTAGAAACAAGTCAAAGAAAAAAAAATACTGCAAGTAGCTAGGAGGAGACAGATAATCTACAATAGAACCCCAGATGGAATCATGAACAACTATATATTAAATATGAGAAAGGAAAGAAAATACGGGAAAAATGAACTATTTAAAAACAAATACTTGGAAGCAAAAATAACATATCCCACAGTAATGAGCCAAATACTACAGGAAAATGATGGAATTTTAGCAGAAAAAATTAAATAATACTTTATATTATCTATAAAAGAAATTTTAATTACATCATTTATTTAAAATTTTATTTTAAATATTTAGTATAATTTGAATAATATATTTTACTTTATTATATATACCATAATTTATTTTTTCATTCATCTATCTATCTATCTATCATTTCCAAGCTTTCCTGATAAGTATAACAGAACCAAAAATTTGAAAACTATAGGCAACTGGTGTATGTATATAAATAAGTGAATAGTAAACTCCCTTTCCCCCCCCCTATGAAGTAGATATATATGACTATAGATGAATAATTTAGCTTTCTTATACATTACTATATTATTACAACTTTTGATACTGTTGACCACCCTTTTCCTGAATACTCTTTCCTCCTGATGTTTTTGCTCTTTTTATGGTTTTCTTCCCAATAGATCTTCTAATAGACCTCCTTTTCAGATCTTTCTCTTATATTATGAATATAACTCAGGTACCTCTCAAGTCTTCTCCTTTTCTTTTTCTATACTCTTATGGATTAAACTCTCATCTATATAGTAAGGAGGAGGAGGAGGAAGAAAGAAGGAAGAAAGAAAGGAAGGAAAGAAGGAAGAAAGGAAGGCAGGAAGGAAGGAAGGAAGGAAAAAAGGAAGGAAAGAAGGAAGGACTATAAAATCTATATATATAGTTTTCAACAATCTTTTGAATCCTAGTCCCACAATTCTACCTTACTGCTTAACATCTGCAGTTGCAAATTCAACATGTTGAAAATAGTACTTCTTATATTCCCTCCTAAACCATATTTAATGTTTCCTTCTATTAACTTCCCTACTTATGTCAAGAATACCACCAATCATCCAGATTTAAAACCTAGGAATTATCTTTGACTTTTCATTTTCAATCATCCTTCATAACTAATCAGAACCTAAGTTACTGATCCCACCTCTTTGACATCTCTTACATTGCTCTTCTTCTCTCTTATTACATCACAATCTCCCTAGTCCAAGTCCCCATTTTCTGGATTGCTGCAACAGGTTTTTTTCCTGAACCTAGTCTTTTCTCTTTGACAATAATGCCTTTTTGTAACTGAAAAAAAAAATGCTATTTTTGAAGTACACGTTTGACCATGTCACTTCCCCTGTCAAGAAACTTCAGTGCCTCACATTGCTCTAAATATAAAGTATAAATGACTCTGTTCACTACTTAAAGTCCCCATAATGTTGTTCCAAACTACTTTAAATTTCTTTCATGCTTTTCCCCTGTCTGGGCTCTATGCTTTAGCCCAATTGACCTACTTTCTGTTTTTCTCTGTACGTGATATTCTATTTATAACCTCCACACTTTTGCACTGGCTGTCTCCCATGTCTAGAATACTTTTAATCTTCAATCTTCTCTTGCCACCACCAAAAATATAAAACACAGCTCAAATGCCATTTTTTTTGTCTTTCCTCATTTTCTCTGTTATTAAAACCTCTTCCCACAAATCACTGTGCATTTATTTTGTATATATCCTACTTTTACATATCTGTGAATATGTTGCATCTTCCTACTCTTTGAGGGCAAAGATGGACTCACTTTTGTATATATACTTATAGCATCTACCACATTTCGTGTTCATATAATAGATACTTAACAAAAGCTTTTTGATTAATTGTTTTTACCTTTTCAATTGGCAACACTTCCTTGTATAACCCAAAATATGAGACCTCTCAAAGTCTGTTTCCCAGAATATGAAGATCTGTCAAGGACATCCTGAATAAGAAAGACAGGAAGAGAGGAGTCAGACTGTGAAAAGATTTAATGCAAAGCTGCAAAGTTTGTATGTGATAGAGAAACACTAGTTTCTTCAGTAAGGGAGTGGAATGATTAGGTCTATTTTCCAGGTTGATCATTTTGGCACTGATGTGGAAGACAGATTGGAGATGGGAGAAGCTTAAACAAGGGAGATTAATTGCGAGGCAAGAGCTTCAACAGAAAAAAAGTTCAGGCAAGAGGTGCCTTTTAACTATCTGTGCACTTCTTTATTTTTTTCCAATTTATTTATTTATTTTTAGTTTTCAACATTCATTTCCACAAGATTTTGAGTTACAAATTTTTCTCCCCATCTTTCCCCTACCACCATGCCAAAATAGTGAACCTACTGAATACCCCTTCCCCCCATCTGTTCTCTCTTATATCCTCCCTCATCCTCAGCCTCCAACTTTCTGGTGGGGCAAGATGGATGTCTATAACCTCAGTGCCTGTATATCTTATTTCCCAGTTGCATGTAAAAAAACCCAATTTTTTTAAACATTTGCTTTTGAAACTTTGAGTTTCAGAGTCTTTCCCTTCTTCCCTCCTCACCCACCCCCACTGGGAAGACAAGTAATTCAACACAGGTTGTGCATGGGTAGTTACCCAAAACATTTCCATAGTAGTTATAATGTGAAAGACTGTATTTCCCTCCATCCAAAGTTCCCTCCCCCCCACTTGTTCTGTTTTCTACTTTGACCCTGTCCCTTTTCAAAATGGTTTGCTTCTAACTACCCTCTCCCCCAATCTGCCCTCCCTTCGATCACCCCCCCTTCTATCCCCTTCCCCATGCCTCCCTGCATGATGACCTATCAGGGATAAGTTAGGCCTTCACTTTAGATCCTGGAACCCACTTTTTAGAGCTAGTGCTGGTTTATGGCATCACCATTCAAACTTCTTGAGTTTACTCTGACCCCTCCTTTTCTTCCTTCTTTTCCCCACTTTGCCTCTACTTTCTCTCTAGTTATCACAAATTTCCCTGGAATGATTGTTTTCCCTGTCTCTGCATCTTCTACATTTGCCTGACCTGGTCCTGGCTTATATAGAAGGACTCCTCAACCCACTTCTCCCAGTTTCTGGCCATCTTATTGTGCAATTTATCGTTGGCTACAGGAGATGATTTCTGTTCATTCCCCTTATCCCTCATCCTCAAATTTCTTTATTAAATTACTTTGGGGTCTCTTTAGATACTTGTTGGTATCTCTGTAAAGGAGGTAAGCTCTTTTATGACCTTTTAAGTCTATGTCCTAATTGGTAGTAATAATAAAATCTTTTCTGTTTATTTTAATTTTCAAACCTTAGTCATGTCATCCAATAAACAATGCAGGTAACTTTGTAAATCATTTCATTATTCATACCAACTTAGCTTTCTCCTTGGTAATGCCTTCAGTTATGAATTTTAATCACCATATTTTTATTTCATATGTGTGTGTTTATAACATCCTGTTTAATACAGGATGTCTTTTAAATCAGCTTTTTCCTGACTTCCTCTCTGCAGTCTTTCTACAGTCCTTCATCTCATCTTCATATGACATCAATATTATTGTTATCTTTTCTATGTCCTTGACATATTTCACTTCCTGACATTCATTGTGGAGTCTAGTGTTCATCAGTCTCTCATGACAAAGAAAATTATTAAAGTAAACATCATTTATACCTAACTAGCTGGATTTTTTTTCCCCACAGGCTATTCCTTCTCAACCACAGAAAAGAAAAACGCTAATATTATGTTCTCGTAGGGGAAAGATAAAAGGACAATCTAATTGTCTCATCTGCACATAAACTAACAGGCCTCCCTCTACAAGTTTAGATTCAAGAGAGAGAATAGTAGGAATCCATGAAAGATGAACATAAGAAGACAGCCTGTGATGCTTTGAATTTGTAATTTACAACATTTAAAAGGCTAGATTTCTGAAGTCATCTGCAGATTAAGAAAAGGTAGGAGACCTTTGTAAATTTTACTTCAAATTTACTCCCTCTATCTCATTTTTCATGATGATTTCTGTATTAATGAATGTATCAGCACACAGAATGTGTATTTGAAACTTTCATGGTCATTTCATATGCCAATAAAACCTATAGTACAACTTTCTCATTCTGTGTGATTTTTGTTCATGTGTTTCCATAAAGCTCCTGACAATACAAGAAGAATTTAAGTCAATTAATTAATTTCTGAATGTGTTTGCACTTGTATGAATTTCTAAATCAGTCTTCAACTTATTTATTATCTATATTGAAATATCTAAAAAGTTATAATATTCAATATAAGCAACTTTATAAGGTTGGTTTGCAAATTTGTCTTTTAATCGTCAGTGAAGCTGGCATAGTACTTCTAATAATGTCAGTCTGATTTTTATAATGGAGCTAAAAAGGTTAAAGTTCTGCTAACATATTCTCAAATGATTATAACATATGGCAAGAGGTAGCACCTCAAATCTTTTGGATAAAACTTAACAATATGAGGTGTTTATATTTCCATACTAAAAATATAGGCTGTGGCTGCTAACACTATGTAATCTTTCATGTGCTATTGATGACTTTTATCACTAAAATAGAAGGTAAAATTGTGTAATAAAACTTGAGAAATCTTTCATTTTTATTTAAATCTATGTTTGTAGTGATTCCACATTGTAAAGATTTCTTTATGTTGTAATTGATTACTGGTTGGCTATTGCCAATTAAATTTAGTATTAAAACACTCCCACCTACCACAGTTGTAAAAAAATAAAAATATACAAAGACAACACCGAGTAGAAAACCAAGGGAGAATATAAGGTGAACAATGATGCATAGGAACAAATTTCAGGGACCTTGAACTGGAGGACCACCCAAGACAATTCAGTTAGAATTAATGTAGGCTTATGGGGAGAGTTGCTCCCTCATGATCAATTTTATTTTCTATGGGCTTTGTCTATGACTTCTATCTGTTTCTAGATATAACCCCTCTCATCCTTTTAGCTTTGCAAATCTATGTATTATGAGTTGAGCCCAGAGAAGGGAGGTTATCAGATACCTATGTTCCCATATTATCCGGGGTGTGTGTGGGGAACAAGGAATGAACCAAAGAAATGAGAAGTCTCTAAAAGTGTAACTGAAACCTGAATGTTAGGAAGTAGTCTTCTTCACAAGGGCTAATACTGAAAGAGTTTCAGGCTCCAGTTTCATTTTACTTTAATTTTGAAAGTTACTAGACTTACTGAGTCATCATCTTCTGTAGAATGAGGGAAAAAAACCTGAGCCAAAAGGAAACTAAGATTATGAATGGAAACTATAGCTTCCTTCACTCAAAAGCCAATTAACTTAAAAAAAAGAACACCCAGGAGTAAATCTAAAAGTAGTCTTAGAGATTCTCAAAAGCCACACAAAGTGTGACAAACTTGGTTGTTACGAAAGTAAATCATCACTAGTTATGCCTTTGGGAAAAGCCTTAGCCAGTTAACCTAATGGTTGTGTACCTAAACAGAAAAAAAAAAAGGTAAATTAAATTAATGCTGGTTATCATGGTTATTATTCTTTAAACTACCCCAGAAGAAACAGTCTTACCTTTATTCTTGCAAGAAAAAAGACCCCCAAAACAAAAACAAAAAACAACTAATAAAGTAATGGAACATAACACACACACACACACACACGCACACATGCGTTTAGTTATTTTACTACATAAAGCTGTATTCTGATTCCTTTTCATGATATGTTAATGACCTTGCATTCTTTATGGACCTGTGGATCATATACTCTGTCATATCCCACCAAGGTGGAAATTCTTCAAATATTCCTGAGTGTAGAATGAGAACTAGTTTAATTAAGTCAGACTTATTATTGGGAAAAAATGATTTTTGAGTCATGATTCTTTTTTTGGAGGGAAAAGGGCACAGCAATTGATGAAACCATCTATTGAGCCATGAAAGGGTTATTACAATATTAGTGGAGTGAATATCCTTATCAATGAAACCATAGATTTTGGAAGCACGGAAGAAAAATTCTGCTAGGTGGTGCAGTGAATATGAGGCTGAATTTGGAGTCAGGAAGACCTGACTTCAAATATGGTCACCTCATATACTTACTAGCTAAGTGATCCTGGACAAATCACTGAATCTCTGTCTTTCTCATTTTAATTAATCATAAAATGAAGATGATAATAGCACCTATATCCAAAGGTTGTTGCGATGATTGTTGTGGTGGGCAGGTATGTGTTATGGGGTTGTCTTGAAAGAATTTATAGACTCAGACCATCTCCAACCCAAGCAAGGACATTTATTGAGAATCACACTTTTCAGCAGTGGACTAGGATCCTTAGAGGAAACAGCAGCTAGCAAAGCAAGAAAAGAATTTTTATAGAACAGGAAGTATCACCAGTATCCTGGGTCAGATCCAAATATCCTGGATTTGGTTCAAGCCACAATCCTCCGGTTACAAAAACACAAGGGCAAAATAGAATTGCGCATGTAGCTATCCATAATGCATGTAGAAAAGCCTACTGGGGGATATTAATGTATGATAATGATATTATAATAAGCCTATTTACATCATAAATTCACCTAAAGGTCAGTCTTATTGTGCAGGTGCCTAGGTAGGGAAAATCCCTTCTGTGATTTAGTGACTAGCATCCTGTCTGGACAATGCATTCATTGGCTAAACATATTTAGCATGAGCAGGAGGAGTTTGTCTAGCAACTGTTGCTGACACAATTACTACTAACAACATAACTGTTGCTAACATTACTACCCTCATTAATTAACAACACAATTGTTGCTAATATTGCTACCCCCACCAAGGATCAAATGAGATAATAATTGTATAGTGCTTAGCATAGTTCCCGACACTTAGTAGGTGCTTAATAGATGTTTATTCCCTACATCAATGTTTCATTTAACAAAGGGCTTTTCTAAAACAAGTCTAATGAACTAAATAGGGCTAGTATTCTTATTGTCATTTCACAGATGAGTAAATTGAGATTCAGAGAAGATGAAGGACTTGCCCACAATTATTCAATTAATACAAATAGAGCCTTGGACTTTAACCCAGGTCTTATATTTTCAAGCTAGACTTAGATCTATCTGACGCATTTTGCTACCTTTCTTCAAATTCCTCGCTTAATTTGAAAAGTATATGCATATCACCCCAAAAATTAATTTAGATATGGATTCATCTTTGAGGACTGAGACTGAAGCTATCCTTAACCAAGCAAATACAAAGCAACAAAGCAAAATGATTTGTTAGTAGTCAGTAAATATTTATTATAGAAATGCTAGTAATTGATTCTTTTCTATTTTGTGCTCATATTTTTCACTGTGATAGTTATAGTTAATGTCTGAGTTACAAAATATCTTGACATTGCAGATGCATTTGTGTATGTGGAATTCTCAAGGAAAAGAAGGTAGGCAAAGTTGCTTTCTTAATAGAAAAATATTTCAATAATGAATCATATGGGTTTATAACCCAAGAGACCAAACTTCATAAATTCATATCATATTGGTTTAAGACTACAGCATACTAATTAGGAAATGCAGTCCAGATTCACCAAAAGAATTTCCTGTCTGCATATATGAGACAGGTTTAGGAAGATGTTTTCAGGTTTTGAAAAGGATATGGTTTTATTTATGTGTACACTTTTCCACAAATATTTCCATGGCCAACTAAGAATTTTTCTGTGATAGCTTGAAAAAAAATAGAGGCCTGGATATAATCTTGAAATATTATTTTATCCATCTCCCTCTTTACTAACAAGATTGAACTAAAATCATTCCAAGAAATTAGTTATTTACCTTTTTCTTTAAAATTCCCAGGAGATTCCAAAACCTTCTTTGAAGACTCTTTGCAGCCTATCCATCTTTCCCCACTAAGTAATTGAATATCTAAATACATAAAAGTCTTTCTATATGATTGGATTATCTATCAGGTCAATTATATTTTTTCTTTTCTGGATGACTAAGATGAGTAGTACATACAGTTCATCCTTCTGGCATGATCATCCTTCTGGCAAAATCAAAAAGCAGGGGGAGGGGAGCAGACAACAAACAACTATAATAGTATACTGTAAACAGCACTGAACTAAGAGTGAGGAGACCATGTTCTGGTCATGGTTCAACCACTGACTACATTGCCTTGAGCAACTCCCTGAGCTTTTCTGGGTTGTTAAAACTTGGTTGATGGAATAACTCAAAGATTTTTAAGCTCTTTATCAGTTCTTATCATTCTATATTTTGTAATTCAATAATTTTCTTTTATTTTAAAAATTTACTTAAAACATTTTTGTATTCCAAGTTTTTTTTTCTTCTCTCCCACCTGCCTCTTCCCAACTCATTGTGAAGGCAAGCAATTTAACATCAATTATACTTGTGAAATCGTATAAAATATATTTCCATGTTAGTCATGTTGGAAAAGAAAGTATAGAACAAAAAGAAAAAGTGAAAAAAAAATGCATGCTTGAATCTGAATTTAGAGTTTATCAGGTATCTCTCTGGATACCTCTCCTTTTTCACAAAGGATGCTTTGGAATTGTCTAGATCAGAGTAGCTAGCTAAGGCTATCACAGTTGATCATTGCTACAATATTACTGTTGCTGTGTACAATGTTCTCCTGGTTCTGTTCACTTTAGTTTGCATCAGTTCATATAAGTCTTACCAGGTTTTTCTGAAACTATTTTGTTCATTTCTTATAGCACAATAGTATTCCATCATATTCACATACTACAACTTGTTCAGTCATTCCCTAATTGATAAGCATAGAATTCTTTGCCACTACAAAAAGAGCTACTACAAATATTTTTGTATATATAGGTCCCTTTCCCTTTTCTTTGATCTCTTTGGGATATACACCTAGTAGTGATATTGCTACATCAAAGATTATGGAAAGTATTAGAGCTTTTTTGTTATCGTTCCAACTAGTTCCCCAGAATGGTTGGACCAGTGGACAATTCATCCAAGAATGCTTTGGAGTACCTATCTTTCCATATCCTTTCCAGTATTTATCATTTGCCTTTTCTGTCATATTAGCCAATTTGATGGGTGTAAGGTAGTATCTCAAATTGTTTTAATTTGCATTTCCTCATAAATAGTGATTTAGAACATTTTTTCATGTGACCATTGACAGCTTTGGTTTCTATTGAAAACTGCCTGTTCATATCCTTTGGCCATTTATCAATTGGGGAATGACTCATATTTTTATAAATTTGTATCAGCTTCTTATATATTTTATGAATGAGGTTTTTTAAAGGGATACTTGTATACTTTTTCCAGTTTTTTGCTTTCCTTCTAATTTTGGCTACATTGGTTTTATTTGTGAAAAACCTTTTTAATTTCATGTAATCAAAATGATCCATTTTACTTCCTGTGATGCTCTCTATCTCTTACATGGTTATAAACTCTTCCCTTACACATGGATCTAACAGGTACATTTCTCCATGCTCCCCTAATTTCCTTAAGATATCACCCTTTGTCTAGATTATTTACTAATTTTGACCATATTTTGGTATACAATGTGAGATGTTGGTTTATGCTTAATTTCTGCCACACTGCTTTCCAGTTTTCCTAGCAACTTTTGTCAAATGGTGAGTTCTAGCCACAGAAGTTTGGATCTTTGAATTTATCAAACACCATATTACTATGATCAATTACTAGTGTGTATTATGTCCTTAATCTATTGTACTGATCCACTACTTTGTTGCTTTTTTTCTTTTTTTTTTTTCTTTTTGGAAGGGGGAGGGTAGGGCAATTGGGGTTAAGTGACTTGCCAAAGGTCACACAGCTAGTAAGTGTGTCAAGTGTCTGAGGCCGGATTTCAATTCAGGTCCTCCTGACTCCAGGGCTGCTGCTCTATTTGTTGTGCCACATACCTGCCCCACCACTACTTTATTTCTTACCCAGTAAGAGATTGTTTTGATGATTACTACTTTATAATACTGTTTGAAATCTGCTACTGCTAGGCTAATTTCCTTCACATATTTGTCATTGATTGCTTTGATATTCTTGAGCTTCTTTTGTGGTTGCCAATTCACAGTTTAAGAAGTATTGAAGGGGTCACAAGTGGAAAAAGCTCAAGAATGTGTTCTAGATAAAATTTAAGAATTCATTCTAGATGAATTTTGTTATTTTTTTTCTAGAGCTTTAAAACCATTCTTTGGTAGCTTGGTTGGTATGTAACTGAATAAGCAAATTAATTTAGGTGAAATTATCATTTTTATTTATTGGCTTGATCTACTGATGAGCAATTAATATTTCTCCAGTTGTTTAGATATGTTTTTATTTGTGTGAAGTGTTTTGTTTATTTGTGTTCATATAGTCTGTCAGTTCGTCTAGGCAGATAGACTACGACATATTTTATACATCTACATTATTTTAATTGGAATTTATCTCTTCCTGCTGGGTTTTGTTGGTAATATATAGAAATACTGATGATTTATGTAAGTTGCTACATAATTTTTGACAAAAAATGGATAAGAGACAGATAAGGCAATTTTGCCAAGGTCTATTTGTCATTCCTCAAAAAGCAAGTGTTTTAAGACTTATAATAGCTTGCAGGTGAGTCTAATTTCTTAAGAGGCTATGCTATTGAAACATAAGCTCTAGCAGGGCCTATCAAGATTATTATTGCTGTCGTTTGTCCTTTGTTTTCAAAGAATACCAATGACGTCACAGAGTGATGAGTTGTGTGTGAATTGCTGAGATTGTTTTACCAGGGTAAATGCTTCTTTGGGGGGGGGGGGGGCACGAGTTGATCACAGGTGGATAGTTCACCTGGTAATAGATTTGTCAAGCAATTGGAAAAGAACACCAAATGGCCTTCAGCCCTTGTGCTTGGTAAGTGATCCTTAAGGAGGATTTTCAAAATATATATTGTCAAATTATATAGCACTATTAACTAATACTTATTTAATTTTTTCTTCTCTCAGTGTGCGATGTCTTCTCAACAACCGATGAGTTTTGCTACTTCTGACAGCGTGGAGTCAGCAGAAGATTGGTCTCAAATTCTATCCTTGATATTCATTGTGGGATCATATTACCTGACCTCATTAAATTTTGATTTCTTCATCTACTTAATAAGGTTTTAAAAAATAATAACTAAGATTTAGATAGTGCTTTGAGGTTTACACAGCACTTTCTACATATTATCTTGCTGGATCTTTAGAACAACTCTGAGATTCATGTTATTATAATCTCTATTTTACAATTGAAGAAACTGAAGAGGAGAGAGGGTAAGTGATTCACCCAGGATTGAACACTTTATATAAGTAAGGATTTGAATTGACTTCTTTCAGATGCCAACTCTAACACTGTATCCACTGTGCTATCTAGTTGCTTCTTAATATTTATTATTTGTATACTTGTAGGATTTATATATTATATATTATATATGTTATATATTATATTAATATTTGTAGGATTTACCTCACAGAGTTGTGAGACCTTAGAGCAGTGGTTCTCAACCTTCCTAATGCCACAACCCTTTAATATTCATATGTGGGTGTATCTGCATGTGGGCGGACCTGCCTGGAAACAGGTAGAGGAGTGGTGTCTTGGTTCCTAAGACCATCGGAAATATGTGTTTTCTGATGGTCTTAGGTGACCCCTGTGAAAGGAATTAAACTTGGATCTTCCTAACTTGGCTGGGCAAGCAGCTAGGTAACAGTGCTGGACCTTGAGTCAGGAAAACCAGAGTTCACATCTGGCTCAGACACTTACTAATTATAGGACTCTGGCCAAGCCACTTAACTTCTGTCAGCCTAGTTTTTCTTATCTGTAAAATAGGATAATAACAGTAGCCATTTCTCAGAGTCATTGTGAAGCTCAAATAATATAACATATATAAAATTCTTTGAAAACTTTAAAATCCTGTATAAATGCTAGCTAGGATTATTATTCTTGGCTCCTGGTCTAGGATTCTAAGCCATTGTTGCTCATAATGGAATAATAATGCTAAATGTTATCTTAATGGTGTAAAGAAACTGATTCATCCTTTAAAAAGTTTTTTTTTGTTTCTTCAGGGATCATAATTTTTCAGAGCTTCCTAAGCTTTTTTTTTGTTAAGAAAATAGAAAATAGAATTCTATATAAAGAGAGACCACATCATAACCTATGAGCATACACCAGACACTAAAGGACTATATTGCTATCAGTACCAACAAAACAAAACAAAACCCCCCCAAAACTAGAGTTATTGACTGCACATTTATTAAGGTAGTCTCTGTCCTTTTTAATAAGAAAATAGAGAAGGTTTTCCAATCTAAAAAGCCATGAGAAGTTTGAAAGCCCTATATTCCCTGTACTCAGAAGTGGGCATTAGATCCAGAATAAATTGCCAGACCATTGGTTTTTCGAGAGCCTCTAATTTGGATATTACATGATTGAAAGCTACTTGTAACCAGGTCTGAGAAATGGAATGAGACAGTATAGTTGCCCAAGTGGGATCCTTTTTCCCCCTCCTTTTAAATAATTTACCAAGTCAAAGAAATTTCCTCATCCTTTTAAACATCTTAATATTGCAATGACATGGACATTTGGCTTCTCTGACAACCCTAAATAAGCTAAACTCTCTAATAAAACATAACTTTGCAACATGAAAGTGGATTTTATTATTGCTGCAGCAGTAGGTTTTACTGACACAAATCTGAGTTTAACATATGGTCCCAGCCTCAGGCCAGGGTGTTCCATTTGAATTATTCCAGGCTTCTCTTTAGAAAGCTGTACTCCAAAACATGAATCCAATTACCAACTGCAGTCAGGCAATTGAAAGACTGCTGGAAGAATACTCTAATAGAAGAGGAGGGGGGAAAGGGCTATGATTTGTGTGGTAATAAGCAAGAGAAGGTCAATTGTAATAGAAAAGGTTGGTTTGGAAGACAAAGCTAATGCAGGATGCCTTCTACTCAGTTGAGGGATGCTATCAATAGCTCTGCTGTTTTCATTACCAAAAATGTCACTTACTGACAAGATGAGTATAACCAGAGGGAGAAAGGGTTTTGATGGATCAGGTGATTAAAACCTAGATAGTTGTGAGCAATTAACAAGGAACAAACCCACTGACCTGGGGAGACCTAGGAGAGAGAGGGGCTGGAAAGAATGATGCATATGCAGATGTAAGTTTCTAGAGAGCAGCCTTGAGTGATGACAGAGAAGGATTCTTAATATTTGTGTCATGACAATTGTAAAAACCTGAATAGGAATGCTGTGTCAGTGGATATTATCTTGAGAAAGTAGAAGCTTTCTTCTCACGTTCTAAATTACTGAATTCCTTCCACCACAGAGACAAAAGAAAGAGAAATGAATGCTTACTGATCATTCTTTGTGTTATTATTTTTTTTAATGTGGAAATTCCTCAAACTGGGATAAAAATAGAACAACAATAGAATGCATTCACTCTGAGAAGTCTTTTCCTCAGTGATAGTTCTGTTTAGAACAATTCCCAGGGAAGGGTGTTTTTCTTATGTATTAGAAGGAAAGCAATGCATCTGATTTATTCACAGTTTGAATCTAACAATCTAAAAGTGCCCTTGCCACAAATATCACAATTGCCTCTTTGTAAGTAGGGAAACTTAGGCACCAAGAGACTCACTTGCCTATGGTCATCTAGTAAGTCAATTGTGGAGTCAGTATGCTAATTTCAATGTTTAACTCTAACCACTAGACTAAATTTTTGTCTATTTTAAGTTTGCCCTCAAGAGTTCAACTTGACCTCATGCCAGATGCAGATTAGTAGTCTTTGCTGAAAATCCCAGGATGCATACATATATACAAATATATATGCCCACATATATGCATACATAGATACAGTCATGTAAATGTGTATATGTATGTATAAACATATGTAACTATAGTCAGATCAACTAACCAATGAGCTGTGGTCAAGTAAATTTCTCAAGTTCCTGTTTAATGCTAACTTGCAATTTACGCCAGATGATTTATTTCATAAATGAATTGACAATGCATTAGTCCTATAGCTTTTTGTTTGTTTTAGAATTGACAAAGTTAAAAACTTTTAATACCACAATCCTTTTAATAGCTTCCCCCATGTCCCATTCTCTATTCCATGGGGTAGGGCTGGGAATAGGGGATAACCAAAACACAAACAAAATGAAACAAAACACACCATACACAGTCTTTATTCCAAAGAAAATCCTCAAATCCTTTACTCAAAGCGGTTTTCCTTCTTCCAAAAGGAAATCAAGATGCAGAAAGGGTTCTAAATTTTCCATTAGAAGGTACTGTGAATCTTAATAGATGTATGGTATATAAGCAAAAGGCTTCTAAAACTCCAATGACATGTCAGAAGGCATTATTCAATTAATCAAGAGATCCTCTTACTGTAGCCCTTTTGCTACTTGACCACAATATCATAAATAAATTGTGACTGCTGTGGTAACAGTCACTCTGAGAAACAGCCATCTGCTTACCATATTTGATTGCTGTTCTTTTTACAAGTGTAGTTCTGCTTCTAGCACTTACAGTGATTAGCTGGAGCACATGGAGCCTAATGCTACTACTCAATCCCTGGATAATTAGGAGAGAAATGGATCACAATAGTGTCAAAAAGTATGAGTATACCTTGTTAGCAGTACCATTTGGATTAAGCTTTAAGCACAACTAAAGATGTCAAATTTGTTTCAAGAAGAAAGAGAAATATTTTTGGTCAGATGTCATAAGGGGGAAAAAAAACCCATTTTTTTCTGTCACAGTCTTCCCTGAAGTTTTCTCTCTAAAGGGAGGGACATGGGGGTGGGCAGAGAGGAGCCTTTTGGGAAGACCGAACATTTCCTGGATAGAAAAAAAGAACCTGTTAATTGCCTTTTGTCACATACTTCACTCAACAATTTATTTTTCCAGTAGTCACATCTGTCTTTCATTTGTTATTTGGCAGACCCTGCCACTGGCTTCACGGCAGAATTTGTTTTTTAAATATCACACTACTGCAGGGTGATGGTGGTAGTGATGGTGGTGATGGTGGTGTCTGAAACGCATAGCCTTCCCCAAGCAATTTTATTTGCTGTTACACATTTTTAAAGGAGCTCTTATTCAACTCTTAAAATAAAGTATTCAGTAGTCTTTTATGTTCAAAGGCACCATTTTTAAACAGACTGGGTTAAACATGCTTAAAATATAACAGCCCCCCAACCCAATTCTTTCTTTCCAGCATATTTATTCTTTCTACCACACACAGGATATTTAAACTATTGCAAGGTAGAAGAATGAAACATAATTTCTTTTTTTAAATTTTGAACATAAAAAGCATCAATGAGCATTTTATATTCAATGAAAAATTGAAAGAGTATTGCGTGTAACACTATGAATCTCTATTATGTATAATTTTAAAGTATATATTAACTTCAGCATGGTATTTTCAACATCCACTTGCTTTTCTGTGCCCCCCTTTAAAAGATAATTTGTAGACTTTGGCTTTACATATTCCCTTTCCAAATTTACCATTTGTACTTTTCTGTCTTTCACTTACTTCTCTTATAGACACAATATAGGCATCTATAACAAAGTTATAATAAAACATATATAATATATAATTATATATAATAAATTAAAATATAACATATAATAAATTAAAATATAACATATAATAAATTAAAATTAGAAGAGTACAGGAACACAAATTTATGGAATTAATTAGAAGTAATTTTTTAAGCCTATGTGCCATTCACTTAGCTGAACTATAAAGGTCATATGAAAAAAAGATGCTATCTGTACCAGAGAAAGAACTGATAAATAGAAGTATGCATAGAATAATTTTATACACACACACACACACACCCCTATACACATATACATATGTACATATATGTATACACACATACACACCTATTTGTGTCTAATAGTAGCCACCTCTAGGGTAGGGAGGAGAGAAGAAGAAAGGAAAAAAGAAAGAAAGAAATTTACATGATTATTATATATTTAATTGCAATAGTAAGTTGTACATAAGAGATTTGCAGTTTCATATGCAATTATCTTTTTTATTATTCTGTTATGGAAATGATTGTTTTATTCCATAAAATAAAAATAAAATAATTAAGTGTGGAAAAAAGGGAGACAATCTCTGGTCTTAAGGAAACATTTTAACTGGGAAAGACGACACATAAAATCCAGTTATGAGACAGATGGAAAGAAGTGGTTTAGACCCAAGGGTACAAGTGGAAGGTTCAATGGTTGAAAAGCCCAGAGGTCCTTAGGTTACATAAGTAGTTAAAATGATGGTATTAGGATTGAGAAAGGGCAAATGTTAAGACCTAGCAAATCTTAGGAAAAAGTGGAAAGGCAGATGATAAGACCTTGAGGTTTTTTATCTCATCAGAAATAAATTCAATTGTTTACTCCTATCTTATCCACATTCTATAAGTGGTTAAGCAGTCATGGCAAAGGCAAAGGAGTAGAGTACCCACGAGTGGTGGCTTTTTTTGTGGTCAGGCTATCAGAGACAGAAATAATGAACTTTAATCATAACTTACATTCAAATAGCTGTTTATGATTTGCAAAGTACTTTCCTACTACAAAAATATTATCCTGATTCTATAGATGAAGAAACTGAGTCTGTATAAGAGTTAGTGACTTTGTCATGGTCACATATAATAGTGTTCTGGTAAATATTTCACAAGTGGCACACCAAATGACAAAAACGTATGAATGACATACTTTTAAATTATACCTGCATTATCATTTACTCCGATGCTTTCTTAAGTTTAGACAATCAACAAAACAACAAATCAAGCCCTGATTTATAGTGTTTGCCAAGTTCTGAGATGTAAGTGCTTACACTAAAAATTAACAATTGGCTGAGCTGAGCTGGTTTAAGCTGGCTTCAACATGCTCCTGGTCACACAGCATTAAGTGTTTGAGACTGAATTTGACACAAGGTCTCCAAATTTCAAATCCAACATATTATTCACTATTGGGAGAATTACATAAAGAACTCCTTTACCAGTATTTGAAACTCCACTAATTTTTCTGCTAAGCCAGAAGGATGTTAAACAAATACATTAATTACCTTTTCAAGAATCAAAAGGCAGTTAAATTAATAACAACAACCAACAAAAGATATCAACTCCCTTCAAAGAGATTGCAGGATAATATTCCATTCACAGTTCTCAAAGAACATAACAGATATAACTAGTACCCTAGATTAATTTCCTATTTGATTATATCATCACAAAAGAGAACTTAGGACACAATTTTGACAGCTTTTATCAAGATGGTTAGAAGAAGATTAGCTGGGAAACAGTTTCCTCTGTTGTTGTTTGTCCTTTGTTTTTGAAGAGGACCAATGACAAGACAGGGTGATATCTTGACTTGTGCATGCATTGGATTTAAGTGAGGCATAAAGACATCAGTCTCACTCTCTCTTCCAGAGTCATCAAAGTCCAGTGGTGAGACAAAAGTCAAGATGACCAGTGATGACTGGGAATGCAGTAGATGATGTTGGCATCTTTGCTATCTGGCCAAGCTCTAAGCACTCCATAGCACCTGCTTTAGCCATCTTCATGTCAGTTGGAATGAATTGTTTTCATGTGCCCATTCTACCAGGAGGAAGTATTCACGTGATTGAGGTAGACATCCCCTTTATTTCACTGATGGGTCTGAAACCTATCAGTTACTCTCAGCTTGGGTTAACCCATCTTCTGAGATGGTTTTATGGGGGTGTGGTCACTATGAATGCTACAGCTTCTTGGAGCCACAGGTGAGGGTGGGAGAGAGGAAACCAAAGGAGAGAGAGGACACCAAAAGTGAGTGAGCAGTCCGGAAAAGGGTTCAGCAAACCCTTATACCAGAGGTGCTAAGCCTTCCTGAACACCCAATATACCTCGGTTTCCTTTAAGATCCTATGCAAAAATAACTATAGTTCATTCAGATTATCATTGACTAGGATTACTATGATAAGGAAAGGAAAACAAGTTCTACAGGCAAAACTTTGAGAGAACCAAGTAATCAATCAATAAGGACAGTTTACAATCAAGAGAATCAACTGATAATAAATGTTTTGTAAGAATACTTCCCTGTGCCATCCACTGGAAGTTTTTCAAAAGCACTACCATAGAGTTGGATTGTGAGAATTAATCATAGTGGAGAGAAAAATAATGTTTATTTGAAAAAGTATATAAAATGTTTGTCATTTTAGATGACAAAGCTTGTCTTAGGAAAAATGGTTTAAGCGATGATCTTCTAAAATAATTTATTGATGCTCTTGGGAGCCAAGATGGCAGAGTACAAGCAGGAAACTCTGAGCTCCCTCCACAACCACCTCTAAAACCTATAAAATATGACTCTAAACAAATTTTAGAGCTATAGAATGCACACAATGACAGAGAGAAACAAATCTCCTGCTGAAGGCAGCCCAGAAGACCAACAAGAAGGCTCTATCACATCAGACTGGGAGCTGAGCTGAAATCGGAAAAGAATTTTTACAACCAGTGTCCCTGATAAAGGCCACATTTCTAAAATATACAGAGAATTGTTTAAGCTATTTAATTAACACAGAAGTAGTTAACAGCTTGGAAGGAAGTTGCTGATATAACAGGTAGGGGCAGAACAGGGAGTAGCTATATCTTATATAAGGAAAAACCCCAACTGGGAATGGCAGAATTTCCTGAAGTAAGCATCTGGAGGCTGGAACTTCGGCTGAGACCTTTCTTTTGCTGAGACCTTTCCTTTGGGAATTTCTGCTGAGAACTTCCAAGAACCAGTCTGAGGAGCTACCGTGAGTGAGAGAGGAGGATCCCTGCTTGAGGGAGCCTGTTCTGCTGTGAAGGCTTGGGAATGTGGGTGTTCACTGCATTAATCATGTGTACCAACTTTGTGGCTACAGTAATGACTTTGACTTTCTGGTTCTGGGACTCAGCTTTCTGGTTCTGGGATTTGATTTTCTGATATTTGAATAAAGGCTTTGGTTCTGCCCTCCATGTGGAGAGTCTGCTACATTTTGTGATTCACAACTATACCAGCATATTCATAACCACTGTGGGTGTTGTGAATATTGCATTATTGTTACAGCCTCAGGCACTTAACACTTATTAGCCATGTGACCTTGGGCAGTCACTTAGCCCCAATTGCCCTGCCTTTCCCCCTCCAAAAAAGCCAAAAAGTAAAATAAAATAAAAATGAATAAAAGTTAACTTTCCCCCAAACTCAAGGCTGAAATGATACAAATCACAAATTTTATTTAAAACACTCTTCTAGGCCTATGTTTCCCACTGCCTGCAATGAATGTGGCTGATTCTAGAAGGTGGAAGTATGGTCAATGCTACCTTCCACTCTTGACTCAATTTAATTGATCCTTTCTTTCTTCAGAGATCATCTGTGTGGCCAAATATGAGTGTGTGATGGTGTTTTTTCAGTTGCTGCACATTAGCTCATCAATACTAAAAAAAAGTCTGAACAAATCGGAAAACTTACACTACATTATATTACCATTTATTAGTGAGCAATTGAAGTCTAAAGATTATTATGAAGCTAGTCTTGGAAATATTGTTAAAGAGACCCCCAGATTGACTTCTAATCAAGCTGTATTAGAATGATTTTTACCTTAGTACTAATTAAATAAACAGTCTTATTGGTATTATTTTTCCACATTGTCATTTTAAGACATCAGCTCTCTCTTGTACTTAAGAACAATGGGAATTAGGTCCCTATTTTTTCAGGAATGGCATATTTTGCATATAAGGTCCTTACACTCAGTCATCTAATATTCGTTTGCTTGTTGGGATCAATATATCAGTGTATCAGATGTCAAAGGGTTTTTCACCGATGTTCAGCAACCGTTAACATGGAAGGTTTTTATTAAAAGCTCTTTGGGATTTTGTTGATTATCATCAAGAAAACCAAGTCAGGATCATATGTAAGGGTCTTCATGGAGCAAGAGCAATGGCTCAGAACATTGGATCACTTCAGTCCTGGAGCACCTGATCATACAGCAGGAAAGAACTTGGGAGACCTGATATGCTTAAAAATCTTGAAAATCTCAGTCTTTTTAATTTTCATTTTCATTTTTGTTTTTGTTTTACTTTAAATATCTGCTCCAGCCCAGTGTTTTTGTTGCATTATTAAGATCTGACCTTTGTAAATATATTCACTCTGAATGCAAGGAGGTGATTAACATAATGAGACTAAAAATGGTGTCATTTCCAAAAGGAAATTCTATTTCTTGAGGGCACCAATTTCTTCCCCTACATATATGTTTTTAAAATTTCCAATATAAAAACATATTTTTCCTCCAGTAATGATATTTTTGCCAACCTAAGCACTTTCTGCCTCTCCATAAAAGTCCTAATAATTTTCTTTGTTATATCATAGAGTACAACCATAGCAACCAGTTTGGATAGTGAAAACGGTTATTTCCATGTGGCTCTCCTGTCTTGAATATATATAAGCAGAAGAAGTACAGTAAAAGTGGATTAAAGGGGAAAAAAGTTCTCTGTGCTTTTTTTTTTAGTTTCCAAATAGCCTCTTCCCTTCTCTTTATAGTTTAATCAAATATCTTCAGTTGAGTAAACATGATTAAAGTTAATTCAAATAGGATTTAACTTGAAATTTTGGACTTAGTTGTCCGTGTTTTAAAACTCCTTTATTACTTTTATTTATTTATTACTTTTTGAAGTAACATCTACACTGAAGGATAAAGTAGCCAAAAGTTCTAGTTTTATTGAGGCAGTCTCAGCTTTTGTTTACTTCTAACAATTGGGCAGGTACTTGTTGGCTTCTCCACAGAAACTCTAAGAACATGAGAAAAAGGTGCTTTAGAGCACAAACATTTTGCAAAGCAACATAAAAGGGATCCCATAGGACAGCATTTTCCAGTATCCTTTTTCCTATCTCTCAACATCACATACTCTATCATTCTAGTGAATGAAAAATTTGTTTCTTGCTTAAATCAGTATCATGCTTGCCCAGTTTCTCAAAGCTTCTGTCCCAAACCTCAACATGGGGCTATGAAAAACAGAGTGAACTAGCAATAATTACTTTCTCCTTCTATTTTTCCTCTGTTTTTCAATGGGGAGGTACACGACATAGTAGAGAGTACATTCATCTTAGAATAAGGACCTCATTTTGAGTCCCAGTTCAATCCATGAATAGCTAGTTGCTACACAAGTTGCTTAAACTCTACAAGCCTTGGTTATATCACTTATAAAATGGGAATAATTTTACTTTCCCTAACTGATTCATAAGGTTGTAAGGAATGCCCTAATTATATAAATGTAAAATATTATTGGATGACTGGAAATACAGCCACTTTGCCTGAAGGCTGTTCTCTTTTTGTTGTTCCATTGTTTTCAGGCATGTCTGGCTCTTTTTGACCCCATTTGGGGTTTTCTTGGCAAAGGTACTGAAGTGGATTAAGGTAAACTGAGATTAAGTAACTTGCACAGGATCATGTAACAAGTTAGTAAGTATCTGAGATCAGATTTGAACTTAGGTGTTCCAGACCCGGTGCTTCATCCACTGTGCCTACCTAGCTTCCTCAATGGTATGGGGATCACGAAAGTTACTAGAGTGCTTTGCCATTTCCTTCTCCAGCTCATTTTACATATGGGGAAACCAAGGAAAAAAAGGGTAAGTGACTTGCCCAGGGTCACACAGGCTAGTAAGTGTCTGAAACAGGATTTGAATTCAGGTCCTCCTGCCTCCATGTCTTATATTCTATCCATTGTGCTACCTATCTCCCTCAACAATAACAACAACAATATAACAAGGTGTGAGTAATGGTGGAAGAGGGGACATATGTTCCACTGCTATCAAAAACATTTATGGAATAAATGTAAATTGTTACATATGAACGCTAGAACTGCTTTTCTTAATGTAGAAAACAGGTCTTTATCATCCATTTAGGTTTCCCTGTATATATTGTTAGGTTGACCTCTTTTGAATCAATCAATCAATAAGCATCGATTAAGCACCTACTAGGTGTCAGGCACTATATGAAACATCAGCGATGCAAAGAGAAAAATGAAAGTCTTGGTCTTGAAGATTCTATATTCTATTGTAGGAGACAACATGTAGAGATTGATGTGTATTTGTAGTAAATACAGAGTACTTTAGGAAAGGAAGGCACTAGAGATTGGAGAGATTGGGAAAGGCTTTGTGTAGAAAGTGATATTATTTTTTGAATTTTGAAGGGCATAAATAATTCAATGAAACAGAGGAGATTGCATCTCAGATATTGTGGATAGCTAGTTCAAAAGCATGGAAACTGGCAATGGGAATGCTTGGTATAAGGGAGGGCAAGATGGTCAGTTTAACTGAACTGAAGAGTTAGTGAAACCTCTACAAGCTCTTGAAAGCATTATTTTTGGCACATGTAGGTTTACGAATAGTCAACAAGCCTTTAGGTTTTGGCATTGTTGTTGTTATTCAAACTTTAATCATTTTTCTAATTATTTTTCATCCTGCTCTGTGCCCACTTTTAAAATTCCCTGAATAATAAAGTGTATATTGAATTGTTTGGGGCTCTTGTCAAGTTCTTTGTGGAATTATTCTACCTGTGTATCCTCTGAAACATATTGACACAGAGCTGCAATTTTTTCACAGTAGTCTTTTTGCTTATGTTCATCATGAGCACTGAAATATGAGATGACCAAGTGTCCCATGAAATGGCGTGTTATGTTGCCTTTGGGCACACAGTGAAACTAACACTGCTAATTCTTTGTTATAGGAAAACCTTTAGAACATCCTTCCATTTAGCTTCAGTTGTCTTTGGTCTTCTAGTTTTATTTGTTGAGAAACTATCATAGTAGATTTTTGATAAACTAAAAAAAATTAATTCTGGAGCTTAGTCACACTTTTTAGACATAATTTCTAAGTGTATATCATTTTAATTACATAATTTTAAAGTAATATAAAGGTATTTTTATACATGTGCCTTTATCTATTATGAATTATTCTTGTATATGTATACATGTATATTATATATGTGTGCTTACACATATAAGGGCACTTATAAACATTTATTACAGTTATATATGTATTTAACTGCAAAAAAATACCATTATATTACTCTAAATAAATAATATTTTTATGTAATTAAATAGACATGCATTTAGAAATTATGTCTAAAATGTATGGCCAAGCTCTGGAGTTATTTTTGTGAGTGTGTATATAGAAATACATTTATACATGAAGTATATCTGTGTGTACATATATATGTATTTAAAAACCTTTATGTTACTGTAAAAATATATTCTCTATATTTGTATATATAGATATAAATTTATCAGTATGAATAGAAATATGTATATATTACAGCATATGTATAAAAGACCTTTATATTATGGTAAAATATACTTTATTATTTAATTGAAACATACACATGTATATACTATGTATCCTGTGCATATGTGGGTTTGATACATGTGAGCACACACAAATAAGTGTAATAATCTACTGATATCCTACCTTGATTTCTTATGGTGTGGAATTGACCCTGGGTTCCTGAAAGCATTGCCAACATGAGTAGAAGGTCCTTCTAGGATGGAAAGACTCTGATGAAGGGTCCAGTGTTATCTGAAGATCATCTTACCTTAGTTCACAGAATATTGTTCAATTACTGATGACTTTTTTGGGGGAATTCACAAAAACTGAAGGAAATTATCTGGTAAACTTTATCAGTTGAGTGATACTAGTAAAATCATTGCTAGAGTACAAAATTTTTTTACGTATCTCTTGTTCGTATATAATATACATATATTTACATTGTGTATATATGCATATGCATATATGGGTATATATATATGTATATATATACACACACACATGCACATACACGTGCCCGCACACACATGCACACATACACATATATGTATATGTGTGTATGTATGTGTATATACAGGTTGTTGGGTTTTTTTTATTTGCATGTTGTCTCCCTCATTTGACTGTGAGTTCTGTGAGCACAGGCACTATTTTCCCTCCCCATTCTTTGTAAATCCCTAGCTCTTAACAATGCCTGCCACACAGTAGGCACTTAATGGCTTCATGTTCAATTTAGTAGCTGTAATAGGATACATTGTATTTATAAATAATAGATAATAATAAAGTATCTATTATATTATGAATTATATATATCTATTGTATTATATATATTATATATAATATATCTATTATATTATAAATTATATATAATATATATTATAAATTATAAATAAAAAACATAAAAAAATAAAAATGAATAATAAATTAAGAAAATAAAAAAATAAATAAATAAGCAACATGTGTAGAGTGGAGAAAAGCTGTAAGCACACAAAATAACAAATTTAGCTATATAAGGGAGTAACCACCTCAACAAGATGTAATATAAGCTTGATATATAATTTATACACAATAGGATGATGATAAGTTGTGATGTGATGTGATTTTATGCATCTCAACACTCTCGCAACATTTTAGAACATTTTAGATTGCAAGTAGAATCAAGAGGTAGAAATGAATGAGATAGACAGAATCCTCTCCCTCTTTACCCTCACATTCCTCTTCCCCCATCCTCAATATTGTTCTGTGCATTCTGAGATAACTTCCTTGTCCCCTAGCTGCGCCAAATTAAAGAACAAAACTCGTTTTTGTGACTAGACACAGTTACCTTGGATATTGTCTAATTGGTATTTTATGTATAAATCTCCAGAGATACCTTAATAATTTTTAAGCAAACAAAACCTATAGAAATCCATGAAGGTAATTATATGAGCTAAGGACAAGATTGTACATTGGGCTCAGGGGAGAGCAGAAAATTGGAAATATACTTTAGTCTTTAAAGAAAGTGCAATAGAGATCAAAGCTATTCCCACTAAAGGGGAAAAGATCATATGGCAACATGTGCAGGTAAGTCTGGAACAAGAGCATCTTGGGATCCGGAGTCACGGAGACTTCCCAGGTAGGAGACAATTAATAGGAATAGGGGTTTTTTGCCCTACAAGCTCCATACCAGATAAATTATTGTATGACAGAGGTTGATTGAAGTATTTGTATTCTCTGTACTGCATATAGATTTTGAACTTACCTTTCCATTTTCCACTTATACTGGTAGATTCAGTCCCCAGAGTTCAGCTACTACTTGCCCCCTTAGAGTTTTAGAGTTGACCCTGAGAGGTAATGGGTATTTTTCTATGCTATAGTCAATAAGCCTAGACGAGTTTGCTTCCTGCCACAATAATCAGTTTATGCCAGTTACTCAGCTAGATTTAATTACCTTTTAAAAAGGAATATTTGCTAAGGTGGCATAGGTGGCATGGTTGGTACCTCCCTCCCTCCTCCTGAAGGCTTTTCACACATTCTCCTATAAGTACTTACAGAGTCCAGGGGACAGTGAATTCAAGTGTATAAAGTACATGGGTACAGGTATAATTCATAGCTCCTACAAGTTCTTTTGCTGGAGTCTTCAAGATACTCCCATTAGACATGGTATAGCTTTTCTGTTGGACTCTTTGTAGAATACTGACTTTATTTTTTCCCACCTAATCCATTCTGTCTTTTTGTGCTCATGTAGATACTGCCATCAGGCCTCTGGGGACCATGCTATAAAGGCAAGAAACACTAAATACTATAGGCTCTTTGAAATTCATAAGGTCTTTCTTTGACCAAAGTGGGGGTGTGGGGGAGATGAGGCCAAACATGAGCTTAAGCATTTTTCTCTAATTCTAACCATTTCTTTCTTAAGGGTTTGAATGGAATATTCACTCAAGTTATTACACACTCAAAGCTCTCTGGATCTGAATTGACTTCTTGTCTTTTTTACAAGGCCCCCAGGAAGCCAAGGATTCAATCAATTCAATCACATTTCCTGTGCAATGTCACTCCAACTGATCAAGGACTTTTTCCCACACAGATCACAATTGGGAAGTGTTCTTACAGGATTAAAGCATCATGGTTTAGCATCTTGACGCTTACTTTAAGTGAGGTGAGAATAATCTATCAACTGACCATTTCATCTTCTATATAGACCTAATCATGTTTATGTTCTGTATTTTATTTGTTAATTTATTTAGTACATTTGGAGGACTGCTACAACTAAATACACAGAAGGCTCAATAGCTACATTTGGGAGGTTTAAATAAATTAGTCATTTATTTTATGACATGGATTTGTACTTGCTTCTGCTTTTGAAATTGTGGACATTTTTTTCATTGTGAATACCTCAACTATTCATAATTGAAGAGTTCAAAAATTATCTTGTTAATATAGTACCTGGGACAGACCTCTCTTGTATGACAGGCCCCCAGAGTAGTTACCCCAGTTTTAACATACTATCTGGGACCTTACCTTACAAGCCCTGAATCACATTGATTTTTTACTAGTCAGTCAGAAGACACAATCAGTTCAAGGCGAAGACATTGGATGAAATAACATAGTAAGAAAAGTAGCAATGAAGTATTTCCTCCATAAACTTTGGCCTCAAACTCCCACAAATCTATACACTATTAATGGGAAGAGCTAATGTGACCGGAGAACAAGCACAGAAAAGCACACATATAGGAAATTCATGGAGGATCGTAAGTTTAAAACTGGAAGGAACTTTAGCTAAACATCAAGTGAACATCAAGTCCAGTCCTTTTATTTTACAAATGAGGAAACTGGGACATCAAAAGATGAAGTAATTTGACAAAGGTCACACAGGCAGTGTGTTAGCAGAGCTGGGATTTGAAACTAGGTCCTCTGACTCTAAATCCATTGTTCTTCCCACTATGACACACAGGCAACATACATAGATCTAGAGTTAGAAATTCCCGTGAACCACTTACGTTTAGCATGCAAATGAATTTGAGCCAAGACAAAAGGAAAAAAGATGGAAGCAAGGCAGTTGGCCTCTACTTTCCTGCCCCAAATTCTTACCCTTTTTATTATTTATAAGTAGCCTGCAATAAATCTTCTAGGCTCTAAACCTTTGTACCACCCCTTACACATTATAGAAAGATTCATAGATGCCTAAATACATTTTCTCTTGGAGCTATGGAGTAGGTTTAACACCTACTTTAAATGATCTGTATCAGGGTGTTACTGCACTTATGAAATGACTATTTTTTAAAATAACAAAGCATCTCTCTAGATTCTGGCGATAACAAATCACATATGGAAAAAGGTAAGTGAAATGGACTAAGAATTCATAGTCTTAGATTCATTTCTCATTTTACCAGTATAATCAGATGATGAGGAAGTCACTAAACCAAACTGAGTTCAGTTTCCTTGCCTTAAAAATGGGGGGTGGGGCGGGAATCTGTCATAACTCTTTTACCTGTTTATTTCATTTTTTGTTAAGTTATCTTTGAAAAAAATTCTGGTAAACTAAGGGTAAAAGAATTTTCTCAAGATAGGTTTCTAGGGGATAAAAATTCAGGTGAACTAAGGGTAAAGGGATTTATTTCTCCATACTCAGAAAAGTTATATAGGACTATTCTGCCCTCCTAGATATAAGTGGAGGAAAGATGAGCATGTGCCAGGAAATAGTAAGTGATTCACTAAAGAAATGAACAAATGATGTTTAATCCTGAAGTCCATGGGGATGGGGGGAGGAACAGATCCAAAAGGATAGGCAAGAGGACGTAATTGAAATTCAGGAGCAAAAAAATGAATTCTAAGAGTATGAAAAATGTTTCATAAAACAAGACCAGGAAAATACCATGGAGAAGGGAAGTTTAAGGCACTGGCAACAGGAAAATTTGTGTCTCACAATGAAGCATCTTATGACAATGTTCTTTTATTGTTTTGACCAGCTGAAGGTCATGTAGGTATGGGTAAGAAAGACCTGAGCATCTGAACCTGAAAAGAATGGTGATGACAGATATTTAGCTTATCAACAGAGGAGAGTTGGTGAAACAAACAGAGAATAGGAACACTAAGAAAGAAAAACTAGATAGATTAATTCTTGTTCAGTCATTTCAATCCTGTTGAGCTCTTTATGATACCATTTGTGCTTTTCTTGGCAAAGATATTGGAGTACTTTTACATTTCCTTCTTTAGTTCATTTTACAGATGAGGAAACTGAGACAAACAGGGTTAAGTGATTTTCCCAGGGTCACACAGCTAGTAAGTATCTGAAGCCAGATTTGAGCTCAGAAAAATGAATCTTCCTGACTCCAGGTCTGGTACTCTATCCAATGAGCCACCTAGGTGTCCCACCTAAAGACTACTTATATAGGAACAATGCCCTCATAGGTCAGTTAGGAGAGTTCTGTGATTAATTTGTAGTAGCTCTAACATCATTGTCAAAGGTTAGGGGAAGAACAAAAACTTCCCAACATATTTTCTCATAATCCAACTCAAATCTCACTGGACTGATCTAGATTGTACCATCAAAAGAACCATGTGAGGTTCACATAGAAGGTAAATGTAGGCAATCTAATCTCAAAATCCATCATAAGGAAAACTCATTTTTAAAAAATCTAAGAAACAGAAGTAACAAACATTTTTCCACTGTAGAATTAGCAATAACTTTCACTGAAAATATTAAACAGTTTTGTTTATATATATATATATATATATATATATATATGTATATATATATATATGTATGTATGTATATAGTCTTGTTACCCTCTGTCCTTATGTAAATGACATCCATACTACATTGTTAAATCAAAGAAAAACTTTCCTGGAAAGAAAATAAATCTTGGTGAGATAGTAAGCATGTATGGTAATAACTGACTATTAAACAGACCTCAGAAGATCAGCCTAGAATAAAATGACTGGATGCTTAATAACATGCTTTCCATTGAAATTGTCAAAGAAATTCCAACGAGTTACCTAACAGCAAAATTGAAAATTTTCTTTGTTAATTTTTAGTCAGAATAAGAGCTTTGAGTAAGTGACTATGATGAAAGAAAACTTTAAAATTAATTAACCCAGTGATTTTCATTGTGCAGAGAGGTAAGTGGTAGCAGGGCACAAATCCATAGGATAAAGGAAGCATCTCTCCACAATTAAAAATTGCAATACAATGACATCCATTGAAAAGCAACATCACAGTGGGAGTACCATCTCAAAGTCTACAGGCAGAATGGGCAATGCCAACAGATGGCCCTGCTGTTTTCAGGACTGATCATGCCTTACTGGCACCAGGCCACTGTTTGTGATTTGCCAACAATGGCCAGCATATTGTGTGTTAATTGCTGGCAGTGGCTAGCCTCCTGGCTTTATAGTTCACTCACAGTGGGTTCTCTATTATGGAGAATTGGCAGCTCCTAGTTCCAGCAGGATTGCCTTCATGAAAGTCATGAGAGAGTTCACCTTTAATATTATCTGCACGGTAGGTAGAAAACAATAGTTATTTTTGGCCTTATGCCAGTGACTGTAAAGCTTGCATCAAGTGGCTTTTAAATGGCCACTTCTTGTGCACCAAGCTGGGAAAATTAAAGGGGGCAGGAGATGGCTAATGAAAGGTTAGCTTGGGCAAAGCCCAGTCATCTCCATCAATTACGGAGGAGTATATATGATTGGACAGCAATGTGGCAGCTTACATTTCACAGTGGGAGTAATTTAAGATTAGGTGGTGACAGATGCAGGTCTCCCAGGAAGACATTAAGCATTCTCTAGAAGTGGGGATTAATAGGTTATTCAAAGGAATCCAAGTCACTAACATTTCATGAATGAACAACCACAGTGATGAATTTTGGTGGGAGTTGTTTGAGTTAAACTCATAAGAAATGAGTAAATGGGAATCCATGAAAAGTATGAAAGAATTAGCAGTCAGCATAGTAAACAAAAGAAAATTTATTATGTAAGCAATAACTAGTGCAAGCAATTCTGGAGATGTTATGATAAGGAAAATCAACTTCAAAATTAGAATTTTGTGAAACAAAAAAAAATTATTCTTGAAGTTTGGTTCTAGGGATAGAAGTGGAATCAGACCAGCAATGCACAAACCTTGAAGACGCAAAAATCTGTGGATCATAAAACCTTAACACTTGGGGAGGGCATTCATAGAATATTATATTCAGACAACCTTATGGTATTCATAATGCATTCTACTTTTAAAGACTTCCAGATAAGGAGATTCTACAATCACTCATTTATACCGGGAATTGGATTGTTGGACAATTGGAAGGGTCTTCCCTATGTCAAATGAATATCTCTGAAGCTGTAATGGAAACTTCACTTTCATTTGATTCAATTTAACAATGTTTATTGTATACTTATTATAGGCAAGTTCTGAGACAGAGTTGGTGTAGTGGATAAAGAAACTTCTACACTGGAAATTCCTCCTTGGAAGGAAATAAGGGGTACAGATAGGAAATAAACATACAAACTCAAACAAGGAGACAATGCATTAGGTAGTGGGGATACAAAGACAAAAATGAAAAAAAAAACTTAACCTCAATGATTTTATATTCCTTTTTTAAAAAAATATTTATAATTTACATAATAAAACAAGCATTTCCATAACATAGTATAATTTTAAAAAAGCTAATTATCACAAACTGCCAATCTATTATATGTGACTTGCTATTCCTTTTAAATATATAATAGTTATCATATAAATTTTTTCTTCCCTCCTTCCTTCTCCCACCTTTTACATAGCTCTCATTGTACACACACACACACACACACACACACACACACACACACACACATGCACACACATATACACACACATCATGTATACATATACACATCATATACATACATTATATTTTATTATTATAATTATATATTTATTATTATTATATTATTTTATGTATATCATTTATACATAAAATATGGTATTTGTATTTATGTAAAAAATATGGAGGAAAGCAGAAATTCAGCCAAGTTCTACTGACCTTTCACTTTGTCTTTGTCACTTATGGGTTGATCATTCTAGAAGCCACCACAACTACTGGTGATCCACTCTCCTGAATGCTCCAGCTGCAGCTTGTCCTGGCAGCCCTGGGCCTAAAACTGAGGGGCTGGTCTCGGCTCCCAGCGTGCTGCAATGAACCCTTCCTGTCTACCTATCGGGCTGCCTTCAGATGAAGATTTGTTTCTCTGTCATATTGTGGGTTCTGGAGCTCTAAAATTTGTTGAGTCATATTTTATAGGTATTTGTGGTGATTATGGGGGGAGCTCATGGAGTTCTCCTGCTTCTATGCCACCATCTTGGCTCTGCCTCCCCACCCCAATCATTCCTGTTTCTTAAAATTAATTCTTATATTTTGGCAGTTTTGTAGAGAATGGATTATAGAGTGGACAGATTAGAAGTGGAAAGATTGTTTAGGAGGCTACTGAAATACTTTAAGAGAAAAGATGATAGGGAGCTGAATAAGGGAGAATGGCGCACATCAGTAGGGAGAAGGGTGAAAAGAGATGTGAAAGTAGAATTTAAAAGAATTGGAAGTTGATTGGATACAGGATGTGAGAGAGAAGGAAGAGTTCAAATTTCTCTTAAGTTACAAAGCTAGATGACTGGAAGAATGGTAGTACTCTCCAACAGAAATAGGGATATTTGGAGGAAGGATAGTCTTAAGGGGAAATATAATGGCCTTCATTTTAGACATGTTGAATCTGAGAGGCCAACAAAATATCCACGTAGAGATGTCCAGTGGGAAGCTAGCAATATTAGATTGTCGTTCAGGAAAGAGTTTGGAGGTAGGTATATTAATCTAGAAGGTGGAACAATGGATAGAACACTAGGCTTAGAATCATCTTCCAGAGTTCAAAACCAGCCTTAGTCATTTAGTAGCTATGTGACCTTTTTTGACTCTGTTCCTCATCTGTAAAATGATCCAGAAAAGGAAATGAGAAATCATTCCAGTGTGTCTGCCAGCACCCCAAAAGGGCATGATGAAGAGTTGGACACAACTGAACTACGGTCTATGTAAAGACGACAGTCAAATTGTTGAGAAAAGATGAACTTGCTTCTAGTTCTCTGATCTTCACTGATAAGAAAGAATAACCCTAAATTTTACAGAAGAGAAAACTGAGGCACAGGGAAGTTAAGTGACTTGATTTAGGTCACTTAGTAAGTTAACCTTAGAGAGAGTTCTTGAACCCAGAGCTACTAATTCCTAGTCTAGCAGTCTTTCCATGGTACCACATTGTCTGTACTTGAAGAATATTATTTCATTGCCCTTTGGCTTTGTGCTTTGTTGAATCATATAAATTTATTTGATCTTTCTTTATTAGAGTTAGCCTTTAAATTTGCTTCAAGTCTACTTCATGACAATTTTTCCTTTTATCCTAGTGATCTCTTCCATAAGAATGTCACACAATTTAACCTGCTTAGTTCTCTAATGGCTACCTGGGTATTTTGTCTTTCTAGCTAAAATTTGAAAGTCTTTGAGGGAAGGGATTACATTTTCTAATTCTTGTCTGTTTTCTACAATATCAACTATGATACTGAGCAATATAGAGTATGCATTTAATAAATAATGAGCTGGTTACTGTTTGAGAATCCTGATGTTTTGAAACCAAGGAAAATTGTAATTATTCAGAGGCCTTCTGCAGACAACAGAGACAAACCTCTGGATTTCATCTGAAATGATCACTACTTGATTCAACCACTTCAGGCTGCTTCTACCAGAAAAGAGACTAAATCAAAAGAGATGCCTACTAACTATCAGAAGCATGAAAGAGATTAGATTAAACTAGATTTCTGTAGACCTATGGATAATTTTATTTTATACCATCTTTTAGATAAGCTTCAACTAAATATATGGAGAAAGACCAGCCAAAATGGTAAAAATGGAGAAGTACAGCCTAACTCCCCCTGAAACTACTTGAACAAAGATCTAAGAGGACCACAGACCACATAATGATAGGGAAAGACATCTAAGGAAAAAGCAAGTGGAACAACTTTCTAGTCTAAGATCACAAATCGATCACCAGGGAAGAAACTGTGAAATAATGCTGAGCCAGAATCTCAGAATCAGTTCTGGGTCCAGAAACGAAAGCAGCATCTGAGTCTCCCAAAAGAGATAATGAACAGTTATTCTATGTGAAATAACAAGCATTAATTAATAAAACAAATTAAACAGATAATGTAATTTAAAACCCAAATCGAATGCTTTGTAATATGATGATCAGTCTTCCTCCTTTCCAAAAAAAAAAAAAAAGAGAAGAAAATTTGTCTCCTTCTTCTTCTTTGCAGAAGTAGAGAATTATAAATGTAAAACATTGCATCTATTATCACACTCAATTTATGTGTTGGTTAATTTTAGTAAACTATTTTTTTCCTTTTTTTTCTTATTTGTTACAAAGAATGATTCTCTAGGAGGGAGGAGATCTTCAGAAATTAAGATAATGTATGAACCAAATTGTTGTTTTCCACAAAGGTGTGATTCCATTGATTTAAGGAGCTTATGCAATTCTTTGCCTTAAAGAGCTTCCTGGGTGTATTGAGAAGTAGAGGTGAAACAGGAACCCACGTGTTCCTGACTGAGACTAGCTTTCTGTCCAATATTGCATGCTGCCTAATTAGACTCAGTGTTTGGGGACATAAGGATTATGGATATAAAAATAACACAGACTGCTAATAAAAAATTAAAGATGTCTACTAAGTTGCATAAGCATTGTGATCTGCATCAGTAGAGTGTCTATACTAATGCAATCATGAATCCTTATTTGCAGACTTATTTTAGAAAACCAAAAATAATTTATTTCTAATCTTTTTAAACAAATACTCCAAATTGAGGAGGAAAAGAACACCAAGAACTTTGAGATAAGAAAAAAAAATATTTAGTAAAGGACCTATACGCTTTTTAAAAAAAGTTTTTAAAAGATTATTGGTACATCAAGATGAACTAATGATGAAAATTAGAGGGAGGTAGTCGAATTTATGATTCATTTGTAACCCTCTGCTTTGGTTTTTACATGTTTACCATTTGAGTACTGACTAGTTGAAGTGCTGGAAAATCAGCCTCATTTACCACCTTTAATTCTCAGAAGAAAAATCCATTAAGGATTTTATAGATCCATGTCTGGTAATTCTTTTCAATACATAGTAGGATCAGGTAGTATTTTAGATTCATTAACTTGGCTGTGGCTGACACAGTTGATGGAGAGCGCCATTGTTTCTCCAGAGATCATTAAAGTTCTTTGGATTCTGGGCAACATAAGCTACAAAAGAATTTTTCACATTATAGAGTAATGATACCTATGCTTATGAATGATAGTTCTTCCATTCTCCCTTCAGAGCCCTGCAAAGTTCAATTTAGTTCATCATGTTTCCTACAGGTGAAAATATAATATAAGGCAAATATAATGCAATTTTGTCCCATGTGATCTCAAAGTAACATTATGTAGTCATAAAATTTGAGAGTTGGAGGGGACAAGAAAGGCTCTAATTGATAAATTCCAAGAAATTCCTATTATAATGTCACAAAAATCTACCAGTTCAATGGCTGATAACCAGAGACACTATTGGATGGTTGATAGTGTGAGCTAATACTTTATTCACTTTCTATATCATTAACTTAGCAGTCTTGTCATTCCAGTTATAAAAGTGTACCTATTAAATTATTTTTGCCCTATAATGTTGTTTCCTTTAATATTAGGGTTTTCTTCCAGAATTTATTAACAGTATTATGTGGGTTGTGGTTTTATGTGTATTTAATGTGTGATTACCATAGAAGTTAAATGTACTTCATTGAAGAATACTTAGAAGTATTCACGGGATCATGGAGGTTTTCTTTTTTAATCTTTGTCTTTTAACTTCTTTTAAATTTATCAATTAAATAAGAATGCTATAGAATTGAGAATCACAAAACTACTAAAACTAGAAAGAAACATAAATTGTTTAGTTCAGTCTTTTATTTTACACAAAAGGAAGCTGTGAGACAGTGTGTAGTAGACAGAACACAAGACTAGAAGTCAGGAGCCTGGGATTCTAAGATATGGCTCCTACTGTTGACTCTTAGCAAGTTGATCTGCCAATCCACTAACTTGGATAAATCACTTAAACTATGAGGACCCCAATATTTGCATCTTTAATATGAAAATATTGAACTGGATGATCTCCAGTCACTCCTTTAGCCCTAACATTCCCTTATTCTATGAAAATGTGACCTATACAGGCTAGAAAACTTGTTCAAAGATCAGAAAGCTAGTTGGTTGGAGAACTGAAACTAACTCCTAGAAATTCTGATTTTAGGTCCACTCTTTTTTTTTAAAGTACATTCTGCAGATAAATAAATTAGGCTTAATTAAACAATTCAATAAATATTTATTAAGGACACATTCCTTTTAAGACATTGGGCTAAAACCTTTACTAAAAGTTCTAGGTAAAAATAAGACAGCACATTCTTTCAAGAACTTCCTTACATTCTGTAGGGTGGGAGGTGTTTTTGACATGTACTCAGTTCAACAAATTCATGATAATTTAATGAGGGAGATAGCACTGAAGATTGTGTGTGTTGAAAGGTAGAGTACAGATCAGTGTAGGCCTCATGTATGTGACTTACCTTGGGAAGGGTTGGTAAATCTATAAAGATGGGAAATGGAATATGAAACTGGGGAAAACAACTAATGGTCTAATTTTGCTGGAATGTAGAATATGTGAAGGACAGAAATGTATAAATTAGACTGGAAGGGTAGATAGGAGCCAGATTATGGAGAGCTATAAATGCCAGGCCAAAGAAATAATATTTTATTCTAGCAGTAGTTTGTGATAGTGCAGTGCTACAATATTGAGTAGGGTTTCAAGACTGTCAGTCACTTTTAGGTGCCCCTATCATTTTGTGGGCCAGATTATTTTTTCCTTTGTCCTGGCTTTCCTTCAAGTCATTCCCTCTTTTAATCCTTTCCTGGAAGACTGGTTTTCCTTTCAAACTTAATCATAGGAAATAGCGGAAAAGGTGTTACCACTATATCTGCTTAACTAATTAGATCACTCCAGGTACTCTAGACTCATTCAGTTACTTAGAATGATGTTGGTGTAGATTACTGCTTTGTCTTGGAAGTTGTAAAAAAAAAAAGGATAAGTAGTTTAATTTCATAACTCTGAGCCTTCAGACAAAGATAGAACTCTGGCAAAAGAACACAATTTTATAACTAACTCTTCCTCCACTTGGACATCAATAGATTAGCAATTCTGTGACTAATAGTATCTATCCCAATTTCAAGTTTAAGGGAGAAGACAAATAGAAAGATAATCAAAATTTTAAGAAAAAAAAAAGCAAATTTTTCTTGAAGAAAGTAATCTGACTCCTGTGTTTCCTGAAGGGAGAGTAAAAAAGAGGCAGAGGGAATAAAAAAAAAATTGCTTCAGTCTTAAAAGTCCTAACTAGTTACAGCCACACTGTGCATATTCATGATTCAACAGCTTTAACATCAGGAGTCTTCATGCTAATTCTCATGGTCATCATCTTACTTGGCTTCCGCCCTGCAATTTCCAAGCTTATTCTATAGTTTCTTCCCTTGTTCTGCAACTACCTGCCACGTGGCTTCTATCTTTCTGTTTCAATTCATGAAAAATTTCATTCCTTTATTAAAAACATAGTAAGTTAATATAGTCTTTGGAAAACTGTATTAAAAGAACAAATTAACTTCCTTTTCATTTAAGACTGACTCTTCACTGAAGATCTAGCTTCATGAGCAATTTTGGTATCATTTGGACTTGAGGAGACTCAAGGAAACTGTCAAACATAAACTGATTAGCATGATCTTACTAAAATGAGTCAGCATCTTTGACAATCATAATATAAACTTATTCTTCTACCAGAGGGATAGAAGTTGCAAAGAGGTAAATTTAGGCTGGTTATTGGGAGAATTCTTAACTAGAATTCTTAATTAGAGTTCACAAGTGAAATGAAAAGAGGTAGTAGCTTCCTTCTCTTTGGAAACTTTGAAGCAATGATTGGATAGCCACTTGTCAGGGGTATTATTGTGGAGACTCCTTATGTGGGGATTGGACTAGATGGTTCCTGAATTCCCTTCTAATTCATAAATACAGTTTCAGTCATTCTGTGTATAAGAGGATATGAACATATGGATTAATTTAATTACTTCAATACCTGATTTCCTAGGACCTATTTATTATTTATTAGGCTGAACTTTATTGTTTTAAAGTCTATTAGTGAACTGTGCAAATTATTTCCCATAAGCAAATTAAACATACACACAAACACACACTCATGTGCTCATGTACACAGACACACACACACATTTAGTTTTCCTTCTTGGAGGAAAGACATTGTGACTCAGTATTTTGCAAATGTGATAACCACAGCAGCTGCTATGAATATGCAGGTGTATCCCCAGGTTTGAATCTCAAGATATAACAGCCTCTCTTCTTTGCAGACAAAACCAAGATATTTATTCAAACACCTGTAAGCCAAATTCATCAGAGTAACAAAGAATTCTATACATATTGCCAATGCAGGGAACACCAGAACCTCAAGCATTTTTTTCTAAGATGAAGTCCATACATATCACCAATGCAAGGAACACAAACATCCCAAGCCTTCCCTCTGTTAGGCCTCCCTACAAAACAAGTTCCCTTAGGCAAAATCACTCATACTAGCTGCTCTTCTCTGCTCTGCCTGCTCTCTGTCTCCCACCTCCATCTCACTCCCTCTCAGCCCTGCCTCACCCACGCTTCCTGCTCCATCCCTTTCTGCTTAACCTGTTTGGCAAGCTCCTACTACCATAGGCTCATGTGACTCAGGCTTCCATGTGACTCAGACTCAAAGCAGGTCACATAGGCCTGTTAATGGTCAGGAAAGATCTTCCAATCACATTAACAATACATTAACCCTCAGTAGAATAGAATGGAAAGAATCAGAAATAATATTGTTAATTGACTTCAAATGGTAACATCAAATAAACACTACAAAAAAACGAGGCTCAGGTTATGGTGGTAGAATAGGCCAGATTAAAAACAGTCATTACAGAGTCCAGGTAGACCCAGTAAATTGGATGAAAGCTGGGTTTTGGAACATGTGAACAAGACCAAGTATTGTTTATTCTAAAGTGTGACATATATGGAAGATTGATTAAAAGCCAGGTAATTTTATAGGAAGAAAGGGAATTGGTATCATCAGACAAAAATCCAAACTAAGTTGAAGATGCAAGATGTCTGTCCAAGGAGGGTCAAGCAGTCAACTGATGGAAGTCAAAACATCTGACAGTTGGTATATAGAGCTCAAGGACAGAAAATCCAATGTGTGAAGAGAATGTGGTATCAGGAAGGCTGTCAATTCTAGAGGTAGGTGAGGGAGGAGAAAGAACTTTTGAGCTACTGGCGAACCTGTAAATGTGTACAACCACTTTGGAAAGCAATTTGGAATTATGCAAAAAAATTACTAAAGAGTATATACATGTCCTGTGATCCAGCTGTATCACTGATAGACCTATAGCCAAGAGATATTAAAGAAAAAGGGAAAAGGTCCTTTATAAAAATATTCACGTAAATATTCACTTCATGATGGCAAAAGAACAACAGGAAACTAAAGAAATACACATTAATTGAAGAATGACTGAATAAATTGTAGAATATAAATGTAATAAAGTACCATTGTGCTGTAAGAAATAAGAAAATAGATGATTTTGAAAAGACATGGACTTCACCAACTGATGAAGAATGAAGTAAACAGGGAGAATCCATGCTATAATGCAGCGGTTCTCAACCTGTGGGTCGTGACCCCTTAGGGGGTCAAACAACCCTTTCACAGGGACCACAGGGGTCACCTAAGACCATCAGAAAACACATATTTCCAATGGTCTTAGGAACAGAGACACCGCTCCTCTATCCATCTCCAGGCAGGTCTGCCCACATGCAAATACGCCCACATATGAGTATTAAAGGGTCGCGGCATTAGGAAGGTTGAGATGTCAATAATGTCAAAAATAATTTTGAAGACTTCTATAAAATGATAAAAAATGAAATGAACAGAAACCGAATAATCTAACAATAACCAGAGGACCCATGATAAAATGCACTTTCCGTCTTCTGTTGGACAGCTGATGGATTTAGGATTCCAATTCTAGTCATCTCTCTGTCACTTACTAGGTGTGTAATTGTGTGTGTGTGTGTGTGTGTGTGTCAGACATTAAGATTTTGAAGTCTCTGAACCTCTGTTCACTTGTAAAATGAAGGTAATAATGCTCAATTCTTGTAATGAATAAGATAATGTATGAAAAATTCTCTGTATGTTTTTTGCTTTTGCTTTTGGTCTCTCTGGCTTGGTCAATCTAAATTAAGTAGCCACTCATTGATATAATGGGTCTGACCTCATTGCTGATGAGCAGTGAAGCTTTGATCTGCTCCATTTCTGACCTGTATTTATTTGTTGCTCTTTAGGTTGCCTTATGGTCCCTTGTAATGGTAAGGGGAATTTGATGATCTTCCCTGCCCCTTAATAAGCCTAAGGAATTTGAAGACCTTCCCTGCTTTGAACATATGCTCTGCCCCCTAATAGGCTGAATGCAATCACATGTGGTGGGAGAAGTTTGCTAGAGGGTGTAGCAAAGCCCACAGGAAGCTGGGAGTCAGATATTGTGTCTCTCTGTGTTATTATGAGTTATTAACTTCTTTGTTACTATGATGGAATCAGCTTACTGATTTTGGGATTTGGTTTTCTGGTGTCTTAATGAATGTTTTGCTTCTGTCTTCTATATGGAGCGTCTCTTATATTTTGTGATTGATTTCCATGCAAGTATATTTATAGTGATTGTGGGTGCTGTGAATATTGCATTGGCACTACATTTGGCAGCAAGGATGGAATAACAAGGTATCAGATCTCTATTCAGAGGCACAAGGGATTTAGAAAATGAAATGGATATCCCAGGATGGGAGGATTCACCTCATGCCTTCCTAGCAAAAGAGTGGTCTAAAAGTACAGGGCTCTGTGAAAACTGGGAAGTGGGGTTACAGAAGGGAGAATCTAGATGTTTAGAAACATGTTTGCAAAGAATACCCAGAAAACCCAGGGGAGAGTTGGAGGGAACATATAGAAGGAACTGGGTTTTACTAGCAGGTTATTGTGTTATGTGTAATAGCAGAGACAAACTATCATAAGAGAAAACTTAAAGGCAAGGAGAGTTGACTATGTTCCAGTATTCAAGATCTCCTTTAGAAGGGCAAGCTAGAAGATCTCAGGTGGTAAAAGAGAGGGCTGTTGTGAATTTGTTTCAGAAAAAGAAAAAAACTAACAAGAGGAATGTGCATACCTTCCTAATACAGACTGAGCCTAGTTGCCATGAAGATGGCTATGAGGAGAGAGTATTGGGTGAAAACGATGCAATGTTAAGTGATACAATGTTTCATGATGAAACTTTTATGAGGGCAGAAGCTCGGCCCATACTGAAGAAGGTAGCAGAATCAGGTAGGATAAACAGAGTTCAAGGAGATAATTGAGGACTTCACTCAGCAGGAGATTTTTAATATATTAAGCAGATTCATTCAAAGTATGGGAGAATCCTTAATGTCTTGGATGATGAGAATCTCTGACAAAGAAGCTGGAGGAGTGTCGGTAGAGAGTGTGCAACGCTTGAAATGTATAAGTGTTTGTCAGGATCCTTTTGTCCAGAAAACTTCTAGAGATTTTCATTTGCCAGGAGGTAACAATATGACCAATCTGTTTGTTTTAGCTGCTGATGGATGCAATAACCTGCATCCCACTGTGGCCTAGTGGAGAAAACTAAGAAGTGAGGTTACAAAAGGGAGTACCTAGAGATTTAGAAACATATTTGAAAAGAATACCCAGAAAACCTAGGGGAGAGTTGGAGGCAACGTATAGGAGGGACTGGGTTTTACTACCAGGTTATTGTATTATGTGTAAGAGCAGAGACAAACTATCATAAGAGAAAACTGAAATGCAAAGGGAATTGACTATGTTCCAGTATTCAAAGAATTCAGGCATTCTGGTCCTTGCTTACAGACTGCATGAGGAAGTTGAAAGAAGGAATAAAAACTGCTATCATGGTTGGAGATGCAGATTTGTGTCATGATATCCCCTTAGCAGTTCCTCATAGAAATATGGTGAAGATGGCTCTTCCTTCTTATAAGCACCTACTTCTCACTCCACTAATTGGTGAAATAGTACACTCTCTTTCCTAGGTGCTGGACAAGATTTCACAGCTAAGTGAATTAGGAGAATTGGAAAATGATGAATTTCCTCAAGAGTGAAGAGTAAATAGCCAGTGGATTCAAAGTCAGAATAGATTGATAAGAAAAGAATTGTTTACTGCTCTATTGAGAGCAGGGATAGATTTGGGAAAAATTGATGGTTTTCCAACTAATGAACTCTACAAAATGTATCAAGAGAATGGGCTTGATATTAGATGGAATAGAGAAATAGAACTGACCATACAGATCTTCCTGAACTATTGCATCCAAGTCTGTCACACTTTCAAGGATATTCAGATTAAAGAAAGTGCTAGGACAGGTAGAAGTGGTCCTTGTGCTGAACTTGTGGTAGTATATCAAGCCAATGGAACAAGGAAGGCAGTGTCATATGTTCTACTGCGAATGAGGCTATGACAGTGAGTCCATGGACTCCAGAAGCACAGCCGACCCTATATCTGTTTATTTTTGACTTTTTGTCTGTTAAACTTGTTTGAGAGATTTGTGTCCTGCAGGCTTAGTACCCTCCACCTGTAGATGCCTGATTGCTTGAGCCGGATGTCATCCCCTGTCCGTGACTGCGATATGTCAGCTCTGAACCCAGCATCGACTGAGCTGTAGGTACTAGCCAAAGAACTGATCTCCCAAATGGGACCTCTTGGGGCAGGAATACCTCTACATCCAATTTCAACTGGAAGTAGCTATGGAGAAGAGATCTCCCCAGCCCCCAAATTTTGGTCCTACTTTATTCTAGGGGGGAAAGATGAGGGTGCTTGTGCCCAAGCCCCCTCCCTAACATATTGTTTTTTGTGTTTATTTTCTATTATCCCTGTTACATTGTTACAAAGTTCTGTTGACACCATTTATCCCACCAGTTACCCATAAACTGCCATTAATCTAGGTAATGAAATGTATTGCTAATGTATTTTTGCTATATAGGGGACATGAAAGATCTTGGGGTTTGATGTAATGATAGTGGGAATTTGAAGATCTTCCCTGCCCTTTAATAAGCCTAAGGGAATTTGAAGACCTTTCCTGCTTTGAAAATAAACTCTGCCCCCTAATAGGTTGAATGTAGTCACATGGAGCCTGTGATGGGAGGAATTTGCTGAAGAGTGGAGCAGAGCCCACAGGAAGTTGGGAGTCAGATCTAGACTAGACAGTTGGGAGGAGAGCATAGATCCCAGGGAATCAGTCAGGCTTATGAGTAAATATTGGTCTTGTGTTGTTTTGTGGAAAGGCTAAAGGATGCTGTGACTCTCTGTGCTACTGTGGCTTATTAATTTCTTTGCTACTATGATGGAATCAGCTTACTGGTTTGGGATTTAGTGTTCTGGTGTCTGAATAAATGTTTTGGTTCTGTTTACTATATAGAGAGTCTGTTATATTTTGTAATTGAGCACCATGCATGTATATTTATAGTGATCAAGGATGCTGTGAATATTGCATTGGTGCTATACTCCTTTACTCTTAGGAGTTCATCATTGGTGCTGGACTTAGTAAGGCTATCTCTTCAACCTTAGCTTATGTTGGCTCAGAACTCCAGACTCAAGCTCTCCACTGTCCTCAGCCTCCCCATTATGAAGTGTATGCAACCGTAACTGATCTACATAAATATAAGACAGTGGTTCTCAACCTTCCTAATGTCATGACCCTTTAATACAGTTCCTCATGTTGTGGTGACCCCCAACCATAAAATTATTTTCGTTGCTACTTCATAACTGTAATTTTGCTACTGTTATGAATAGTAATGTAACTATCTGATATGCAGGTTGTATTTAAATTGAACATAATCCACAGGTTGAGAACCGCTGACATAAGGTGTTAAGTGATGAAAAGGTCTCTTCAGTACTGTTGGTAGAAATAATTTGAATGCTTGTTATATGATTAAACCTATTTTTGCTTCAACCAATAATAATTGAATTTTAAAAATATACTCCTTTGGAGGCAGAAGAGTAACCTAAAGAAAAATTGTCAAAAGAGAATTTGAGAAATATATAGAGCTTATTAACCAAATTATGATTATTAAATATACTCATATTTTGTAGTATAATTTGCATTCAATGTCCTGCTGTTAATTCAGTTCAACAAAAGATATCTATTATATGCAACGTGCTATGCCAGTGAGTTGGGAGCTAAAGAAATCCCCCAGTCCAGAAACATGAACTTGGTGAAAATTCCATGAAGAGCTTTGGTTCTTTTTTTTTTTTTTTAACAAAAAGGAAGAGCAGTTCTGGGGACCTTTGCAGACAATGACATGTTTCTCCATTCTGTTTTTCTTGCATAACAATACCTTATAACTATGTAGAGCCTTTCAATTTACAGAGTACTTTACATCATAGACCACATGACTACTAGAGCAGAATTAGAACCAGATTCCAACCCAAAGCAATAAAGCAAAAAAAGAAAAAAAAAATCAAGCCTCACAAAGAATGTAGAATCATCTTTAAAAACTAATTATAAACATATTTCTGGCAAAATAGACAGAAAGATATAGATCAAAAGTAAGACAGAACTTCCAAAGGATTGAAGCCATTTGGAGTGAAGGAGACAAATGCAGTTTAAACCCTAGGGGAAGAACTTTTGGAATCAAGGTGGGATAGAATTGTTTATTTTTTTTTCTCTAGGGGAAAGGTGGGCTACAAATTAGCCTGGAACCACCAAAACCTCCATAGCAGGTGAAAGAAATAACCAGAGGACACATGTAGGAAGACCTGAAACCCTTGAAAGGGATCTTCATATGACAAATTTAAAAAATGTCTTTCAGAATCTAGGATCCTCACCCTTGCAGTTGAATGAATAAATGAACAAAAAATCCATTTATTAAGCACTTAGCCATACACTAAGGCTACAAATGCAAAAATGAGAGAGTTCCCTCTCTTTAAGGACATTACTTTGGGAGGGTTGGAGTTGGGAGGTGAAGGACTTAATAGATGTTATGGTCAGGAAAAAGAGTTACATGGTCAGGAAAGTAACAAAGATGGTTGGTGGAATATTAACACACTTTGCAGAAGCAGTGACAGATTGGTAGCAGTATTTCATTAAAGTTCTTAGAGCTAAGGGTAGAAAGGAGGAGGGAAGATAGTTGCTGGACTTTGCAATAAAAACACATCTTATTGAAAGAACAATATTAGATTTTTAAGACTTCTTGAATTTTGTAGTTTTTCTGTTTTGTTTTATTACTTTAAAACCATTTAAATTTTACTATGATGCAACCCTAAATCTGTTGAAGGCCAGTATTCTCAGTACTTCTTTGAAAATAGTCATAGGGCACCTGGTTGGCTGATCCCCACTGAATAAACTCATACTTTCATTCAAGAGGAGGAAAGCATGTTCAATGGGACCTATCACACACATAGATCACTGGAGAAATACCTAAGCTCAACATAACCGTGTAAGTCTATCAAAAATACAATGAATAATGATCTTTAAAATAACTTCTGTTTTCCTTAGTTTCCTCAGCTGTACAATAGGGAGACTAGTTGTCATGAGGATCAAAGTGGATAATATTTATAAAGTGTTTGGCACAGTTCATGGCACATAGTAAATGCTTAATGAAGCTTTCTTTGTTTCTTTTCTCTTGTCCTTTCCTTCCCATCTTTCTTTTTCTTTTTTCTTTCTTTCATTCTCTTTTTTCCTTTTCTTCCCTCCTTCCTTCCTTCCTTCTTTCCTTTCTTCCTTCCTTCCTCCATTCCTCCCTTCCTTTCCTTTCCTTCCTCCCTTCCTTCCTTCCTTCCACTTATCAGTGATTTTGACTATAATAATAATAACAGTTCAAATTTGCATAGTGCTTCATGCCTTACAAAGCACTTCAATTGCAAAAAAACATATCCAATAGGCTGTAAAAATATCGTAATCCCCATTTAATAGATAAGGAAACTTGGTCTCAGACTGTTGAAGTGTACCCTTTGTCACAAAGCAAGTGGCAGAATAATGATTCAAAGCTTTACCCATAGCCACAAAGCAAGTGTCAGTGTAAGAATTCAAAGGACAAGATCAAAATCTTTTTGATCAATTACAGAAAGGGATAAGGGCTGACAAGTTCTTCTGACTTCCAAGTTTATTGTGCTTGTCCACTATAACAGTGATAAAGCTTTGCAAGGGTTTACCCAACCTAAGCAACAGATGCTGACTGTGCTTTCATTTATTCAGTCCAGACTGCTGTAATCAGAATGTTATTTCAGGGATACAGCAGTCTTCACAAAAGAGGTGGTGCATTTCATTTTAATTTACATATGCTGTGCCTCTACATATAATTGGAAGAAATTAAATATGCTCCAAATACCGCCACAAAGGAGGCCAAGAACTTGGCTTCCAGTAATTGGAATTACTTTTGGACTGAAAATTGTTCACTTTGTGAATGCTTCATTCAGAAACCTTGACTTGATACATTTCAAAATCAACACTTGAGGTTCAATTTATTTCACTGCCTCCTGAAAAATGGTTGGACAGGAAAATGGGAAATCAGTTGGAAAGGATAACAGTCATGCACAGCAGGGAGCTGTACTCACCTCAAAACCAAACAGAAGGGAACAGGAATCATTCATATAGATTGTCTGCGTCCTTTACCAAGAGTGAGGTAAGTAGTGGGTTGGAAAAGAAGTGCTATGAATGGGGGGTTGGGGCAGTGTAAGATTGAAATATAAGGAATAAATGAGTTTGATTGAGTGACATATCAAGAATTACAAAAAAAAAGTGACAAGAAAGAGAGTTGTCTTGGCTACATGATCATCAATTATTTACTCATATTGCAAGGCTTATTTAGATAGTTTAATTTGTTTTTCCTTCAAAAATTATTCTCATTCTCTGTCCCAGACCATTGCTGCTGCCCTGGTAGTTAAGTGCTGCAGATTAAAAGTGATGGAAAGCCACAGACTTTTATCCAATGTACTTTAAGATGCACAAGGGAAGACTATGCAGCTTAACCTGAAGCACCCAAAGATAGGAGTAAACGGTAGCAAAAGAGAAACAGATAATAGGATAACGCTTTGCTCCAAAAAGACAATATTTCCAAACCATAGCCAACACCTCTAAAACCAGGACAGCATTAGACTCTCTCTCACTCCCAATCCCAACTTGGGCAGCAGTTCATAACTCCAAAGTTGGATTAGCAAAGAAAGGCATGATGATGATGATGATAAAATTATCATTCTTGTTATTAATAAAAGCTAATTTTGGCATAGCACTTTACGGCTTGGGATTCACTTTACGTATTATCTCACTTGTCTTCACAACAACTCCACACCCATTTTGACAGATGAGGAAATTGAGGCTGACAGAGGTTCAATTCAATGACTTGTCTGGGGTCACACCACTAGTAAATATCTGACATATTATTTGAATTCAGATTATCCTAACTGCCAGTCCAGTCTTCTCTCTACTCTGCCATCTTGCTCAATAGGACACAACCAGACATAACTTAGAAACCCCAGGCACAAAGGAAGAAGGAGCACTCAGTGGTTTTGAGGGAACTGTCCCCTCCCCAAGACTTGCTTCATCATCATCTTTTTTCCTGAGTTTTTAAGTAGGATATTGATTTGTTATCACTTCACAAATCAGGGCAGTTTTGGGAGAAAGATGAGACAGAAAGCTTTTCTTTTAAAGGAGAAGTAGGGCCTTACAGATTGTTCTAGGAAACTACAAGGAATGTCCCAGGCATAAAAGCTTCAAGAAAAGAGAAAGGGGGATAAGAAGGAGAAGGGTCCAAGTCCACAGCCCAGATAAACTGAGGTGGGACAATGATAATCTAAGACAATAAGAAAACCTCGGAGATCTTCTTGACTTTCGTGTGCTAGAAAGCCAAATAGAAAAATCAACAAGCATTTATTATATACTCACCATGTACCAGGCATGATGCTGAGAACAGGCATAGGAGGCAAATGCTCCAAGTTAAATGAATAATCATACTTAAAAGTATACACATGTTACAAATAGAACACTATGTTCGACAGTATAATGGGGCATAAATTTCTCTTGAGAATTAAATAAAAGGAAATAATATTACTTGAGGTTAAAAATAGCTTGTAATAGCTTCCTAGTATATGAAATTGAGCCTTCCTTTGTGCCATGCATATTTTTCTAAAGAGTTTCTTTCTTATCACTCATTTCCTAAGCACAAAATGTGGGCAAAGGTAGAGTTTTTATTTTCTAAAAAAATTATAACAAATTCTTTTGTAAAGTAAGACAGTTTTTCAACATATGTCATATTCCCAATTTTTATTTTTTAAATGTATATTTAAGTGGTGGGACATTTTCATGTGAGGCACACCTGTAGTTTCATTTCTATTCCTATAATTTTGATGTGAGGGCTGTCCAAAAAAACCATCTGTTTTCATTATGTTGTTTAGAATAACTATTTACCCTCAGCTGTGTGTAAGATAGTCAAATAAAACATTATTATACCAATTTGAAAGTAATCTAAAGATTTAGTTTATTTAAAATTATTGATAACAGCTTTGGGGACATATTATGATTTTTACGTTTCTAATCATAATTTCAATGGCTCAGTGAATAGAGCACTAGGTCAAAAACACCTGAGTTCAAATCCATCCTCAGACACTAGGCAAGTCATTCAACCTCTGTTAAACTTAACTCACTGGAGAAGAAGATGGCAAACCACTCCTGTATCTTCGCCAAGAAAACTCTACGGAAAATATTGGTATGCTGTGATCCATGGGGATCGCAAAAAGCTGGACATGACTGAACAACTGTACAACCATAATTTAGTTATAGCTGACCATCTTCAGTAACAATAAAAATAAAATAATCTTATTTGTCCTTCATTTTTTAAGAGGACCAATGACATTATACGATGATGTCTTGACTCATTCATGAACTGGATTTAAGTGAGGCAGAACTGCATGAAGTTGTAACCCTCCCACTCTCTTCCAGAGTCATTGAAGTCCAGTGGCAAGACAAAAGTCAAGTTGACTAGTTGTGTCCCAGGATGCCATGGTGAAGACCTTCACATCTTTGATATCTGACCAATCTCTAAGCATTTCACAGCGTTTGTTTCAGTCACCTCCATCACCACTGGAACAAAGTGTTTTCATCCTCCCATTCCACCAGGGAAGGGTCTCATGCTCTTGGGGTAGATCCCCATCCTCTAACTCACTAACAGGTTTATGACTTGTTGGTTACCCTCAATCTGGTTTAGCCAGTCTGCCAAGTCAGTTTGCCAGGATGTGATCCCTACACATGCTACAGTTTCTTGGAGCCACAGGTGAGATCATAATAATAGTAAATATCTAACATTTGTAGAGTGATTTAAGATGAGCAAAATGAGAAATGTTGTCTCACTCAATTCTTATAACAACTCTGGGAAGTAGGTGCTATTATTATTCCCATTTTACAGGTGACAAAACTGAGGGATAAGAGACATATAACACAACCAGTAAGAATCTGAGGTTTATATTAGAAACACTTTTATTCCCAGAGGCAGCTCAGAGGCAGAGTGAGTAGAGTGACCAACTTTGAATCAAGACCTGAGTTTAAATCCTGTGTAAAACACTTCCTTGCTGTGTGACTCTGGGCAAATCATTAAACTTCTCTCAGCCTCAGTTTCCACATCTGTAAAATGGGGATAATAATAGTGACTACCTAAAGAGTTGTTGTGAAGATCATATGAGATACTATATGGAAATGCAAACCTTAAAATCCAATATAAATGCAGGCTATTGTTCTTTCCTAGCTGGTATTAATCACCCTAAGACATACCAGGGAGCAAAGAGAGGACTATGTAGAATTTAAATTCTTGCCAAAAAAGTGGGAAATTAACTTTCAGATAACAGAGAGTTAATTGTCTTTCAGCTCACCAAGTCCAGGCATGGCAATTAGAAAAATCAAAGAAAACCCTCCAGCATCCCTGCTGGATTCCACAATGCTACAGATGCACACAAGAAGTTCTGCAGGTTGAATTTTCCAGAACTAAGTTTCTCAGCATGTTCTGACTTGATAAAGGTTTTAAGACTGATGAATAGAATGTGAATATAATTAAACCCTTTTCAGATAATAGTATAATACTATATTCTCTAAGGATAGGCAGTACTATAGCTGAGTGCATTTCATCCATTTACATACATATGTTCAAATCCATTTCAATGATTCACAGTCATTATTATTCCCAAGACCCCATTTTATACTTCCAAAGTTAGCAAAGCTTTGAACTGGGACCCAAATAAAGGGGGGTGGGGCATGGAAGGATGGTTAGTGATATAGTAAAAGTGTGACAGAAAAAGAAAGAAGAAGGAGCTGTCCCAGACTCAGAAAAACTTCTAAAATATATTTTTGATTTTGGAACTCAAAGGTTAGCGAATTACTATGATTCAAGGTTTTTCATCCAAAACATAAAAAAAATTCATAGGATTTTAATAACTTTGTGACACAAAAGGAGGTAGTAATACATTACTTTTTGTCCAGTTTTTGTTAACAATGATTCTTTATCCTAGTTTCATGATGCTACTTCCTTTCTCCTAGGTCTAAAACTTTCAGCTGATGGTTTTCAGAAATTGCATTATAAGTAGTTTTTTAGGCATTATATTTTAGGAAGGCTATTAATGTGCTGTTTGTAGCCAGAATAGTGACCAGTATGGTGAGGGAATTCAAAATTATAAAAACAATTTACACATCTAGTAAGTGTTAGATGCAGCAGAATTCAAACTCAGGTCTTCATCACTTCAATACCTGCTCTCTGTCTATGGCATACTGCTCCTCTCAAGAATAACAATGATACACAGTATGTAATGCTTTAATGCTTGCAAAATGCTTGTTACCTATTATTTCCTTTCATCCTCATAATGATCCTGTGAGAGATATGCTGTTGTGGTTCAGTCATGTGACCCTCTTTGGGGTTTTCTTTTTTCTTTTCTTTTCTTTTTAATAAAAATATTTATTTAGTTCTAGAATTTTAGTATTTACCATTCATTTCCACAAGATTTTGTGTTTCAAATTTCTCCCCATCTTTCCCCTCCCCTCATGCTGAGATGGCATGCATTCTGATTATCCCTTCACCCAGTCTGCCCTCTCTTCTATCTCCCTCCCCTTCCCCCTTTCTTTCTTGTAGGGCAAGACAGATTTCTATATCCCATTGCCTGTATATCTTATTTCCCAGTTGCATGTAAAAACAATTTTCAACATTTGTTTTTAAAACTTTGAGTTCCAAATTCTGCCCCTTCTTCCCTCCCCACCTACCCTAATTGAGAAAGCAAACAATTCAATATGGGTTACGCATGTGTAATTATGCAAAACACTTTCATTATGGTCCCACTCCCCACTTATTCTATTTTTTTCCTTTGACCCTGTCCCTCATCAAAAGTGTTTGCTTCTGACTCCCCCTTTCCCCAATTTGTCCTCCCTTCTATCATTTCCCCCCCCCCCCCAAGCCCTTAATGCCTTTCTCCTTACTTTCCTGTAGGGTAAAATACCCAACTGAATGTGTATGTTATTCCCACCTTAAGCAAATTTGATGAGAAAAAAGTTCACTCATTCTCTCTCACCTCCCCACTCTTCTCCTCCATTGTGAAACTTTTGCTTGCCTTTTTTATGTGAGATAATTTATCCCGTTCTATCTCTCCATTTTCCTCCTCCCAATACATTTGTCTCTCATACCTTAATTTTATTTTTTAGTATTATTCTGTGCTATCCATCCATCCATCCATCCATTTATCTATCTATCTATCTAGCCAGTTCTGCTTTTTAAGGCATTCTTCTCCTCATTGGTTTACTGGACCTCTTTTACCATTTTGTCTTGTCTCTTTTTTAAGTTGTTATACTCTTAAGTATTTTGGGGGGTTTCCTTTAGCAAGCTGTTGACTCAATTTTCATGATTTTCTTGCATCACTCTCATTTCTCTTCCCAATTTTTCCTCTACTTCTCTTACTTGATTTTCAAAATTCTTTTTGAACTCTTCCATGGGCTTCGACCAATTCATATATTCCTTGGGGGCTTTGGATTTAGGAGCTTTGACTTTGTTGTCTTCTTCTGGTTGTATGTTTTCATCTTCTTTGTCACCAAAGTATGATTCTATAGTCTGACATTTTTTATGCTTTTTGCTTATCTTCCCAGCCAATTACTTGACTTTCTTTCTCTTTGTTAAAGTACACTTTGCTTCCAGTGGGATTGGGGTTGGGGGAGGCTTCAGTGGTTTTGTATAAGCCACTTGAGACCCTGCCATCTGTGGGCTTAGAGCTCTGGAAGCACCCACTGCTGCTGCTGCTGCTGCTGCTGTGCCTGCTGCTTCTGCTGCCACTGTTGACACCTCCATTGCCCCAGTGCTGGGACTGGACCAAGTTGCTCTTTCACCCAGGCCCCA
>CM053580.1:175291647-175310873 GCA_028627135.1 Pseudochirops cupreus | reverse complement strand
GTTATTTGGAGTGATTTTTGGGAGAGCTCAAGCAAGTCCCTGCTTTTACTCTGCTGTGCAGGGCCAGTTTCTGACCTGGTACATACATGGCAAGAGTCTGGTCCAGGATTTCTTCCAAGCCAGCTCCCCATGAAGGCTATATTATATCTTAAGATTGGCTCACCATCTCTTCCTAACTTGCAGGAGTTTAGGATATGATACTCAAGCAGTGACTCAGACACAGATGCATGCAAGGGAACAAGGACATTAAAACATGGATATATATACATATATATATATGTATATATGTATATATATATATGTATATATATGTATACATATATATATGTGAATAAGGACATTAAAACATACAGATGTACATAAATGAACAAGGACATTAAACATTCTCTCTTGGGAACCTAAGAGATAATTGCTTTACATTCACTATATAAACCCTGTTCTCTGATCAAGAACTGCTATAAGAGATCCTGCCTGGCTTGTTTCCAACCATTCCACATTCTTCAGTTTGGCCCATGCCCATTTTGATGCAGACATCACTCTGCCATCTTGGCTCCACCGTATTTGGGTTTCCTTGGCAAAGATGCTAGAATAGTTTGATTTTTCCTTCTCAGCTCATTCTACAGAAGAGGAACTCAGGCAAACAGGTTTAAGTGAATTCCCAGTGTCACACAGCTAGTAAGTATTTGAGGCCAGATTTGAACTCAGGTTCTCCTGACTCCAGGTCTGGCACTCTGTCCCCTGTGCCACATGTAGCTGCCCAATTTGACAGAAAAGGAAACTAAGTCTTAGAAATTTGAATGATTTCCCTGGGATTATGTAGCTACTAAATATCTGAGAGAGGGTTTGAATCTGGGTCTTCCTCAACCTAAATTCAGTGTATTAGACATTTCATCATGGTAATTCTCTATAAAAGCCCTTTTATTTTTATATTCATCCCTGCTTTCCAGAAGCTGAGAGAACAAGGGACTTACCCAGGGTGACAATGAGGATACTGATAGTTATGAAAGCTAACAGTTATATAGCACATTAAAGTTTGTAAAGCATTAGATATGTACATATGTATATACATATATATATATATATATATATTTCCATGCATGTCACTTCTCCATATCTCTCTCTATCTGAACTTATATGTGTGTTTATGTATGTGCTGTCTGTGGTACTGTTTGGGCATACAAAATACATCATAACACACACACAGACACACATGGTGTCCCAAAAGTCTTAAGGTAATCCAAAGTTATTAAAGCTATTAAATTGAACTAAGATTTTTTTTGGGGGGGGGTTGGAGGGACATCCTATATATATATATGTATGTATGTATGTACGTACATACACACACACACACACACACACACACACATATATAATTATTCCACAGTGCCCTATAATGACTCTTCCATGGTCCTGAGAATCTTTGCAATAAAGAAGTCAAAGGAGAGCAATGAGTTCTGTCTTCACACATTTTGTTGTATTGTTGCTGTTTGTCCTTCCTTCTAGAAGAGGACCAATGACATTGCAAGGGTGCATATGAATTGGATTTAAGTGAGGCAGAGCTCCACAAAATCATTAGCCTCATTCTCTTTCCCAGCGTTATCCAAGTCCAGTGGCAAGACAAAAGTCAAGATGACTGGCTATGGTATAGGATACAGTGAGTGACCTTGGCCTTTTTAAGCATTTGTCTGATGCAACACCCATTCTATGAGTAAGGGCTAGGTAAGAATTGAGACAAAAGATGGCCTATTTCTCATCAACCAAATTATCATGCATTTTAAAGTTTTTCATATAGAAGAGGGTTTAGGTTTGTTCTACCTGACTACAGAGAGCAGAACTAGGATCAGCTTCTCAAAGAGGAGGCAGGCTTTTATGCAACACAAGAAAAGCTTTTCTAATGAGTGGAAATGTCCCAAAGAGGAGGGGGATGCCTCATGAGGTAGCAATTTACCTGTCACTGGAGGTATTTAAGAGGAGGCTCAATAACATTACAGTGATCCTATAAATGGGATTCACACTTTAGAAGAGAGTTTGACTGGATGGCCTCAGAGACTCCTTTTAACTTTGAGATAACGCCCTTGAAAAGGATCTTCTGAGTGCTATGAAATACTAAAATTTTGATTTCTTTTATTTACCATGCTATCAAAAGAAAGTTAGCTCGCCAAATATCTGTACTCGCCAGCTATTTTAAAATCATCTGAGTATTAAAAAGCATATTTGCCTTTCATAAGAGTACCACTCGATCTACATTACATCATACAAAATTCAATTCTGCCAAAACTGAATGTAGCATACCAGGCATAATTGACCTCAGTTTGATTGCTAAACAGTGTTCTAGGCAACCTGGTGTATAGAGTGGTAGACCTGGAATCAGGAAGACCTGAATTCATATCTGACCTGATATGTTCATTAATTGTGTGCCCTTTGCAAGCCACTTAAATCTTGTTTGCCTGAGTTTCATCATCTGTAGAATGAGAATCGTAGTAGTACCTATCAGTCAGAGTTGTTTGGAAAATAAAATGAGATAATATTTGTTTGAAAACACTTTGAAAACCTTACAGTACTAGATCCTTGTTAGTGATGGTGAGGATGATGATGATGATGATGATACAGGGGAAAATTTTTTTATTCCTCCTCTGACCTATAAAAACGTTCAGGGATAGAGTGAGGGGAAAGTGAAGAATATGCTTTAATGGCCCAGAAATCCAGGGGACTCCAAGAAGACTTCTACTTTATGTCATCAGATGTAACATCTGAGACTGAATTGTAAATCATTTAAAAAGGATATTTATGAAAAATGGCATAGGGTAGCAATCCATAACACAAGTGAACCCTGTTAAGTCAGGCATGAGTTCTCATCGTATATATGTGGTAAAAGAAAATACTTCTGGATCAGACATTTCAACTATGGACAAATATTTATATTAACTAACACACATATGTGGGTAACTGTCACATATGTGATCTTTTTGCTGGCTTTTTGCATTCCTGGATTCTACAAATGGAATCTCTGTAGAAGGATCCTTCTTTTTGCCCCTATATGCCCTATGGAGAGTTATGTGAGTATATATATAAGATAAGTGTCCATGTGTATATCCTCTTCTTTCATATACTATCAATGATGTCTTTTAAATTTAACCAAAAGCCAAGCCAGCTCTTTTTTTAACGACCATCCCAATTCTGCAACCAATTAAGATATTAAAAATCTTTGAGGCACAAAATTGGAAATATTGGCAATAAGATAACACCTTGTCCTCACAATTTAAAATGTCTGAAATTTCAAACAAGGGATCCAAAAGTTAAAAGTCACGGATTGCTCTATAAAGTGAAACCCCAAATTATTAAGGAACAAAGCCTGAACGCTTATAGGTACTGTTTTTTCTGCTTACACTTTCCATTAGCCTGTGACTACAGAGGATCGAAGAAGACTTGAACCTTGATTAGAATAACTTAAGTAGGTATCATTGGCAAAGGAATCATGGGAGCAAGACATCTATCTCTTACTTTAATTAAGAACTAGCTGCCTATAGCAATGTACCTCTGGCGAGCTGCTAGATTAAAGTAAACCAAGGACAAGTCACTGTATGTATGTTTCTTGACAATGTGACATAGTTGACGTTGGAGTCAGCAAAATTTCTATTTGAATCCTGCTTCAGATACTAGCTATGAGACCCTGGTCAGGCAATTTAACCTCTGTTATCTGAAGTTTCCTTGCTTATTAAATGAGGATAATAATAGCATCTCACTCCAACTGTTTTCGTGAGGCTCAAATGGAATAATCTATCTAATGAATTTTGTAGAATTTAAAGTGATTTAATGAGAGACGCAGTGGATAGAGATCAGCCTATAAAATCAGGAAGACACGTTCAAGTCCTGCTTCTAACAAATACTGGCTGTGTAACACTGGGAAAGTCATTTAATCTCTCAGTGCCCCAGGAATTTTCTAAGAGAATAAGTTACGGAGAAGGTACAGACTTGCATTGGTAGAGGGAATATCTTCATCTGGGAGTTTCCTGTGTCAAGGAAATCATAGGTCTAGTTCCTACTCCTAAATTTCTATATTATATGAGCTTCTATTTTGTACCTACATATATATCATATATCAATCTATTTTCTATCATTGATTGATTTCTAGTATTTATCAGTCTATTGATCATATTTCAATCTATCATTTATCTATTTTCTGTCTCTCTCAATAGCACCATTCATTTCATTTCGTATTTTTCAAGTTCCAAGTGCCATTTCTTTGAGAATTTCCCTTTAACAATGTGTTTTCACCACCACCACTCTGTGCCACACTGACCTCCTTTAAACAACAGGTCCATATATTAAGAACAGTCCAGAACCATCAATCAATATATCCAATTTCTAGACTGCTCTCTAATCTTATTAGGTACCTTTAAAAACTGCATGATCACCAGCAGACCATTAAATAACTGTTCACCCATATCTATTCATTCATAATGGTGTGTAAGTTGAAGCATGTGGCATTCTTCAGCACAGCAGATAGAATTTTTCCACTAAAGGTGTTCATTTCATTCAATTTGTAGATAATATTTCAATGCTCATGGAAGTACTGTCTCAAAAGATCATTAAGTTATGAGCTTCCTCAGATAACCTTTCTATATGTTTTGCAAACTAGTCTTAAATGAAGGGTGGCAAACACTATGTATTCTCTTTAGATGATTTTTAAACAGAACTTGATGACTTCTGAAATACATGCCAACAGTTTTGGAAGTCAAAGAATGTATGGTAACCTATTGAGAGACAATTCCATATCTTAATGAGTGATGCATGGTTATTCACTGAAATAAAGACATAGATCTCTGATGAAGGACAGACATGAAGAGATAATGAAGTGAAATGTTGGCAGAGAGATGTCAAAAGGAAATTATTAAGTGTGGAATTTCCTCTAGTGACATTCGATATCCAATGAACCTAAGTGAAAACCAAATTAGATATGATCAATGTAAGAAAAATGATAAGCAAAAAGATAAGGACTGTGTTGCACTGGGAAGAACACAGGACTCAGAGTCAGGGGAGCTGGATTTGAATTCTCTCTCTGATGACTGTTAACTATGTCATTATGCCTAAGTGCCTTAGCTTCAGTCATCCTCAGTTTCCTCATCTATAAAATGGAGATAAAATTTATATGAGCTACATATCTGAGTTCTTTTGAGAGAAACGCTTTGTGAATCTTAAAGTGCTATACGAATGCTCTTAGGGGTAAACTATGATCACTTTGAAAGTAAATTACATAAGTGATTTGACCATATGATTGAAAATACAATCCCCATAGCTAGTCCTTCAGGAAAGAAGAAAGCAAAGAAATTGATTCACAAGGGGAAATTGAGCTCAGTTCTAACTGATGTGGGTTTCTTTTTTTTTTCAATTTATTTGTTTATTTTCAGTTTTCAACATTCATTTCCACAAGATTTTGAGTTATAAAATTTCTCCCTGTCTTTCCCCTACACCCATCCCAAGACAGAGAGCCTACTGATTATGTATACCCCTTCCCCATTCTGTTCTCTCAGTGTATATTTCAATAATAGCACCCCTTGGGCCAATTCATTTTTTGCCCTAATTGGAGCTTCGTTGAAAATTATGAAGGTATTAGGATAATGGAGTTATCCATATAGTGTTCCTTAAGGGAAAGCCTTGAGGATGGAAAGAATGCTTTCAGGTAAAGGATAAAGGAAGGCTACATGGAAGAGGTGGCATCTGCACTAAGTCTTGGTAGAGAATGGATTCTGAAAGGCAGAGGTGAGGAGAGAGGTGTGTTCCAGGAATTTGTGATACTGTGCAAATATGTACTTAGGAGGGAGATTACATGTTGAGAACATTTCTATTTCATCAGAAACACATCTCCAGGCAACATATTTCTTCTGAGATCTTGCTAGAGGCACTCCAATTCTGGCCAAGAGATCTACTGTTTCTGAATCTGAAGCCTTTTTCCAGAAATCCTAGCCTTATTCTCTGACACCATATGTGTTTGATATTTCTTAAAATGTACATCTTTTCCTTCTTGTCTTTCTTTTTATCCTTATTTTGCATCAGTAATGAAAATAATACCATTTCTTTCTTAGGGCATCCCATATTCCTCTATGTAATGGTGACATTGGTGTCCTTGTTCTCCATATTCAACATGTCTGTCTCTATGCCTTTGCACAGGTGGTTATCCTAAGTCTCAGATGAATTTGTGTTAATTTGTGTCCTTTCTCTTCTCTCTTTTTTTTTTTTGCTTTTTGGAGGGCAATTGGGGTTAAGTAACTTGCCCAAGGTCACACAGCTAGTTTTTGTGTTAAGTATCTGAGGCTGGATTTGAACTCAGGTCCTCCTGACTCCAGGGCCAGTGCTCTATTTACTGCTCCACCTAGCCGCCCCATCAGATGAATTTGTGAATTGATAAGTTTGGAGTAGGTGATCTTTGAGATCCCTTCTGGTTCTAAATCTACTATTCTAGTTGTTTTTTGGTAATAGAAAAAGTGAAAGCATAATGTAAGCTCTTTAGGTCACTGAAATATTCCCTTTGCTCAAACTGAAATCTTTAGGTCTCAGTTGGTGCTGCAGCTAACTTGTTTTTAATATTTGTGTTCAACTCATGGCTGTATCAGGGGTTCTTATACACAAGACAAGTGTCCTATTATTATAAACTCCCAAGTTCTATGTATTAGCTTGGGATATTATGGTCAAATAGTATATAGATGGGGTAATGGGAGATGCTTAAAAGTAGGCAACCAATTTAAATAAACTGACTCAGTTTTGTTACTGAAATGCAAGGGTGATTGTTACCTTGATCAAGTTGATTTAACCTGCAACCATGGCCTAAGCTATAGAGATTATTTATGGGATAATACGATGCAATGGAAAGAGCCTTGACATTCGTGTCAAGGAATTGGGTGTTTTAGCAAGCTCTGTACCTTGGATATACAGTCAAAATTGAAAAAATATGTTTCCTATCTCTTATGATACCCCCCAAAATAAGCATTCATTTATAGGGATTTTTTTTGTTTCCCTTTTCACCTTGTAGTTTAGTCATTTTATAACTCACATGATGCCTTGCATGGAGTAAATACTCAATACAAATCATTGTGGAAATGAAAGGTCTCTCATCAAAACACACAAGCACACCAGTGTTTCCTCAGATACATCTATCCATCTCAGCTATCACTAATCGACACAATGTCATCTAGTAGACTCTATGTGTGACACCTGCTTGTTCTTTTTCCCGGGAAGCTGTTACTTTGCCAGCAGAATGACTGGGTTCCCTCACAGCTGCACCAATTAGTTTCTGTCCGGAAGCAGTGACAATGGTGATATTTTCAGGATGAATGATAGACCTACTGGAGGGCTCACAAATCAAAGTGTCAGTGGGTTTTTTTCTTCTCTTTTGCTTTCTTTTGTGTCATCTGTGTGTGCGTGTGTGTTATTTTTCTCCTACAAAAATATCTTTGGAAGGCAACTGGAATCTTTTCAAGTTTCACTAAATAAAGAAGTTGGTCTCTGATAGATTTCACCACATTCTCAGCCTAGGATCATTGTGTACATGTTGATGTCCAGACAAGGAAAGTACTTTGAAAGGGAAGTCATCAGTGATTTAAAAGAACTACTGACATCAAGGAAGCAAGCACAAGAGGCAAGCCAGATTATGCTGCAAGTGATTGGATTACCTGTAGGAACACATTATACATGGATTTTCTGAGAGTCAGTGCAGAAAGCTGACACTGAATTTTAATAACTTAAAAACAGATTGAAACTTTCGGGCACCCTCGTAGATATCAGGTTCAGAGTAATAGGCCCAACTGAAATGAGTGGATGTTTTTTTTCTTTTTTCTATTTGTGTATTTTGTACTTTATTATTTTAACTGATGGTTCAAATTGTAAAAAAAAAAAACAGAATGTAAGGAAGGACAATTTCATGGTCAGCTATTTAGTTAGGAAGCAGATTTTCAATCAATTGAGGAATTGGTCCATATCAATCTATGATAATCATCAATCTAGTACAGCATGATAGTACAGGAATTTGAGCCACTGTGGTGTTTTGGAGAGAGTGCTGGGCATGGAGTTAAGAACTGGGTTTGAATCTAGCTGTCAACACTGCTTGGTAGCTCTAAATGAATTGTAACCCCTCCAGGCTTAATACCATTGCATATAAAATGGGTTTAGTAATTTGTCCTTCCAAGGTCATAGGGCTATTGTCTGAAAAATGCTTTATAGACTGAAACACCTTATAAATGTAGCTATTAAGTATTTAATGAAGAATAGAGAAGCATTCCTTGAAATATCTGAGAAGCACAATTCGCTTGATATTTACTTTAAAATTCTAATTGATATATTTCATCATCTTTGTATCCATTACCTCAAAAGCTATCACTTGCAACAAAGAGTAAAAAAGAAAGGGAGAGAAAGTTGTTCAGCAAAACAACACCCATAGTATCCCATCCTTGCAAAGAAAGGAGGGAAATGTATTTTCTTTGTATCTCTTTTCCACGTATCTACAATTTTCAGAAGATTTATTTTTTACAATTTATATTTTCTAAAGTGTGTTAAAAAACCAGATATTCTAGCGTGGCATTTCTGATAACTGCTTTTCTAATCATTTGTAATGTAAGAATAAACCTTTGAGTGCGTGACAAACAAGAAATAGAAAATTACTTTTAAATCCAGAAATGTTATTAAATTATTGAAGAATATATGCATTTGGGAACATATCTTCAATAATTTAATTATATTGCTTCTCATTCCTCCTTAGTAAAAAAAAATATGTCTATCTTAAAAACGGATTTTTTTTCAGAAAAAAAATCACTGAATTATAGCATTAACATCAGCTCAAAAGACTGCAGTTGAGAAGATAAGGTGACTTTTCATGGTGCTGGTCTCAGCTAGATCTTTCAATGACTACTCAAAGTCACAGTCACCGTGAAAAGTCAGTCAATGAGCATCTATTTTTGTTGTGCTTTTCAATCATTTCAGTCATGTTTGACTCTTTGTGACGCCATTTGGGGTTTTCTTGGCAAAGATACTGGAGTGGTTTGTCATTTCCTTTTCTCTCTCACTGTATAGATGAAGAAACTGAGGCAAACAGGATTAAGTGTCTTGCCTAGGGTCACACAGCTAGTAAGTGCCTGAGGTTGGATTTGAATTCAGGTCTTCCTGACTCCAGACTCGATGCTTTACCCATGGTATCACCTAGTTGTCCCAAGCATCTATTAACCACTGCTATAGGATGGGCACTAAGTGACATAAAGATAGAGAGGGGGAGCCTGGGTTGCTATTGGATTCATCTTCAGTCGTGTGATTACTCTGCAAAGAGTGCTAGATTTGGACTCAGAAAATGTCTGCTCAATTGCTGGCTCAGTAATTATCAATGTGATCATGGGCAAGAGACTAAACATTCAGTAGCTAAGTTTGTCATCTGTAAAATGAAGTGGTTGGACTAAATAACTTTTTTTTAAAAAATTTTTAAATATTTTTTCCAATCTATTTATTTTTAGTTTTCAACATTCATTTCCACAAGATTTTAAGTTACAAATTTTTCTCCCCATCTTTCCCCTAACCACAAGCCAAAATAGTGAGCCTACTGAATACACCTTCCCACAATCTTTTCTCTTTTATATCCTCCCTCATTCCCCCCCACCCCAACTTTCTAGTAGGGCAAGATAGATTTCTATGCCCCAGTGCCTGTGTATCTAATTTCCCAGTTGCATGTAACAAGCAATTTTTTTAAACATTTGTTTTTAGAACTTTGAGTTCCAGATTATTTCCCTTCTTCACTCCTCACCCACTCCCACTGGGAAGATAAACAATTCAGCGTAGGTTGTACATGTGTAGTTATGCAAAACATTTCCATAGTGGCTATATTGTGAAAGACTGACTATAATTCCCTTCACTCTACCCTGCCCCCGACTTATTCTATTTTCTCCTTTGACCTTTTCCCTTTTCAAAAGTGTTTGCTACTAACTACTCTCTCCTCCACTATGTCCTCCCTTCTATCACCCTTCTCTAATCGCATTCCCCTTTTTTTCCTGTAGGGTAAGATACCCAATTGAGTATCTATCTTATTCCCACATTAAGTCAAATTCAATAAGAGTAAGGTTGACCTATTCCCTTTTACCTTCCTGCTCATCCACTCCATTGCAACAGTTTTCTCTTGTCTCTTTAATATGAGATAATTTATTCTAATCTAACTCTCCCTTCCTTCTTCTCCCAATATATCCCTTTCACCTCTTAATTTTACTTTTTTAGACATCATCCCTTCATATTCAACTCATCCTGTGCCCTCTGCTATATATACATGTACATACATATGCACACACATGTATTTATACACATATACCCTCCTATACATATATGTATGTATACATATGTATATATACATATACACACACACATATTCCCTTCAACTATCCTCATATTGAGGAAAGTCTCATGAGTTATAATTATCATTTTTGCATGTAAGAATGTCAATATTTTAACTCTAATAAGTTCCTTATGAGTTCTTTTTCCTGTTTACCTTCTCATGCTTCTCTTATGGAAACACAATCAGGATAACACAAAACCTAGCAGCTTCTACATTAAGGGATCAAAAGGCTTGGAATATGATATTCCAGAGGTCAAAGGAGCTAGGATTAAAACCAAGAATCACCTACCCAGGAAAACTGAGTTTAATGCTTCAGGGGAAAATATGATCATTCAATGAAATAGAGGATTTTCAAGCATTCTTGAAGAAAAAAACAGAGCTGAACAGAAAATTTGACATTCAAATATAAGAAGCAAGAGAAGTATAAGAAGGTAAACAGGAAAAAGAAATCATAAGGAACTTATTAAAGTTGAACTATGTATATTCCTACAAGGAAAAAATGATCACTGTAACTCTTGAGATTTTTCTCAGTATGATTTGAAGGGAATATATGTGTGTGTGTATATACACACATATACATATATATGTGTGTGTATGTGTGTGTGCATATTATTTATATATATATATATATATATAATATACACATACATTTATATGTATGTATAGGTGGATGTATGTGTGTATAAATATATATGTGAGTGTGTGCATGTGTGTGAACAAGTATACACAAACAGAGGGCACAGGATGAGTTGAATATGAAAGGATGATATCTAAAAAAGTAAAAATAAGAGGTGAAAGAAACATATTGGGAGAAGGAAGAAGGAAAAGATAGAATAGGGTAAATCGTGTCATATAAAAGAGACAAGAGAAATCTGTTGCAATGGAGTGGACGAGCAGGAAGGTGAAAGGGAATGCGTCAACCTCACTCTCATTGAATTTGGCTTAATGTGGGAATAACATACACACTCAACTGGGTATGTAACCCTACAGGAAAGTAGGAGGAAAGGGGATAAGAGGGTGCATGATAGAAGGGAGGGCAAATTGGGAGAGAGGCTAGTAAGAAGCAAACACTTTTGGAAAGCCACAGGGTCAAAGAAGAAAATAGAATAAGTGATTGGCAGGATAGGATGGAGGGAAATATAGTTAGTCTTTCACAATATACCTACTATGGAAATGTCTTGTGTAAGTATCATGTACAACCTATATTGTACACCCAGTGGGAATGGGTGAGGAGGGAAGAATGGAAAGAATCTGGCAATCAAGGTTTTAAAACAAATGTTAAATAAAAAAAATGTTTTTTACATGCAAATGGGAAATAAGATATACAGGCACTGGGGTATAGAAATCCGTCTTGCCCTACTAGAAATTTTGGGGGGTGGTATGGGGGAGGATATAAGAGAGAATAGATTGAGAGAAGGTGTATTTGGTAGTCTCCCTATCTTGGGGGAGGAGGGAGGCAGGTCCAAAATTTCTAACTCAAAATATCGGGGAAATGAATGTTGAACACTAAAAATAAATAATTAAAAAAAGAATATTGTACCTATTTCTTAATGGCAAAGAATCAAAATATTCTCCATTATTAAGAGTTTTTGTAGTTAGGAAAGGCAATGGAGTTAATAGGTTTTGTGTACTTTTGTGTAGGATGCATCTAGCAGAATTCCTACTTGAGAAGCATGGTAAAAAGAGCCTTGGATTTGTGGTTGTGGGATGTTCTATACCCTGACTCTGCTGCATGCCATTAATTATGTCACTTAGTCTCCATCTGCCTGAGTTTCCTCAAGTATAAAATGAAGTTCACCTAGATGATCTCTAAGTTGTGGTCCAGTTCAAAATCCCATGAACCCTGTGCAATATTATTTACAATATCAAGATATACAAAATAGTGTTAGCATCACAAAATTAAATTCACTGTTTAATTTTGAGTGACTGAAGTGTCCTCATTAAAGTGATCCTCTTCACAAAAGGGAAAAATGAAGAGTGCAAACTATCATAAGGAATCTTTGTATTTTGCCCGTCATGTTGTTGCATGGAACCATCAGAGCAAAACCTCATTCTGTGGGCTTTAAAGGAAAGGTCACTGCATTGCTCCTGCTTTTCTTTGCTCTGCTCTCCCAATACCAATGTCAGATTCAGACAATATTCTATTACCTTTTCTTTTCTTTTACTCTCTTTCGAGGTACTTAAGGATCTAAGAGCTTCTTTCTTCCATGTAGTTATTTCTCAAAGCTTTGTCATCCTATCCTACTCTTTTTTATATTCTGCAGAAATGTGTATACACACAGACATACACACATGTGTGTGGGGGGGGTATTTTGTTCCCCTTTTCTTTCTTCACCTCTCATGCTGCTTGTCACATGTTGTTGTTCAGTCATTTCAGTCACGTCCAACTCTTCATGATCCAGTTTGGGGTTTTCTTGTCAAAGATACTGGAGTGATTTTCCATTTCCTCATCCCCCTCATTTTACTGATAAGAAAATTAAGACAAACAGGGTGAAGTGATTTGCCCAGGATCAAATAACTAGTAAGTTTCTGAGGCTGGATTTAAACTCAGGTCTTTCTGACTCCAGGCTTAGCATTCTATTTACGGTGCCATCTATCCACGCTGCATGTCTGCTTTATAAATGCTTGTTGACTCACTTCTCCCAATGAACGTTCATAGGCACTCAGCATTATCAATGGAAATTCCATCCCAGACCATTACTATGAAAAGTTACCTTATACCAGTACAAACATTTGGGTATTATTGTAATTCAGTGAGGAGTCTTTTTCTGAAAAAAATTCCATTTTTAAGATAATATATTTTCATCCTAAAGAGGAATGAGATTGGAGATATTGAAGATATGCTCTGAAATGTATCTTTCCTCTAATAATTTTATTAATATATTTTTGTATTTCGGAGTAATTTTCCACTTTTAGCTCATTATACTGACGATAGGCTTACTTCTAATTTACAAATTAATGAGAAAGCTATTATCAGAAATGCCACACTAGAATAACTGATTTTTATTATATTTTAGAAAAGTAAAAATTCTTTTAAATATACATTTATATTTGTATATACATATTTATGCATACACATACATCTTTATTTCTATTAATTATCTATCTATCTATCTATCTATCTATCTATCTATCCCTTGGCTTTTTTGTCTTTCAATAGGCTTAAAATCAATTCCTGACCCTGTGACATAAATGTGAGATTAAAAAAAAAAGTCTGTGTTTGGCTATGAAATTCAAATAAGTAAATGAAGAGAAAAGGAACCAGGGAAATTCAATTTGGGTACCTCCAAATGTCTCTAGCTTACAAATAATTTAATATGGTATTTCTTATTTATAATGTTCTAGTCTCGGCTAATCAAGTCAATTCTTGCTATTACTCTCACCATTACATAAGTTCCTCTGTGATGCTCAGCAAAGTCAGAGAATGAATAGCTATAATATGCCTCTTACAAACCAAGTATACATTCTGGTTGTGGTTTGATTGTTTCATAAATCTATAGAAAGGATAATGACTCAAAAATAAGACAAACATAATTTTAATTTGTTTTCCTTAATTTACAAGCATTTTAAAATCACTTATTGGGTACCTAACTAACACTGTGTTTTTCATCATTTGCCAATACTGACCAATAGGATAACTCAAGCTGCTTGAGGGAACTTATTTTTAAAATTTTCAGTGTTAAATGTTCATTTTAAAAAATTTTACCTTGGAATAGAAAATGTTACAAACCAGGGCTGGACTTACTGGGCTTTTAATTGTCTAGACTTAGGAAAATAATAGAGAAAATATTAATAATGCAGATTAAACTTAAAAGTCTCTCTTTTATATTCCCCCTCTCCTCTTCCCTGAGAGCTGGTTATTAAACATTTGCTGGCAAATCACTGTGTTGGGAAAGGCACTGAACATATAATCAGATGACCTGGATTTTATTCTTGGGTTTATTACTAATTAGCTGTGTAATCTTAGACAAGCCCCTTGGCCTCCATGATCCTCAGCTTCCTCATCTGTAACATACCACTTACCTCATGGAATCACAGGATCACAGATTTGAAGATGGAAGAGACCTTATAGGACACCTAATCTAACCCTGTCATGTAACAGATAAGAAATACAGAGATCAGAGACGTTAAGTATTTTGTCCAAGGTCACATAGGTGGCAGACCTGGAATTCAAACCAAAGTTCTCTGACTTTAATTTTCTATCCATTTTCCTTTGCTGCCTGCCCTTCGCGAGGTTGCTGTGAGGAAGATGCTGTGTATACCTCATGGGTTTTGTTGGCAAAGATACTGGAGGAGTTTGCTGTTTCCTTCTCAAGTTCATTTTACAGATGAGGAAATGGATGGTAACAGAGTTAAATAACTTGCCCAGAGTCACAAAGACAGAAAGTGTATGAAGCCAGATTTGAACTCTCTAATTGTGGATTGGAGCACAAAGTCTGTCCCCTCTGATAAATGCTGCCAGAAACATAAAGTCATTGGGGAAATTAGGCAGTAGATATGCTAAGGGTAAGGATGATCTTCCCAATGATACTTTTGCAGCTACCAATATGGGTGCCTGGATAGTGGGATTAAAATATACCTGCCCTGAGGGTGCTAGTGCCTGGAATAGAAGGATAGACATTGGAAATTTAGAGAGTGGGTGGAGGAGACAGAATGGGAGACTGGTAGGAGATGAGAGTAGGAATGGATATGTCTGAAACAAGCTGTTCAGTTCTGGGGAGGGTGGGATAAGACCCATCATTCCACCCCTTGATTGGTTACTCAACCACTTATTGGGGTCAAGCTAGAAGATAACTAACATGGACTTTAATTTTTATTTTTCAGAAAAATGTAACAATACTACTAATATAAGATATGGCATTATGCATACATAGCAAAGATAGTTGCTTATGTGTAATGATTCGAAGGGTCTCGAAGTTTAAAAAAGAAAAACCTTAATCATATTTAATGTAATAAGGGTCATCTTTTGGAGTATTCTTAGAGATGTCCTTACTTTCCCTGTCCAACCATATGGGGACTTTGGGGCCTGCTTCCAGTCTTATGTAATTCATAGCTGAAAGGCTTGTCCTTTAAGATTACAACATGATTCCCTCATCAGCTGCTGAACCAGAGCTGATAACTCAACAGATCTTTTTCCCCCTTAGCAGTATTTATTTTGCCAATTACATGTAAAGATAGTTTTCAACATTCATTTTTGAAAAATTTTGAGCTCCAAATTTTTCACCCACAATTCCCCTTTCCCCTTGCCTTCCCTCCTCCCCAAGAGAGCAAACAATCTGATATAGGTTATACATGTACAATTATGCTAAACATATTTCCACATTAGTCATGTTGTAAAAGAATCAGAACAAAAGGGAAAAACCACAAGAAAGAAAAACAAAAACAAAAACAAAACAAAAAGTGAAAATAGTATGCTTAGATTTGCATTCAGACTCCATAGTTCTTTCTCTGGATGTGGTTAGCATTTTCCATCATGAGTCTTTTGGAATTGTCTTGGATCATTGTATTGCTAAGGACAGCTAAGGCTATCACAGGTAATTGTTGTACAATGCTGCTATTGCTGTGTATGATGTTTTCCTGGTTCTGCTCACTTCACTCCACAAAAGTTCATGTAAATCTTTCCAGGTTTTTCTGAAATCTGCCTGCTCCTCATTTCTTATAGCACAGTAGTATTCCACTATGTTCATATACCACAACTTGTTTAGCCATTCTCCAGTTGATGGGCACCACTTCAGTGTCCAATTCTTCACCACCAGAGAAACAGCTACTATAAATATTTTTGTACATCTGGGTCTTCTCCTCATTTTTATGATCTTTTTGAGATACAGACTTAGTAGTGGTTTTGCTGGATCAAAAGGTTATGTAAAGTTTGATTGCTCTTTGGGCATAGTTCCAAATAACTCTCTAGAATGGTAGGATCAGTTCACAACTTCACCAAAAATACATAAGTGTTCCAATTTTCCCGTATCTTTTCCAACATTTATCATTTTCATTTCTGTCATATTAGCCAATCGGATAAGTACTTCAGAGTTGTTCTAATTTGTATTTCTGAAATCAATGATTTAGAGCATTTTTTGTATGGTCATAGATAGCTTTAATTTCTTCATCTGAAAACTGCCTGTTTGCATTCTTTGACCATTTATCAATCAGGGAATCACTTGTATTCTTATAAATTTGACCCAATTCTCTGCATATTTGAGAAATGAGGCCTTCATCAGAAACACTAGCTATAAAAATTGTTTCCCAGCTTTTTGCTTCCCTTGGTTTCATTGTTTGTGCAAACCCTTTTGAATTTAATATAATCAAAATTATCCATTTTGCATTTCATAATGTTCTCTCTTCATAAATTATTCTCTTCTCCATATATCTGACAGGCAAACTATTCCTTGCTCCCTGTATCAACTATGCCGTATTCACAATGCCTACAGTAACTATAAATATGCCGATATGGTTATTAATCACAAAATGGAACAGGCTCTCTACATAAGAAATATAGCTAGAGCATTCATTTAAATACCAGAAAACGGAGTCCCAAAACCAGAAAGTCAAAGCCAACACAGTAGTTATGAAGTTGGCACATGTAGCTAAAGTAGTAAACACCCACATTCTCAAGCCTTCAAAACAGGACAGGCTACCTCAGGCAAAGATCCCCCTCTCCTCACACACACAACTGCTCAGTATGCAGGCAGCTTGGTCCCAGCAGCTCCAGTCCCTGGCAGTCCTCAGCAGGAGTCCTTAGCAGAGATTCTGGCACACTCAAAGAAAAAAGAGTTGGTGCTGCAACCACTGCCACTGCTTCCAGTCAGTACCGCACGGAGACTAGCTTGGTTCCAGCGTTCTCTTGCTCCACCCCTTCCTGCTACATCAGCAAGTTCAACGGGCGTGGAAGATCTTCAAATCCCAGTATCGTTACACTCCCCTAATTTATTTATGTTTAAGTCATGTGCCCATTTTGACCTTATCTTAGTTTAGAGTATGAGAGACTGGTCTATGCCTAATTTCTGCCACACTCAACGGATTTTTTAAAAAGAAAGACATCTTTCAGTTCTGCCTCTCTTTCTTTGACTCTTGTGTGGTGAGTAGTATGCCATGTCTCTAGGTGACCCACACATGAATAGAGAAGATGGATTATGATTTTTCCCATCACCACTATAATTTGGGGCGCTGGCTCAACTAACAAAGTTTGTACCTGGGGACTTGATTCTCTTTTCCATTTTGTTTTTCTTTTCATGAGTAGGTGATTAGACATCTTTTTCAAGGTATAGATGTTCAGGCTTGGAAACAATCTTATGGGTCTAAGGGATGTGAAGGTTCTAAGCCTCATTGAATCAGACCTGACTAGCATCCCAGGGAGAAGTCTCTGTCACCTACTCCAACATTCTTGCAGAAAAGAATACCAAAAAAAAAAAGTAGTGGTTCAAGTCTGGCCATTTTACCAGCAGACATAGACTAGGAACTGCTTGAATGGTTTACAGGTGAGTTGAAATATAAAATGGCTCAATCCCACAAACTGTTTTTTGTTTTGATGAGCTTTAAGTATCAGTTTCACAGAAGGTTGTAACAAGTTAAGTAACTAAAACCTGTTTCAAGTTTGTGTATACTTATTTTTAGCATTCCTTTTGTGTATAGGAAATAAATACCTGTGCCATGTCTGAGCCATATTATATACTGAGTACCTTTAGACTCCCCTTTTAAGGGAAGCCCTAGATGTGATCTGTAACCTAAGTTGTAAGCAAGTTTTCCTCGGAGTGCTAGGGTAGTTATCTAATGAACCAAAGAGTGTGAAAAATAGAAATTTTTTTTGGTAGAGACCAGACTTCCCCAGGATTAAGCACAAACCCAAACCACATGCATGTGTCCAAAGTAGAAAGAAATGGTAAACGGAATAGTGCCCCAGCCCCTGTTGACCCAGCAACAGTTTTTTATGTTACATGGAAAAAAAAACTATTAGATATCAAGAAAAAATACAGAAGAAATAGGATTTTTCAAATTTGAGTTAAATTTGCTCAAAAAAATTATCTTCCTCCAGCCATCTTGTGACTGTAGAAATTCCACTATTAGAGATTTATTTATTCCCTTGTGTTACTTGAAGAAATATTCCCAGAAAGATATGCATATCCCTAAAGGAAATGATAACAGTGTTCTTATCAGCAATAAATACCTTAGTATTGTATAGGATCAATAACTTAGGTAATGAATCTAGCATATCCTTCCTGGTCTAATAGTTTCTGAGAGCAACTCTGTATGCTCATTTATTCAGACAAAAATGTTCATTGAATACCTACTTTCTGCAAAGTCCTAAGAATGAGGCACACAGTAAGTGAGTTTTGATAAAGAAGGGGCAGAGAGAAAGAGTCAGAATCCAGTGTTGAGTTGAGTACCTCAGTAAGTATTTCTGGGTACTTAGGGCAGTAAGAAGTCAACAATTGCTGGTGGGAAGGTGGAGAACAAGGCTGGAAGGTCAAGATGGAAGTTTCACCTATTTCAAATTTCATCTGAGGCTGGTCTTGAGGAGTTAGGATAAAGGCAGGTAGAGGCAAAAGATAATGTTGTGTGGATGTGGAGAGAGCACTATGTTGGAAGTTAGTATCTCGGGGTTACAGTGCTGGATCTCCCATCAACAAGCTATGGGAATGCAGATGTAACAAAGGTATGTCTGAAGAAAATCACTAGTTCCCATGAGGCTCTAGTACTCAAGTACAGGCCTGTTTGAAGTTCCCAGGACTTCATTCCCTGTGAGATAGTATCCCTACCTATGGTAGGTAGGTGATTGTATCAGGTGGGTGATGGAGACTTCTAAGAAGAAAATTAGGAGAAATGTGTGGAAAAACAATCATGACAGTATAGGAAGTGAGCATCTGCAGTGTGG
>CM053580.1:175254796-175271712 GCA_028627135.1 Pseudochirops cupreus | reverse complement strand
AGAGCTCTGGCCTGAGAACAATCGCTCAGTCCCCCTGCTGCCTGCAGGCCACGGGCGGGAAGCTGCAAAGCCGAGGCGGGTGCAAAACCTCTGCCTTTTGCTTTTCCACTCTGGAGGGCTTCTGGCCGGACTGCTTATCTCCCCCTTTCCAAATCCCCACTTGCAGCTGCTGCTAATCTGCTCACCTGAGAGGCTCCTCTACTCCTCCCATCCAGCCACCCCCAGGGCACAGCCGCGGCTTCAGGCCAGGCTGGTTTCGCTTCGCAGTCCTGATATGGCTCCTCGTAGCCGAGCTGACTTTAGTGGGAAGTATCTTTGTGTGCGTTTTGGAGTTCTAGGATTGGTTTAGAGTCCTATTTTATGGGTATTTTGGGGTGGCTATGTGAGAGCTGCAACATGTTGCTGCTGCTATGCCGCCATCTTGGCTCCGCCCCCTCAAGTTTCTTTATGTCGCCTTCCAACCCATTTCCCAATGCACAATTCTCACTTCAAAAAGTCTTTCCTTGGCCCAGAGGAAACAATGCTGTCTTTCTGACACAACATCTCCCAGAGTCTCATTCAACTAGATGTTGAAGACTGTTCTTTGCTCATAGAACTAGTCTTCAAGGACTTACCATATTAACAAAATTCTCTCGTTTATTTCCTTCTTTATTAGATTTACCTCCATATTTTCCCTCCCTTACCCAATCTATTCCACACCTCAAAGTTATTTTTTTTCATTTATCTTCTAAAAACTTCACTTTTTAAGAGAATTAAGGACTATGTAATTTCAAGGTGGCAAAGAAAAACAATGAGAAAGAAAGATATCTCTTGCTTTCATGTATTACTAATGAGCATTTGTTTTATGGAGAAACAAATTCACAGTGTGAGAACTAAAACCAAGTGTCCCTCTGATGATTGCTTAATGGATTGTACATGAAATGATCATGAGCTCCTGTTGGAGAGTTTGTTCTCTTCAATATTCCTGAATGATCTATAAAAGAGTCTCTGGGAATCCCCAAAAGAGAGTCTACTATGACCTTTTTAGAAAATTTGTTTTAAGTAGATTCCATGAACATAATGTCTCAAAAACTATGTAATTACAATGATAATCCTTGTTCCTTGATGAATTTTTGAGCTTTAGTAAATCTTAAAAGGAAAACAAATTATTATAGTAAAATTTACAATAGAAAAAACCCTCAAAATCCAATTAAAATTTTAAAATCCATTTGATTTTTCATTTCTAATTTTTTATTATTTATTTTTTTATCCATTCTGACCTCAGAGCCTTAACCCTAAGCCAAACTGTTAGTCTCAAATACCCATGTATCTGTGATTTTATTCATGTGGGTACTCCTTCCAATGTTACAGTCAATCATTTACTATGCAGACCAAAGCTCATCTAGACTTGAGCATCTTGTGCTATTCTTTTTTTTCTTAATTAACTTTTGTTTATTTTTAGTTTAGAGCATTCATTTCAATGAGATTTTGAGTTACAAATTTTCTCCCCATCTTTTCCCTACCCACCACCCCAAAACAGCAATCCCACTGTACATTCCCTTCCCCAACATCCCCATGTTCTCTCCTATACATATCCTATCATGTAAAAAAATTTCCATATTAGCCCCAGTTGTGAAAGAAGAAACATTAAAAAAAAACATGAGAAAGAATAAAGTGAAAAAATGTTTCAATCTGCATTCAGAGTCCATCAGTTTTTATCTGTATATGGATAGTATTTTCCTTCAGAGTCTTTTATATTTTTCTTAGATTATTGGGTTGCTGAGAAGAGTTGAGTCATTCAAAGTTGATTGTGATATAATGCTACTGATACTATGTACAATGTTTTTCTGGTTCTGCTTATTTTACTTTGCATCAGTTCATACAAATCTTTCCAGGATTTTCTGAAATCTATCTGTTCATCATGTCTTATTGCATAATAGTATTCCATGAATTCATATACCACAGTTTGCTCGACTATTCCCTAAATGATGGGCATCCCTTCAATTTCCAATATTTTGCCACTATGAAAAAGGTTACCATAAATATTTTTGCACATGTAGGTTCTTTCCTCCTTTTTATCATCTCTTTAGGATATGGTCCTGGTAGTGATATTGCTGGATCAAAGGATGTGCACAATTTGGTTGCCCTTGGGACATAGTTCCAAATTGCTGCCAGAATGGTTGGATCTGCTCACAACTCTACCAATAGTGAATGCAGCAGTATCCCATTTTCCCCACATTCTCTTCAATTTTTATAATTTTCCTTTTTTGTCATATTAATTAATCTGATAGGTGTGAAATATCTCAGAGCTTCTTTAATTTGCATTTCTTTAGTCAAAATTATTTAGAGATTTATCATATGATTATAGATTTGATTTCATCATATGAAAACTCCCTATTCATATTCTTTGACCATTTATCAATTGAGGAATGACTTGTACACATAAATTTGATGCAGTCCTCTATATATTTGAGAAATGAGGCCTTTAACAAAATGATTTGCTTTAAAGATTTGTTTCCCAGCTTTCTCCTTTCCTTCTAATCTTGGTTTCATTGGTTTTGTTTGTACAAAAGCTTTTTAATTTAGTGTGATCAAAATTATTTATTTTATAATGCTCTGTTATCTCTTGTTTGGTCATGAATTATTTTCTTCCCCATAGATGTAACAAGTTGACAATTCCTTGCTCTTCTAATTTATGATTTCATCCTTTATGTGTAAATCATGCACTCATTTTGGCATTATATTGCTATACAGTCTGAAATGGTGGTCTATACCTAGTTTGTGTCCTATTATTTTCCATTTTCCCCAGAAGTTTTTGTCAAATAGAGAAATCTTATCCCCAAAGCTGGAGTCTTTGGCTTTATCAAATATGAGATTACTATGGTCATTGGCTACTGTGCCTTATGTACCTAATTAATTCTTCTGATCCACCACTATATTTCTTAGCTAATACCAGATAGTTTTGATGATTACTGCTTTATAATAGTTTGAGATCTGGTATGGATAAGCTACCTCACTTGACATTTATTTTCATTAATTGCTTTGATATTCTTGACCTTCCAGATTAATTTTGTTATTTTCCCTACTTTAATCAAATAATTTTGGTAGATTAATTGGTGTGGCACTAAATAAGCAGAGTTGTTTAGGTAGATTTGTCATTTTTATTATATTAGCTTGGTCTACTTGTGAGCAATTGACATTTTACCAGTTGTTTAGAGCTGACTTTATTTTTATGAAAAGTGTTTGTAATTATCTTCAATAAATTCCTGGTTTTGTCTCAGCAAGTAGACTCCTAAGTATTTTACAATATTTACAGTCATTTTAAATTGAATTTTTCTTTTAACTCTTGCCGCTGGGCTTTGTTGGTCATATAAAGAAATGCTGATGATCTGTGTAGGCTTTTTTTAAAAATTAAATTAAACAGTGGCTTTTCTATCTTATTGGTTTTTCATAAAACCAGATCCTAAATTTATTTATTAATTAGCTCAATAGTTTTGTTGTTGTTTTTTGGTTTTTTTTAATTTTCAATCACCTTTGATTTTTAGAATTCCCAATTTGGTGGTCAATTGGGGATTTTTAATTCATTCTTTTTCTGTTTTCTAAATTGCATTCTCAATTCATCAATTTGTTATTTTTCTGTTTTGTTGATGTAAGAATTTAGAGAAATAAATTTTCCCCTAAGAATTGCTTTGGCTGCATCCCATAAATTTTGTTATGTTGTCTCATTGTTGTAATTCACTTTAATGAAATTGTTTATTGTTTCTATGATTTGTTCTTTGACCCACTTTTTCTTTTTTATTATATTATTTAGTTTCCAATTAATTTGGAATCTATTTTTCCACTGCTCTTTTTAAATGTAATTTTGATAGCATTATGATCTGAAGAGAATACATTTAATATTTCAGACTTTTTGCATTTGATTTTGAGATTTTTAGGCCCTATTACATGGTGAATTTTTGTGTAAGTTCCATATGTTGCTGTGAAAAAAGTATATTCATTTCTGTTCCCATTCAGTTTTCTCCAAAGGTCTGTCATATCTAAATTTTCTAATATTTTATTACCTCTTTAGCTTCTTTCTTGTATATTTTGAGTTGGATTCATCCAATTCTGAGAGGGGACAGTTGAGGTCCCCCACTAGTCTAGTTTTGCTGTCCATTTCTTCCTGTAATTCATTTATCTTTTGCTTTAAGCATTTGGATGCTATATCTCTTGGTGTGTATATGTTTAGTATTGATATTGCTTCATTTTCTATGGTGCTTGTCAGCAAGATGTAGTTTCCTTCCTTATCTTTTTTAATGTGGCCTATTTTTGCTTTTACTTTAAGATATATATTTCTATACCTACTTTTTTTTCTTCAGCTGAAGCATAATAGATTCTTCTCCAATCTTTTACCTTTACACTATGTGTTTTTTTCTGCTTCAAGTGTGCTTCTTGTAAACATCATATTGTAGGATTCTGATTTTTGAACCACTGTGCTTTCTGCCTCCATTTTGTGGGAGAGTTAATCCCATTCCCATTCATTGTTATGATTACTGTTTAGTTCCCTACCTCCTATGCATCCTCCTATTTGTCCTCTCTCCTTTCTCCTTTTTCTTCCTCACCAGCATTTTGCTTCAGTCTACCACTTCATGTTCCTGCATATGGCTATAAATAATTTAGCTCTATTGAATCCCTTATATTTTCTTTTCCCTTTTTAATTGTTAATGCTTCTCATTGGTCTTGAGATTGGAGGTCAAATTTTGGGATTAGTTCAGATTTTTAAGGTTTGAAATTCTTCTATTTCATTGAATGACCATTTTTCCCTTTGATGCATATACTTAATTTTGTTGGGAGGTGATTGGTGGTTGTAGTCCTAGCTCCTTTGCCTCCTGGAATATCATGTTCCATGACCTCAAATCCTTTAATGTGAGAGCCGCCACATTTTGTGTAATCCTGATTGTGACTCCCCAATATTTGAATTCTTTCTTTCTGACTACATGCAGTATTTTTCCTTGATCATGATAGTTCTTAAATTTGACTATAATGTTTCTTTGCGTTTTTATTTTGTGATCTCTTTCCTGGGATGTTCAGTGGATTATTTCAATGCTTATTTTGCCTTCCGGTTCTAGGACATCAGGAAAGTTTTCCTTGATAATTTCTTGAAAGATGTAGTCCAAGTCTTCCTTTTGATTATGATATTCAGGGAGTATAGTGATTCTGATACTATCTCTCCTTGATCTATTTTCCAGTTCAGTTTTTTTTCCCATGAGACAGTTTATGTTTTCTTCCATTTTTCCATTCTTTTGATTTTGTTTGATTCTTGGTGTCCCATAGAATCATTTGCTTTCACTTGCCCTCTTTTAGCTTTTAAAGTGTTATTTTCCTCAGATAGCTTTTGTATTTTCTTTTCCATTTCAGTAGATTTTTGTAATTTCTTTTCCATTTGGCCAATTCTATTTTTCAAACAGTTTTCCAAGCTCTTGTCTCTGTTTTCTTAATTCTCTTGTATCACTCTCATTTCTTTTCTCAATTTTTCTTCTACCTCTCTTATGTGATTTTTAAGCTCCTTTTTGAGCTCTCCCATGAGTTTTTTTCTGGGCTTCAGACCACTTTTCATTTTTCTTTTGGGTTTTTCCCAGGGGTATTTTGTCATTATTGCTCTTTTCTGAATTTGAGTCTTGGTCTTCCCTGTCACCATATTAGCTTTCTATGGTCAAATTTTGTTGTTGTATTTTGCTCATCTTTTTTGGCCTTTTTCCTTTCTTTTAAATTTGATCTCTGCTCCCAGCATCAAAAAGGCACTGTCTCAAGTTTCTTGTGCCAGTGGCTGTGGGCCCTGGATGTTTACCTGACATTGTAATAATGTTGCCCTCAGACCCAAAGGGGGTCTTTGTGTGTGGTGCTGTGTTGAGGGTTTGAGGTGTGGGGTGACTGACACTGCTAGAGGTAGTAGGGGTTTTTTCAGCTTACCTGGTGCTGAACTTGGATCTCGGTGGTTCTGTTAGGTGTATGCTGAGGCCCGGTGTGATTTTTCTGTGTTTCACTGGGGCTACATTGAAGCATGTGGAGATCTAGCCCCTGGAAGGTGTCTATTTCTCCTGTGATGTGCTGAAGCACATGGAGGTCTGGTTGATGGTGGATGTCTGAAGCGTGTGGTAGTTCTCAGAGCTGGAGACTGACAGTTCCCTCAGTTATGCTAAGGCACACTGAAGTCCTGGTGTTGATGTTTGCCTGCTCCACCACACTGGGACTCAGGATCTCCCACTGGTTTGCTGAGGTGAGGTTTGCTGCTGGCTTACTAAGATACTTCCTGTCCTGGACTGCCTTGCCATTTTACCTGAGTGAGAGACCTTTTTCATGGATCCTCCAAGTCACCTGCACTAAAAGATTGCTCACCCCATCTTTTTTCTGGTGCTGCTATTTCAGGATCTGTGTTGAGGTGCTATTTTATGGGTGTTTTGAGGCAAATATGGGTGAGCTGCAGTGTTTTATTGCTTACTCTGCTGTCTTAGCTCCAGGAATCCCCTTTGCCTCTTTACTTACATTTGAAACCACATCCTGCATATTGTCTGACTTGCATATTAAATCCCAGTTTAATGATTGCCTTTTAAAAATTATTTGGAACTTATTTTTTGAGCCTGTACACGCATCTATCTATCCATGTTATTATGAGTACATGTCTCTCATTGTCTGGACTTTCTCTACCACTCCCAGATCTTCATCCTGAAACCTTATTCCAGCTCTAGAATTCACACATAAGAAGTTCTCTCTGTTTCTGTAGAGCCATCCTTCTGATTGGATGGCTTCTCCTAGAATCTTCATTTAAGATTAGTCCCCAGGCCAACCACATCTCATTCCTCTCTCTGCTATACTCTAAACTTCCTCTCCTGTTTCCTACAGGGTACCTTTGTTCCCCTCCCTTGCTCTGCTTTTAGTTTCCTTTTAAGTATTGTCTTCTGCCTAATGTAATGTCCTCAATGACAGACACTGTCTCTTTCCCCCACTTGCATTTATATTTCCAACTTAATAAATACTTATTAACTTATAGACTTAACTTCCACCTGTCCCGCATTTATGCATCACTTACCTGTCATTGCCATTCCTTGTTACTAATCTTCAGTCATTTTTCTGTCATATCCACCTCTTTGTGACCCCATTTGGGGTTTTCTTGACAGAGTTATTGGAGTGGTTTGCCATTTCTTAATCTAGCTAATTTTATGGATAAGGGACTGAGGCAAACAGGCTTAAGTGATTTGCTCAGAGTCACACAGTTAGTAAGTATCTAACCCAGATTTGAACTTATGAAGAAGAGTCTTCCTGATTCCAATCCCAGTGTTCTATGCACTATACCACCTAGTTCCTCCTCTACCTGATCTTGTTTTTTTTTAACAACAATAAGTAGCTTCATAAAATCCACTTCATAAATTATAGAAATAATTATTTCTTAATAAATACTATTTAATTTAAAGAGTAAATATGGTGCACATGAGAAGAGTTCTGGATTTGGAGTCATAATTATTCAAATCTTAGATATCCTATGCACTTGAACTCTGAGCCTCAGTTTTCTCATTTGGAAAATGGCAAGTTTCGTTAAAATTATCTTAAGTCTCTTTCAGGTCTAAAACTGTATTTTTTTGTTCAATCTAAATTATATTTGCTAAAAATATATCACAATCACAGAAACACATGCACCAAGTTTACTATAGTGACATGCCTCTAACCTGGACTCTTTTCTTCGTTATCCTACTCTTAAGTTTAAATTCAGCACAAGATCAGAAGCATGTCATATAGCAGGCCAACCTTTACTTTTAACCAAAGGCAGAACCTGTCAGTTTCCTGAACTGACAACAGCTCCAATGGGAGTGGAAGTTTATAATGTTATGTGGGAAAAGAGCCAATACAATTAGTATGTGTTGTAGGATAGCACTTTGTACATGGGCGTCATGTAGCATCACAACCAGATTTCTTTCTGGATGCTTGTTTCTCTTTTTCTCCTGACTTGGAATAATTAGTTTCTGATACTGTTCTTAAGACTAAACTCACCTGGAATTATTCTGATGAAACCTAGATTTTGAGATGGCTCTCATGTTCTTTTCTTACTCATTTCCCCATAATTCATCTATCTGTGGAGGAAAAAAAAAATATTAACTTTATTTCAACATTTACTCATGCATTGATTCTGCTATTAACCCCTTGTTTAACATGTTGTACTCACAGGACATATCACAATCTAATTTGAAGATTTACAGTAAGGGGTAAACTACTCCCTTCATGAGAGAGTCTATTCCTTTTAGGAAGAGTTTCATGTGTTAGACAGTGTTTCTTTAAATGGAGCCTATTAGAGACTACTTTAATGCCAGTATTGTCTTATTTTGGGTTACATGTTAGGAAAAAATGAGACATTTGAAAATCATTGAAAAGTTACCAAAAGGAAGTTTACTTTGGTCAAGTGCAGCAAGAATGTGGAAAAAAAAAACCACAGCAATACTTAGTTTCTCTGGACATTTCTGTACCCTCATTTCCATAAGGGAACACATTTAGTCAGCAAGGTAAGATTTAGTTAAGGACATGGTGACTCTTGTAGTCTTCAGAAAAAATAACATATCTGAGGGGCCCTGACTTCCCTTGGATTTTTCATGCCTTTATGTGACCACAAAACTGTATCAGGGAAGTTAGGCCAATCAGGTCCCAGGCAGGTTTGTCTACTTCCCATAGAAAGAAAGAAGTAGGAGGGCCTGGGACTAACCCATGTTACAGGTGAAGGGAGTCAAGAGGAAGCTAAGTCAATGAAATGCAGTTTAATACTAGTTCTAGAGTAGAGTCTAATTTTGCTCTTCTGCAACTTCTACCCATTACTCAAAATCTTCTGTAATGAAACTAAATGACTCTACTCCTTTTTCCAAAAAAATGTTTGAAGATAATTATTACGTCCTCTAAAGCAATGGTTCTCAACCTTCCCAATGCCGAGACCCTTTAATACTCTAATGGGGGCGTATCTGCACGTGGGCAGACCCACCTGGAGACAGATAGAGCAGCGGCGTCTCAGTTCCTAAGACCATCAGAAATATATATTTTCTGATGGTCTTAGGTGACCCTGTTCGACCCCCAAAGGGGTCATGACCCACAGGCTGAGAACCGCTGCTCTAAAGTCTTCCCTTCCCCAGATTAAACATTCTCAGCTCCTTTACAACGTATGTATTTTTAAACTACTTTGCATCAAGGATGCTAACAGCAACAACAAACAATAACATCTAACACATATAGCACCTACTATGTGCTGGGCACTATTGACTGTTGAAGCCTATGAATCGCTTATCAGAATAGTATTTTTCAATGCATAAAATTATTCCAAAGGAAACCAATTATATTGAAATAGTTGCAAATTATTCTTTAAAAATGAGTTTTTGGCCCTAAGGTTAAGAACCTGGCCTTAACTTTTACTCATGCCATGCCTTCCTGTCTTTGCATCATTTAGGCATGCTCCTGTTTCTGAAATGTAATGCCCACATCAGCACAATATCCCAGGCTCTGTTGGTACATAGTAAATACCTAATGAATGCTTATTAAGTGACTGATGGTGACTGATTATTAAGGGACTTATTAAGTGACTGATAGGGCCTGAGAAGAGCGGGACTTTCATCTCCCTCATTCTAGACACCTATGGCTCTACTGATGCAGCATAATAAAACTAGCTTCTGGGGCTAACATGTTACTCTGATGAGTCACATTTTTCATATGGAAAAACTCTAAAGGTTTTCACTACATCTATCCATTGGTTTTGCTCTGGAAATAATAGAGTGTCTAGAAAAAAAATGCCAGCCATACCCTGTGCCATACTTGTACAGTTAAATTTTTTAATATAATTAAAGAACCTTAAACTTTTGACTATTTTAAAATTTCTTTTTGGTCAATTTGTTTATCATTTTATTTTATTATTTTTATTAATTTATTTATTTTAGTCCTCAACATTCATTCCCACAAGATTTTGAGTTACAAATTTTCTTCCCATCTCTTCACCCCAAGATGATATACATTCTGATTACCCCTTCCCTGAGTCTGCCCTCCCTCTATCATTCTCCCCACCCTGTCCCCCTTTCCCTAACTTTCTCATAGTTGGATTTCTATAACCCATTGCTTGTACATATTATTTCCAAGTTGCATGTAAAAACAATTTTTAACATTCGTTTTTAAGACTTTGAGTACCAGGCACTAAGATAGGAATCAAGGATAAAAATACATAATTTAGGAGTCCCTGCCCTGAAAAATTTTCCACTTTACTGGTGGGACAAAACATTCACAGGTAAGGATAGTCAGAAGGAAGTGGGGAGTACTTGAATTGGCTTTTGAAAAGAACTAATAGTTTGAAGAGGAGATCAGAAAGGACAGGATTCTTGCCAAGAGAGATAGCCTGTGTAAAAGTACAGAGATAGGAATTAGAATTTCTCCTATACACAACAGTTAAAACAATTTTAAAAAATACAAAGTGAATTTGGAGGGACCTAAACTAGCTGAATGAGGTAACTTGTAAACTGAGCCTAAAAGGAAGTTAATGTTTCTAAGAAGCAGAAGTGAGGAGAGAATATTTTTAACTTGGGGAGTCCAATCTGTTTTAAAAACTAGAAGGCAGGAAATGGAATGTTCTTTATGAAGATGTAATGTTAATCAATTTGAATTTGAAGACTCTTTTTTGTATTAGCAAGTAAGCAAGTACTTAGCACCTTGTTTCAAGTTAAGCAAAGGTAGCAGGTACTTAGCACTTAGTAAGTGATCAAGTCATTGCTGGGGAAACAGGAAGTAAGAACTCCTCTCTCTTGTTGCTGTCATAATAGGAAGGGGCTGGATGAAATAGGAAGCTAATGCTGTGTGCATATAAGGAAAAGCCCAAGGGAGACACAGTCAGAATTCCTTGGGACAAGAATCTGGTGGCAGAACAGCTACAGAAGAGAAATGAGAAGAGAGAGACAGTCAGAATTTCCTGAGAACTTGTGCTGGTGGAGCTTCATCTGAACAGGAGCCCAGAAGCCCAGAAACTCCAAACCCAGGAGCTCAGGAGGCTGAAGCAGACAGACTTCCCCCACCCCCACCCCAGGCTGGAGAGAATGATTTTGATTTTCAAAACCTGGGTGGAGTGATTTTGATTCTGGGAGCCAGCTGAGATTTCTTCTGGGTCCAAGGGCCAGCCAAACTGCCCAAGGATTGAGGAGGCATGACTAGGATGCAGTGACTTTGTCTGTTTGTGGCTTGGTTGAGCCTTGAATTCCCAGGAACAAAAATTGTGGAGGATTTGAGACAGACTGGACACTGTGAGCTTTTGTGTGGAGCAAGACCTACATGTAGAGCTGGACAAGGACCTGGGAGCTGTCTACCTTTGAACCCAGGTGACAGTTTGGTGAATCCAGGTAGGATCTGGGGCCATGGAAGGGGATCCAGGGAATCTGAAAAACCACCCTAAGTCAAGCTGAGAGAAGACTTTACTTGGATACTGTGTACTGACTGAGGAATTGTAAATTTACTAGTGACCTAAGGGTGGAGGGTCTGTATATTTTCTAATGATTGTACTTAGTGAGTAATGATACTTAGTAACTGATTGTTGAATAAGTGACTGATTAAGTTAACTTAGTTGCCCCAGGAGTGGAAGACTTTGACTACTGTACTTTGAGATGACTGAATGACTGAGTAAGGAGGCAGGCCTCCTTAGGGATACCAGATGATTGTTCTCTGTTCAAAACTTTGTAGCCATTGTGGTGTAAACTATGTGGCCATTGTAATGATAAGCTATTGTGAATGCTATATTGTGATTTTCTGTGATAAGTTGTAATATTGTGAAGGCTGTATCTTGATTTTCTGTGAATGTTTTGCTTTGATTTGTTATAGAGTAGAGTGTTCACTATACTGTGTAATCAGAACCTTAAAAGCTATTCACAGTAGCATTCTTCTGGAAAGCTGTTCATGCTTTGCATTACAGAGGAACAGTAAGAAGTTCTACTTGACTGTAAAGTGCATGAGGTGAAGTAATGTGGAATTATCCTGGAAAAGATTAGCTAGCATCAAATTATTATGGAGTCAGTATCTCATATCTGTCTCTTTTCTACTCATAGAAAAAAGTCAGCCAGTACAGGTCTGCATCACCATCACATGTTCAATTGTGATAGCATCGTGATTTCCCTGAATCTCTCTATTCTCTCTAAAATTTCCTCTTTGTAGTTGTCAAATTACTGTTCCTGAAGTGAAGACTTGCCATGTCAGTTCTCTGCTAAAGAAACATCAGTGACCCCCCCCCCCCATTGTCCTTAGCATAAAATACAAACTTTCATTTGTCATTTAAGGCTTTCACAATCTGGTTACAACATTTCTTTTTGGATCCTTTTATTTGAAAAAAAAATTGGAACCAAGATGGTGGAGTAAAAGCAAGAACTAACTTGAGCTCATTTGCAATAATATTCTACCCCTGTAAAAAATGACTCTTAACAAATTATACAACTACAAACCCCACAAAATGACAGCTTGAAATACACGTCCAGCTGAAGTCAGCCCAGAAAGCTGAAAGGAAGGGTTTATTGCACCAGGCTAGGAGCAGAACTCAGTCCCTCATGGGCTGTGCCAGCACAGACCAGGAACACAGATCAGCCAGAGCAGACCTCAGGGAACTGAATCACTGGCAGCTCTGGCAATTCCCAGACTTCTCAACCCACAAATGCCAAAAAGAAAGTAAAAGGTCAGTGGGGAAATTCTGTTTGACCTGGGTGAGAGAAGAGTGTGGTCCAACACTTGGCCCTGTGGCCAAGAACGTGGTGGTGGTTGTGGTGACAGAAGCAGCAGCAATGGCTATGGCAGGAGTGTGGCTGCTTCTAGGACTCCAGACCCACAGATTGTGGGGGCACCAAACAACTGATCAGAGGGAAATTTTAGGAATCTCTATGCTGGTATTCTCTTGCTTTTCCCTGCTTGGATGTGGGTCACAGTCTTGGGTGACAGTCCTGGGATGAGGAGATTTTCTGGCTTGGTAGAACTTGTTGCAGTGGAGAGGCAGTCCTCCACACAGTTCTGAGGCAGGTGCCCAGATGAGGCTCTGATAACAGCTTCATGAAATCCCAGAAATTTGGGGCATAGCACTCTCTACTCTAGAAGCAGAGTTCTACCATGGCAAAGAGTTTAAAAGTAAAATAATTGACTGGCAAGAAGAGATAACACAGGAAGAGAAATAGTCAATAGAAATTATCTATGGTGACAAAGATCAAAACACAGATTTAGAAGACAACAAAGTCAAAACTCCTGCATCAAAAGGCTCCAAGAAAAATATGCATTGGTAGCAGGCCATGGAGGAGCTCAAGAAGGTTTTTAAAAATCAATTAAGAGAAGTGGAGGAAAAATTGGGAAGAGAAATGAAAGTGATGCAAGAAAATAATGAAAAACAAGTCCACAGCTTGCTAGAGGACACCCCAAAAATACCAAAGAAAATAACACCTTAAAAATAGACTAACTCAAACGACAAAAGAGGTCCAAAAAGCCAAAGAGGAGAAGAATGTCTTAAAAAGAAGAACTGGTCAGATGGAAAAGAAACTTCAAAAGCTCACTGAAGATAATAATTCCTTCAAAATTAGATTGGAGCAAATACAAGCCAACAATTTTATAGAAATCGAGATATCATAAAACATCCAAAAGAATGAAAAAATAGAAGGCAATGTGAAATATCTCATCCAAAAAACAACTGAGCTGGAAAATAGATCCAGGAGAGATAATTGAAAGATTATTGGACTATCTGAAAGCCATGAGCAGAAAAAGAAACTAGAGACCATCTTTCAAGAAATTATTAAGGAAAATTGCCCTGATATTCTAGATGCACAAAGCAATATAGAAATTGAAAAAATTCACTGATCAGCTCTTGAAAAAGATCCCAAAAAGAAAACTCCTAAGAATATTGTAGCCAAATTACAGAGTTCCCAGGTCAAGGAGAAAATACTGCAAGCAGTCAGGAAGAAACAATTCAAGTATTGTGGAAACACAATCAGGAAAGCATAAGATGAACAGCTTCTATGTTAAGGGATCAAAGGACTTGGAATATGATATTCCAGAGGTCAAAGGAACTTGGATTAAAACCTACCCAACAAAATTGAGTATTTGGGGGAAAATATGGATGTTCAATGAAATAGAGGGCTTTCAAGCATTCTTGAAAAAAAGACCAGAGCTGAGCAGAAAATTTGACTTTCAAATACAAGAATCAAGAGTACTATGAAAAGGTAAACAAGAAAGAGATATGATGGGAAACTTATTAAAGTTTAATTGTTTACATTCCTACATGGAAAGACAATATTTGTAACTCATGAGGCTTTTCTCAGTATTAGGATAGTTGAAGGGAATGTGTGTGTGTGTGTGTGTGTGTGTGTGTGTGTGTGTGTGTGTGTGTGTGTGTGTGTGTTGGTATTGGTGGGTATGTGTGTGTATATTGTGTATATGTATGCATTAACAGAAGGCACAGGGTGGGTTGAATATGAAGGGATGATATCTAAAAAATAAAATTAAGAGGTGAGAAAGAAATATATTGGGAGAAGGAGAAAGGGAGAGATACAATAGAGTAAATTAGCTCCCATGAAAGAGGCAAGAGAAAGCTGTTACAATGAAGAGGAGGGACAGAGAGGTGAAAGGGAATGAGTCAACATTACTCTCATTGAATTTGGCTTAGGGAGGGAGTAACATAAGCACTTAATTGGGGTATCTTACCCTACAGGAAAGAAGAGGGAAGGGGATAAAAGGGAACTATGATAGAAGGGAGGGCAGATTAGGGGAAAGGGTAGTCAGAAGCACACACTTTTGAAAAGGGACAGAGTCAAAGGAGAAAATAGAATAAATAGGTCGTGGGATAGGATGGAGAGAAATATAGTTAATCTTTCACAATATGACTACTATGGAAATGTCTTGCATAACTACACATTTGTAACCTATATTGAATTTCATGTCTTCCCAGTGGGTGTGGGTGAAGAGAGAAGAAATGAGGGAATTTTGAAGTCAAAGTTTAAAAAACAAATGTTAAAAAAATTATTTATGCATGCAACCAGAAAATAAGATATACAGGCAATGGGGTACAGAAATCCATCTTACCCTACAAAAAAGTAAGAGGGCAAGACATAAGAGGAGGTATAGGGGGGATATAAGAGAGGATAGACTGGGGGAAGGAGTAATCAGTATGCTTGCATGTTGGGGTGTGGGGTAGGGGAAAGATGGGGAGAAAATTTGGAACTAAAATATTGTGAAAATGAATGTTATAAACTAAAAATAAATAAATTCTGGAAAAAATTAGACAAATACTAAAACTTAAATATATAATAAAAAGAACCATATTAGAAACTTAAATGTTAAGCTTAAATATAAAATAAGACCAATATTTCTTAAAGAGTTCATTATTCACCTCTATTTCCTTCCCTACTCTTCAGGCAAATTGCTTTGTTCATTGCCATTACTTGTAGAAGAAATTTTATTTCCTATCTCTGTACCTTTACACTTTGACAAGAATCCTTCCTGATCTCTTTCCTTTGAAAAGAACTCTTAGTTCTTTTCAAAACTCAGTTCAAATATCCCCCACTCTCACTATCCCTGTACCTTTCTTTGTACCCTGTACATTTTTCATATACCTTAATTTACTTATCTGTGAATATTCTAGAAGAATGTAAATTCCAAGAGGGAATTGTCTCAATTTTAAATGCTTATGTAAGCTATCTTACATAGAGCTTTACATATAAAATTTTAGGTAGGTTGATTGTATACTCTCTTCTAAAAAAAAGACTAAGGTCCTAATAATGCCTGTTTGAGATGAGTTGTATAAAAGAAAAAGCAGCAAATAACTTTTCATTCCTAACCTCTCCATACGAGTATTCATATTATGTATAGATTGGGTAAAACCCTAGTCTCTATATGTTTTTTCTCCTAGATCAGGGTTACTAGGTATATATAAGCCCTCCTCAATCCATCCACTCTCTCCTCTATACACATTTGTTAAATTCTGTGTGTCTTCAATGACTATCTGCTCTTTCTGAGCTCCCACAAATACCTTCTAATCATTCTTACACAGAAATTGAATCCCTCCCACATTGAGCTGGATCTTATTCATAGTACAATTCTCTCTGTCTATACACCGATTCAGTCACAGTGACTATCAACTGTCAAATTCATATTCTTTCCTTCTTCACAGCCAAGACAGTCTAATGACCAACAACCCACATCATTTTTAAGGGCTGTTTCCTGAAACCCTTAAATGATGTCACTTAGTTGCTTCTCTGTTGCTGTTGCCAAATAGCACTCTCAGTGCCCATACTAGTAGACTTTTATTTACCAGCTCAATAAGTAGCACCAGTTTTGAATAGTTTTTGACTTGTTTCATACCTCTTTAAGAAACTGCTTACGATACAGAATATTCCTTAAAATGGTCAACCTGCCCCATTCCCTAAGATTTTAAAACACAAATGGAAGGTAATAAAAAAAAAGTTTGAACTATAATTATATGGTAGTTTAGACAAAGATAAGCAGGAAGTAGTGATAAGAAAAGAAAAGAGTGCGCAATGAAAAGAGAAGGAAAGAACTTTGGAAAGGAACTTATAGATAGAATCATTTTGAATTGGTATTCTTATTACATTATATATGAATGTGTATATATATAAACAGATATGTATATAAATACATATATAATGTGAGTGTATATATATATATTAAAATTATCAACACTATTTTGTCACATACAACATAGTTCTGTATCATAAAAAACTATTTATGTATGTATATATGCATATATGTAGAAACACACATATATATGTATATACACACATATAAAATGACTCTTTTAGCCACTCACATATATATGTATACACACATATATACACATATATATATACATACACACACACATACATGTGTGTGTATTTCCCCTTACAACTTACAATATTAAAAGAAAAGGATCAGATTGTAGAAAA
>CM053580.1:175238661-175254696 GCA_028627135.1 Pseudochirops cupreus | reverse complement strand
TCATTGCTTTTCAAATATTTTGTCACAAGAGGTCCACTGAGGGTACCAGTGGCTGTCCAATTGTCATCTGTCATTCTTTCCATATGACTAGCTCAATTTCTCTTGCTCTTATACTATTCTTTGATAGTATCTTTCTTATATATATATATATTTAATGTATATATGTATATATGCATGCATACATGCATGTATGTATGAATTATACACACACAAACATATGCACACACACAGATAGGATTTGGGGATGATTTTAAGAAGGTTAAGTTTACTGGAGCCCTAAGTTACATTGCTGTCTTTAACAGAAGGCTTTCATGCAGGTTTAGACAAATGGATCAAAAAATAAGGAACCCATCAGCCTAGAAGCATTCAATCTATCCACTGTTGCTGCAGATGGTGGATGTGACTAGCCTGTTAGACTTCCTGTGTCAGGGAGAGGCTCTAACCATTATATTTTAGCAGAGTGAAGTGGAAATTGTCTAGTGCAGCCTCAAGGCCACATGTGGCCTTCTAGATCATCCTTGGGTACAGTGTTCTTTTGACTGAGTTCAGTTTTACAGAACAAATCCTTTTATCAAGGGGACACAGGTTTCACATTCCTGGTCTAGCTGATCTTGGAAAAGAAAATGAGTCCAGTAAATAGCAGGGAGACAAACCTAGCAGAGAGATGTTAAAAACAGTGGAGTCTTAGTGGAAAGGCTAAAACAGCCCTTTAGAGCATAGGTGCTGCACCCAGGAAAGAGTCTTATGTCTGTAAGAGAGAGGGTGCACCTTTCAAAGAGCAAAACCCAGTTAGCGCAGAAGAGTAGGGACCCTGTGGAGAAGCCATACTCTGTGAGGATCAGGCCTAGTGAGAGAAGCCCAGTGATATTACTGAAGGAAAATCAAGGGGACTCAAAGTCTAAGAGGTAGAAATTTTCCTATTACACACATTTCCTATAGGTACCCCTCATCAATGATCTCTGTGGATTATTGTTCTCCCCAGGGATGGTATATACATTTGTGGGAGATTATTTCCTATGTTTGGGATTTCATTAATGATCTTGGCTTAAATACTTTTGCTTCAAATTAATCATTTCTTCTGACTAGAGAAAAAAGTAAACTCATTGGTGGGAATTAGTGAGTTGTTTTGAGTTAGATGTGCTGCACCTCCAGTGTGCCAGCAAGACATTTTATTAAAAAAACAAAATCCAGCAACTCCTATAAATATCTTAAGCGTCTTAACAAGTCTATGCTAAAAATCCCAATATTTCTTTTTAAACCTTTTTACTTTTGAAATAAATAGAATTTTATTGTCTAAATGTGAAAGATGCTAAAATTGGATTCAATGAAAGCTATCATGTCAGCATTTCTCAGCATCAGATTTCTTTTTTAAACATATTTTTATTGAAAGAAAAAAGCAAGAGCCTTGAAACTTTATTTCCTACTAATACCTTTATCAAAGAAACCTTCGGTGTCATGTAGAATTCTGTGTGTGTGTGTGTGTGTGTGTGTGTGTGTGTGTAGAATAGTGAATACATGCATACATTTATACACATATATTAGTCATTAGTTTTTTCAGTCATCTTTTGTTTGTTTGTTATAGTAAGAATTGAGACATTTTCCACGTCTTTGTCATCTTCTCCCTTCTTCAAACACTTTGTAAATCAATCCCTTGATGCCTTTACAATTGCTTTGCCTCTATATCAGATCCAGCCACTTTTCTTGTTTTCATTCCTTTCAGTTCCATTTCTATTTCTTTTATAAACATATCTGAGACTACGGTGTTAGAATACAAATGAAGGGTTGTTTTTCTGTCCTTGATTGTGAAGAAAAAAGTTTTATTAAAAATGTATATCTTTTTCTGTTTTTCTTTTTCTCTATGTTGTAATTCTTCCATTATCTTCTTTAAATGTCCTTAGGGTAATTTTTATAAGTTATACTTCATAGCAAACTCTCATTTAACTAGTCTTACCCTGCGCTGCTTCTCTTTTTTTTATGTAATTTTATTATTCATATTCTTCCATCATCTTTCTGCATAAGATTTTACAGATTAGGTCATATTCTAAACTATCATTGCCATTTCATTTCTGTTTGCAAATAAGTTAAATAATTGTTTACTTGAATGTTTTGTTAACATTTAGCATCCTTGTTATAGCAATTGATTTATATCAATCAAGATTTTTTAAATTAAATTATCGTATTTGTGTATATACAGGTATATTTTGGTGATATCGAGGATATGATTCCAGACCACTGCAATAAAGTTAATATCACAATAAAGTAAGTGCCATACTTTTTCCCCCAGGACATATAAAAATTATGTTTAAACTATAGTCTATTAAGTACTCTATAATATTATGTCTAAAAATGTCATACTTTAATTGAAAAATAATACTGTTATTGCTAAAAAAAAAATGCTAGCCATCAACTGAGCCTTCAGCAAGTGCTAATCTTTTTGTTGGTGTAGGGTCTTGCCTTAACGTTGATGACTGCTAACTGATTAGATGGTGGTTACTGAAAGTTGGGATGACGATGGCAATTTCTTGAAATAAAACAACAATGAAGTCTACCACATTGATTGATTCTTCCTTTCACTTAAACACTTAGAGGCCATTATAGTGTTATTGATTTGATTTCAATATTATTGTCTCATGGAATAGGGATGAATGGAGGAATGGTTGGTGAATGGAGCAATTAGAACACAAAATATTTTTGATTATGTTCACAGTTTTATAGAGGTGCAATTCTTGGGAACCCAAACCAATTACAATAGTAAAATCAAAAATCATTGATCACATATCACCATAATGGATATAATGATGAATAAGTTTGAAATATTGTAAAAATTACCAAAATATGACACAGAGACACAATGTGAGTGCGTGCTTTTGGGAAAATGGTACTGATAGCTTTGTTGTCTATAAGATTTGCCCCAAAATTTTAATTTGCAAAAAAATGCCTTACCGTTGAAATGCAATCAAGTAAAATGCAATCAGATGAAGTATGCTTGTAATATCCTTCATTGCTTTAAAAATATTAGCAACTTGTTTGAATAGGTCATGATAGAATTGTTTAAATAACATGCCAAATATAATTTTTATTTTTTTCTTTTAGCCTGATATTAATTTTTGCTTTGCTTTAGTAAATTTTCACTGACCATGCCCAGATAGGTAATTAAGGTCCATAATGAATTCAAATCTGAAAAATCTACATAAAACTTTAAACGGATAACATACAAGTTAACCCATTACAAAGTGGATCTGAGAAGAGAGGCAGCCAGTTCTCTAAGAGTTTGATAATACTCTTTAGTGTTGGGTGGTGTACAAATCAGAGGAAGACAAGCATTTGAATGACAGCACTTACTATGAGTAAATAGGGTCAGATGCTACCTGTCATTGCCCCACTGTGATTACATATAGATGCAGTTACAATTCATAATAAGATAATATATGCATTAGTTTAGATCGATGTTTGGAAACCTACAGCCTCTAGGCCACATGTGGCCTCTAGGTCCTTGGGTGGGGTCTTTTGACTGAGTCCAAGTTTTACAGAACAAATCCTTTTATTAAGAGGATTTGTTCTGGGAAGTTTGGATTTAGTCAAAGGGCTGCACTTGAGAACCTAGAGGGCCACATGTGGTCTCAAGGTCTCAGGTTCCCCACTCCTGGTTTAGACCAATAGTCTAATTCTGAAAAAGAATTTTGTCTCTGGCACTAGAACTGGTATGTCTCAGAAGAATGTGGTTACTCTCATGACTTTATCTTCATAGTTAACAAACATACTTTAGTATGCTCAGTAATTCTTTAGATGCTTTAGTAATTCATGTATAGGCTTAAACATATGCTGAGACAAGGACATTGGCAAAGATACAGACATGGACATGAAAGTAAATTGAAGGCTCCCTCATTTTCTAGATGAGAAGACTAAGGACCAGAAAGCATCCACAAATTTAACTAAATGTTTTATTGAGTCTATTGACATTTTCTAAGTGTGCTACCTCTTAGGAAAATGATTTCCATAAGTTTACTACCTAGTATGTCAAATTGTACTTTGATTTTTCTCTCTACAGCCACCTCCTTTTAACTTTAGCTCTAATATTGGTATTCTGGTTTTTAATAAACAAATAGATCAATGATGATCTGAATTTTGAACAAACTCTCATCTCAGCTTTTGGCTCTCCATCCTATAACAATAGGATCTGTTTTCAAATCCTACTTCTGTTACTTTGTGATCTCCAGAAACCCACATTACATTTCTGTGACTCTATTTCTTTATCTGTGAGATGAGTGAATAGGCCTGGATCAGGCATTCTTAACAATTTTGTGTTTGTGTGTCCTGGACCCCTTTGACAGTTTGGCCAAGCTTGAGGACTCCTTCTCCGAACAATGTTTTTAAATGCACAATATGAAATATATAGAATTACAAAGGAATCTGGTTATATTGAAGTAAAGTTGTATTTTTTCTCTTCTGAGCTCATGGATCCCCTTAAATCTATTTCCATACACCCAAGGAATCTGTGGACTCCAAGTTAAGAGCCTTTAGCCTAGATGGTCTCTATCATTTTTTTCATTCTAATTATCATGCTCCCATAATCCTGTTCTTAATCTACCTTCATACCCAAAGCCTAATTAAAATGGGGGATACATTTTATTGATACCTTTGAAAGGATGATGAAGATTTTCAGGATCGTCTGAATTTTAACAGCTTGATACACAGCTCTGTTTGCCCTGTTCCCGGTATGGCTCTGACAAGACTATAGGTTTTTTTGGAAGGACAGACTTCTTTTCTTATTCGCATTTTGTCCAACACTGCCATAGCTGAATGCCTGACACATAGTTGTTGCTCAATACATCTCTGTTAAATTAGATTGAAAGACTGCATTATTGACAGTATAGACACAAGCTTACAATGTCCTATGAACTTTGGTGTGGGGATTAGAATATACTGTGCTAAACTGCCATTCCATTTAGCTAAAGAATAACTTAAACATGCAATTTTTAAGGAATTGCTGGGTTATGGCCAGGTTTTGCCTTCTCCATTTTCGACCTACAAATCTGTTAACACATAAGACTGCCTGTGCTCAGCAGGGTGTAGAGTGAATCTGCACCTTAATAGCTATTTGAGTTAATACCCTGCACAGCTAGAAGAAGCTTTAGCTCCAAATATAAAACCTTCCTCCCTGTTTTCTCTCCCTCACTAAAGGAGAGATTGTACTTGGACAAGTTCTCACCTGTGGGTAAATGAACGTGTGAATACTTATTACACTAGGGCTTTTATATTTCTAACACTTTTCTATATTGCTTTTTTCATTTCAATAAACTTATAATATCTAAAAAAAAAACCCAGAAGAGTTGCTACATGAGATGGTGATAATTTAAACTTGTACCAAAAGGATATTACCTCTGAAGCATTAATGCATATCTCATTTTTCCACTTGATGGAACAGTTTTTAGTATCTGTGTCCAGGAAGAAAATGTGGGTTTGCTCTCTTGCAAGTGCCCCTGTTTAATCACCCTGCCAGAGAAATTCAATTAAAATATGCACCTACATTCATTAAAGGACTTTGTTTAATTTTGCTTCAGAAGCCTCATAATTATTCAATAGAATCTCTAGAGACCTACTATAGAAATATGTACCTTAAAAAATGTGTAACTACTTCCAAAATAAAGTTTGTATGGGTAATAGAAAAGGCTAATAGTTATAATTCACATGTAAACTTGAAGATTTATTAAAGTCTTTCCTTACAGTTATCCTGGGAGGCATGCAATGCAAGAATGGTTATTATCTCTATTTTATATGAAGAGACAACAGCAGAGAGGTTGTATGACTGATCTATGATCATACACTCATAGATTTCTGAAAGAAGATTCAACTCTTCGTTGATTGACTCCAAATCTAGTACAACATACTGCTTTACAATCTTTTGTTTTTTCAAATTTGAAAGAATGCTAAATGGAACTGAAGGAGAGATATTTCCTTGTATCCTATTCCTCTAGAAATTTCCCGTTAGAGAATGGAAGGAGTGCTGGCCTTAAAAAGGTCAGGAAGAACTGAGTTTGAATCTTGACTCACACTAGCAACTACCTGTGTGATACTAGGCAAATCTTTAAATCTCTCTGAGTCTTAATTTCCTCATCTGTATAATGGGTATAATAGAATATGCTTTCTGGGTTATTATTGTAAGGATATAATGAGTAAACTTTTGTAAAGTACCTTGCAAACCTTAAAGTACTATATAAATGCTAGATGTGATTAGTATTAGTATTTTCAAACATGAAATAGAAGAAAAAAAATCCAGAATGAAATTACGACCTTACAGTAATATAGAGTATAGATGTATAGCATTTTTATAAGTAATAAATAGTTGTGCTCCATTCAAAATATTCTTTTTTTAATAAGGTATTTTATTTTTCCAATCACATGTAAAGATAGTTTTCAACATTCATTTTTATAAGATTTTGAATTCCAAATTTTGTCATTCCCTCCCTCCCTCTATTGCCCCCATCCTAAGACAATAAGCAATCTGATAGAGGTTATAATTGTATAAATATGTCGAATATATTTCTACATTAGCCAGGTTTTGAAAGAAGAATCATAACAAAAGGAAAAAGCCATGAGGAAGAAAAAAAAATGAATATAGTATGTTTTGATCTGCATTTAAGACTCCACAGTTCTTTGCCTAAATGTGGATAGGATTTTTCATCATGAGTCTTATGAAACTGTCTTGGATCATTGTATTGCTGAGAAGAACTAAGTCAATCATAGTTGATCATTACACAATGTTGCTGTTACCGTACACAATGAATTCCTGGTTCTGCTCATTTCACTCAGCATCAGTTCATGTAAGTTTTTCCAGGTTTTCTGAAATCTGCCTGCTCATTATTTCTTATAGCATTTCTTATTCCACTGCATTCATATACCACAACTTTCCCCAACTGATGTGAATCCCATCAATTTCCAATTCTCTGCTACCACAAAAAGAGCTACTGTAAATATTTTTGTACATGTGGATCTGATCCCCTTCTTTATGATCTGTTTAGGATACAGACATAGTAGTGGTATTGGTAAATCAAAAGGTATACAAAGTTTGATTATTCTTTGGGCATAGTTCCAAATTGCTCTCCAGAATGGTTTTATCAGTTCACAACTCCACCAACAATGCATTAGTGTCCAATTTTACCACATCTTCTCCAATATTTGTCATTTTCCTGTTTTGTCATGTAAGCCAATTTGATAGGTGTGATGTGGTACCTCAGAGTTGTGTCAATTTGCGTTTCTCTAATCAATAGTTATTTAGAACTTTTTTTTTCAAATGGCTATAGATAGCTTAAATTTCTTTATCTGAAAACTGTCTGTTCATATTCTCTGACCAAATATCAATTGGGGAATGACTTCTATCCTTATTTATTTGACTCGGTTTTCTATATATTTGAGAATGAGGCCTTTATCAAAAATATTGGCTGTAAAAGTTGTTTACGATTTTTCTGCTTTCTTTCTAATTTTGGTTGCATTGGTTTTGTTTGTGCAAAACTTTTTTTTAATTTAATGTAATCAAAATTATTCATTTTACATTTTATATTGTTCTCTATCTCTTGTTTGAGATTTTCCAGATATGCAGGCAATGGGGTATATAAATTCATCTTGCCCTACAAGAAAGTAAGGGAGGGGGCAATGGAGGAGGATTTAAGAGAGAACAGATTGGGGAAAGGGGTAGTCAATATGACTGCTATCTTGGGGTGGGGGTAGTGGAGAGATGGGGAGAAAATTTGTAACTCAAAATCTTGTGGAAATGAATGTTGAAAATTAAAAAAAATAAATAATTTTTTTTAAAAAAGGAAAAAACTATGATTACTGTGTATTTCCTTCAAGGAATATTGAAGATAAATTCCAGAATCATCACTTCAAGGAGAAAATACTGAAAGCAGCTGGAAACAAATAATTGAAATATCAAGGAGCCAGAGTCAGTATTACACAAGATCTAGTAGCTTCTACATTAGAGGGATAGAGGGAATGGAATATGATATTCCAGAAGGAAAAGGAACTTGGATTACAACCAAGAATCAACTCCCCAGCAAAATGGAGTATTATCTTTCAGGAGAAAAGATTCAATGAAATAGGGGACTTTAAATATTTCCTGATTGAAAGACAAGAATTGAAAAGAAAGTTTTATTTTCAAATGCATGGCTCAAAAGAAGAATAGAAAGATAAACAAGAAAGAAAAAAAACCACATTTTATTCAATAAGATTAAAATGTTTATATCCATACACTGCAAGATGATATTTATAATTCTTGAGAACTGGGTGAAAGGAGAGAGAAAAGTATTATCATGGTATGAAATGGTATGAAATGGTATGAAAATGGTATGAAAGGAAATACACAGTCTTTGGGCACTATCAAGCACTATATATAAAAAACCTACACCTCCTCCCCCCATCCAAGGAAAAGTGCGATGCTTTTGCTCTCAGAAGTTCATACCCTGAAATAAAACTCTATCCTGTGCTTGTTATGATCTTACTCTCTGCTATATAGTAGCATACTAGCAATTATATAGTGCTAATCTCTAACTCTATTGCACAAATTACTGTAGGAGTTATTTATGCCGTTTATTGGACAGGTGTGGAGAACATCATCATTTCCATTTTTCCTTGTCTGGTACCTGTTAACCCTTAACTCTAAATCTAGTTCTAGTGATATATTGTCAGCCTGGGAATTCTTTCTGAGGCTATTTTGTTCAGAAGCAGAATCTCCCATTTCATAAGAGTCTCTAACAAAATTTAGGTCCAAATGTCTCTTCTACTAAGATGGCAAAGATGTTTGCCATGCAGTCATGTTCTCCATTTGTCTAAGATCATTTCAATTATTTCCCCAATTTCTACTTTTTAAGCATTTAGGTGCAGTAATTTAAACCCAACAAGGCTGTCATTTACCCTGACTGGGATAAAGAAATTGGCTATGTGGTGGGAATAGGATTTCCATCAATTCAGAAATGGCTGAACAAATTGTGGTATATGAATATAATGGAATGCTATTGTACTATAACAAATGATGAGCAGGTAGATTTCAGAAAAACCTGGAAAGACTCATATGAACTGGTGTGGAGGGAAATGAGCAGAACTAGGAGAACATTGTCTATAGTAACAGCCACATTATACAACGACCAGCTTTGATAGACTTAGCTCTTCTCAACAATGCAAGGATCTAAGACAACTCCAAAAGACTCATGATGGAAAATGCCATCCATATCTAAAGAAAGAACTTTGGAGTCTGAATGCAGTTGGAAGCACACTATTCGTTGTCCTTTTCTTTTGTTCTTTAGTTTCTTCTTTCTCGAGGTTCCTTCCATTGGTTTCAATTCTCTTTTACATCATAACTAATGTATAAATATGTTTGATATTAATGAATAAGTAAAGCCTATATCAGAGTGCATGGCATTTTAGGGAGAATGGAGGAGAGAGAGAAGAAGAAAATTTGAAACTCAAAATCTTATGAAAGTCAATGTTGAAAATTAAAAATAAATGAATGAATTTTTCAAAAGTTTAAATCCTTCCATATATTCTTAAGTCAACCAACTTGTCATTTCTATGCCACAATGATATTCAAACTTTATACTGTCTAGTTATTTTAAATAGTCCAAAAGGTTGGTGAATATGGTGGACCCATACTGTAGTTTCCCTATTTTTATCTTTTGATTAAATCTATTCTAGCTTTAACTTTATCTGAGAACTTGATTACCACTCCCACTCTTTTTTCCCTAACAAATTCTACTCCTGATATTTATTTTATGCTTGTACATGTCTCTTATTTCCTTTCCCTCTTGACTCATTTCCTTTAGTTTTACCCACTACCATGCCCTCCTATTACTTAACCTACTCCCCTCTAAGGATCCTTCACTTATCCTCCCATTCCCATTAATCCAAAAATCCTTCTATATCCCCTTTAACCTATTCCTTTACCCTACCCTTATCCTTTCTCCCCCTTCCTATTACCTTAGCTTTTTATTTCTTTCTGAATTTAGAAGACTTTTATACTCTTCTGGATGTAGATAGATGGACAGATAGATAGATAAGCAGAGATAGAGATAGAGGTAGACATATAGACATACTTCCTTCTTGAATTCATTCCCAATGAAATAGTTTTCTATAACTATTAGCTCTCCTCTCTCATCTAATTCGTCAGTGTTGGATTTTCCTCTCACACTTCATTTATGTAAGATAATTACTCTTTTTCACTGTTCCTAAATGGTTTAACTTTCTAAAACCATGTCATACTTAGATCTACCCCAATCTTTCTTATGAACTACCCAATTACTATTAACAATCTTACACATATGATTTACATTTCCTCATAAAAAGTTAACATTCTGTCCTTACTGAGTCTCCTGTAATTAGTCTTTGGTCTATACCTTAGATTACTCTCAGCTCTTGTATGTCAAATTTTCTATAAAATTTAGTTTTTGGTTTTTTTTTTACAAGATCCTGAAAGTCTAAAAATTCATTAAATTCCTTTTTTTTTCCATTCAGCATTGTTCTTAGCTTTGATGGGTATGATATTTTCTACGAGAATCCCAGTTTTTCTGCTCTTTGATATATAGTGTTTCAAGACCTGTGGTCTTTTAGTGTTGCCACTGCTAGATCTTGTGCAGTTCTAATTATGGCACTGCCAGAATGAAATCATTTTTTTTCTTGTTGCTTGTAATATTTTATCCTTTTGCTAGGAATTTCAAAATTTGACTATGATATTCCTGTGGATTTTTCTCATAAGATGTCTTTTATGTGGCAATTGGTATATTTTGTCTATTTCTATTTTCCCCTATTGTTCCAATGCTTCAGAACACTTTTTAAAAATTATTTATTGCATTATTGTATCAAGTTTCTTTTTTATCATAGCTTTTAGGTAGTCCAATTATTCTTATGTCACCTCTTCTTGATCTATTGTCCAGATCAGTTGTAGAAAAACAACATAAGAACACAAGAGATATTTCACATTAGCTTCTATTTTTTCATTTTTTAAATTTTGTTTTATTATTTATTGGTTCATATTTATTATTATATATTTATTATTAACTGTGTGACTCTGGGCAAGTCACGCAACCCTATTTGCCTCAGTCCCTCTGTAAAAATGAGCTGGAGAAGGAAATGGCAAACCACTCCAGTATCTTTGACAAGAAAACCACAAATAGAGTCATGAAGAGTTGGAGACAACTGAAAAATGACTTTCCAATAGCTTAGCACAGTACTATACACAGACAAGTGATGCTTTTTGAATTTAATTGAACTTTACCTCATTCCATTGTCCCATCTATAGTATTATAGTATTCCTTGTTTTTCTACCATTAGCTCCTTTTTTTCCAAGATAATTTCTTTCCCTTTTGTTAAATAATAGCTTCCCATATTTGCCTACATGCTTAAACATGTTATATGTTTAAATTCATATCTCCATTTATTGGAAGGGATAAATTAGTCTAATCTTCCTATCTGACAGTTAAGGAAACAAGAAGATCAAAGAAATGCTTTTTTGCATTTACTTTCATTATAAGTGACTAATATAAGAATGCTGTTGGAGCCTCAGTTAATAGAGATGTAGGATCAGTATAACTGGGAAAACTCCTTCAGAACAATTATTCATCTGTCATGTTCACTTTTCTCTTGGTACCTCTAAGTGTAAATGTTTACCTATTATTAGAATATACATATTCATCCCCACACATAAACACACACACACACACATATATATATATATATATATGTGTATGTATGTGTATACCTGCAGTAGTATTCCTCTTGAGCTTCACTTGCTCCTTTCTGTTTTCCAGATCTGTCATAATCTTGGCATCATGCATTTGCATGTATAATTGACAATCTGCCTAGACTAGGATTTTTATATGTTGTGGAGAATGGCACAACACATCCATCCAGGTAAGAGAAAAGATATGTTCCAATACTGTCTGTTTCCCTCCTAGAAATTATTATCTTTTCCACTGATGTGTTTCAGATAATTATAGTATTCATCTTAAATCAAGGTGATACTTACTAATAAATATTAGAAAAAGCTATGGAGAAAAAGGGATAGCATTTCACTTTTATTTTTATTTTTAATTTGGCATGATACATTAGGTATTTGTCATCATGCAAAACCATTATCTGGATGATTGGTTTTTCTGTAATTACAAAAGAAAAGGTAAGTCAAGTATACAGACACTGATTAAATAGCATGCTAAAAAAACTATAATATCTTACAGAAACAGGCACATGATAAATGTTGAATTGCATGGTAGAAAGCTTAAAATGCAGGTCAGAAAATCTCAAGCAAATAGAAGAACTTACAATGGAAGAGACATAAAGCAATCCTACTGGAAGATATTTTGCTACCAGGAGGACAAAAACTAAGTAATATGCAGTAGATGACTAAACTTTATCATAGACAGTTTCAGAGACAAGATATTTCAAGAGCCTATTCCCTCATTACTCTTTTTACCTTTCACAATAGATTCTACTGTTATCTTCCTCATTAGTAGTATTTTGAGTAGATCAACTTCAAAATGAAAAATATAATCAGTGAACAATATGGCTTACTATAATATTAGTCTTTTTATATGAAAATATATATCTTAATTATAGACTCAGAGAAATAAATACTTATATTTAAATTGTAAGACCAACATCTTCCTTCCAAAGAACTCATATTGTCTTGTATCTAAAATGAAACTCAGATTAAACAAATGAAACTCCAATAAAAAAGCAAATCTAGGTTTTGGGATATCAGCATTGGAAGAGTACAATGCTTCATATTTTCAAGTATTGGAAAATAACAATTCACACTTGAAACGTGATAATTTCCTTAAACTAACCATGAAGTTTTATTTTTATTTCAGCAGATGGGCAATTAAATGTAAATGTTATTGGAATTTCTTTTTCTTTAAAGCTGATCTTAGTGATTCAGACAATTAATAAATTACATACATGTTTAATTTATATATATAATATCTAGTTCTTTTGTCAGCCACATGGAATATTGGTAGATGGTTTTATATCTCTATCATATTAAATATTAACTGTGCATTTTGACTATAATATAAATGTTGTTTATAATAGAGTTATAGTAGAGAGTTAAGAGAAGAAGAGTATAAGTGCAGAGAGTAGGACAGGGAAGAGGAATCATGAAGGCTAAGGCTTCAGGTGGGAAACACTAATATTTCATAGAAAATATTTAGTAATACTACCATCTATTTCTGGTGCAATTATTTAGTCTCTCTAAGAAAGTTATATTTATTATTTACCAATGTCATCCTATGCCATATTGCCATTGAATGGGGAAAGGAAAAGACTTATTTCTCAGTTGTGAATGGCACCTTTATTTTATTTTATTTTATTTTTTTAAATTTTATTTTAGTTTGCATCATTCATTTCCACAAGATTTTGAGTTACATATTTTCTCCCCCTCTTTCCCCCACCCACTGCCCCAAAACAGCCATCCCAGTGTGTCCCCCCTCCCCCAGTCTATTCTCTCCTATGTCACTTTTCGGTAGGGCAGGATGGATCTCCCAACCACAGTGCCTGTGTATCTCATGTTCCAGTTGGATGGCACCTTTATTTTAAAAACTGATGATGTGTTAGGCTGTAACAACCTTATCAACAAATCCAGAAAAGAATCAATATTGAATATATTCTTTATTGACCACAATGCAATAAAATTATAATAAATAAAGTTAATAATACAAAAGATACAAACTTAATGGGAGACTAAAAAAATTGCATCCTAAGTAATCAGTCTGTCAAAGAACAAATTACAGTATCAAGACATAATTTTATCAGAGAAAACAGTAACAAGACATCATTACAAAAGCTGGGGTATGCAGCTAAAGCAATTATTAAGGGAAAATTTATATTTCTAAACAATCTTATTAATAATCAGTCAATTAAGCTGTCATTTACAAAAAATTAGAACACCAATGGGGGAAAAACCTAAACATAGAAATAGTAATTCTGAGTATCAAATACAGAAAAGAGTATTTTCAAGACTCTCTTGTGAAAGATTACAGTTGTAGGTGGTCCTGGGAGCATAATTCCCTATTTCCCATAGGTTCAATTCATCAACCTTTACATATATATATATATATATAGCTATTTTCTAGGAATGTATCCCTCAGGAAAGTTGAGGATTGACCATATATACCAACAAAACTGACAACCTACAGTAAATCAAATGAATATTTACAAAAAAAATGTATTGCCCAGATTAACAGAGAAAGAAATAGAGAATTTAAATAATCCAGCCCAAGAAAAAAAAATGAACAAGATGTAAGGGAACACATCCCTTCCCCACCGCCCACCCCAAAAGAATAAACAGTTTAAAAATGAATTCTATAAAACATTCAAAGACTATTTACTCCAGTATTATATAAATTTTGGCAACAATAGATAAAGAATGGGACCAACAAAACTTTTTCTGTGAAACAAATATGGTCCTGATTTTTAATTAATTAAACCAGGGAAAACCTATTAGATAAATAAAACTATAGACCAATATCTCTAATAGATTTTGATGTAAAATACTGAATAAAATATTATAAAAGAAGTCACAACATATTAGTTTATCCAGGTCTTTCCAGGTTTTTCAGAAATGTGCCTGTTCATCATTTTTTATTGCACAATACTATTCCATTACATGCATTTACCACAACTGGTCTATTTCTTCCTGTAACTCACTTAGCTTCTCTTTTTAATAATTTGGATGCTATACCACTGGGTACATATGTGTTTAGTACCGATATTGCTTCATGGTCTCTGGTACCTTTTAACAAGATAGAGTTTCCTTCCTTATCTCTTTTGATTAAGTCTTATTTTTTGCTTTTACTTTGAGATCAGGATTGCTATTCTGTTCCAGTCCCTTACCTTTACTCTGTGTGTATCTGTCTGCTTTAAGTGTGTTCCTTGTAAACAACATATCGTAGGATTCTGGTTTTTGATCCACTCCACTATCCATTTCTATTTTGTAGGAGAGGTGATCCCATTCCCATTCACAGTTACGAGTATTAACTGTGTATTTCCCTCCATCTTATTCTTCGTCTTGTTTGTCCAAACTCTCTTTTCACTCTTTCCCTCCTCACCAGTGTTTTGCTTCTGTGTACCATCTCCCTGGTCTGCCCCCTCTTCTGTCAGTACCTTACTCTCACCCCCCCCCAATACCTTTACTTAATCACTTCTCCTCCTTCTTTTCTGTTGAGTAACATAGATTTCTACATTCAACTGATTGGGTATATGATTCCCTATTTGAGCCAATATTGATGAGGATAAGGTTCAAGCGATGCCTTTCATTCACCTTCACAGCATTTTCTTGGATGTAGTAGTTTTTTTGTGCTTCTTTATGAGAAATAATTTACTCCATTCTACCTCTTCCTTCCTTTTGTACCCAGTGCAGTCCTCTTTGTCATCCCTTAGTTTTTTCTTATGTTATTCTCTCAAATTCACCTGATATCCCTACCTTATGTCTATTACTTCTAGCTGTATTATCAGTGATACAATTTTTAAGAATTATAAGCATCATCTTCTCATGTAGGTATGTAAATAGTTTAGCTCTGTTGAATCCCTTACATTTTCTTTTCCCTTTTTCGCTTTTAGGCTTCTCTTGGGTCTTGATGTTGAAGAACATTTCTTGTTCATTTCTGGTCTTTTCCTTATGAAAGCTTGAAATCCTGTCTCCCTGAATGATCATTTCCCCCCTTGATGTATTATACTTAATTTTGCCAGGTAAGTGACTTTTGGTTGTAGTCCTAGCTCTTTTGCTTTCAGGAATATCATGTTCCATGATTTCCAGTTCTTTAATGTTAAAACTGTCAAGCCCTGTGTAATCCTGATTGTGACTCCATGATATTTGAATTGTTTCTTTCTAGTCAGTGTTTTCGCCTTCATCTGATTGTGCTGGAATTTGGCTATAATGTTCCTTGGAGTTTTTATTTTGGGATCTCTTTTCTAAGATGACCAGTGGATTCTTTCTTTTTTTTTTTTTTTAATTTTTTTTTATTAAATTCTTTATTAAATTTTTTTGAGTTACATCTT
>CM053580.1:175208033-175238161 GCA_028627135.1 Pseudochirops cupreus | reverse complement strand
GGGGTGGCTCTGTGAGAGCTGCGATGTGTTGCTGCTTCTACGCCGCCATCTTGGCTCCGCCCAGTGGATTCTTTCAATGCATATTTTGCTCTCTAGGGCATCAGTGCAGTTTTCCTTGATGATTTCTTGAAAGATGCTTTCCAAGTTTTCCTTTTGAATATAACTTGCAAGTAGTCCAGTGATTCTGATATTGTCTCTCCTGGACCTACTTTCCAGGTCAGTTGCTTTTCCCATGATGTATTTTATATTTTTTTGTACTTTTTCATTATTTTGAATTTTTTTTTGATTCTTGATATCTCACAATTATTAGCTTCTACTTACCCAATTCTAGCATTCAAGGTGTTCTTTCCTAAATTAGGTTTTGGATTTTGTTTTCCACTTGGCCAACTGTGCTCTTTAAGGAGTTGTTTTCTTCAGTGGATTTTTGTATCTCTTTTCCCATTTGACCAATTTTACTTTTGAGCAGTTTTCCAAGCTCTTGATTCTTTTTTTCATAATTCTCATGCATCACTCTCATTCCTTTTTTCATTTTTAAAATTTTTAAAACTTTTCCAGAACTTTTTTAAAAAACATTTTTCAACAATCATTTCCACAAGATTTTGAGTTCCAAATTTTCTCCCTTTCTCTCCCCTACTGCTCATCCCAAGATGGCATGCATAATGATTATCCCTTACTCCAGTCTGACCTCCCTTTTATCCTGCCCATTGCACTTTTATCCCCTTCCCCCATACTTTCTTGTAGGACAAGATGGATTTCTATACCCCATTGCCTATATGTCTTATCTCCCAGGTGCATGTAAAAACAACTTTTAACATTTCTTTTTAAAACTTTGAGTTCTAGATTCTTTCCCTTCTTCCCTCTTTACCTACCTCTATTGAGAAGACAATTAAATATAGGTTATACATGTGTAGTCATGCAAAACATAATAGTCATATTATGAAAGACTAACTATATTTCCCTCCATCCTATCCCACCCCTTTTTATTCTACTAACTCCTTTGACCCAGTCCCTTTTCAAAAGTGTTTGCTTCTGACTATCCCCTCCCCCATCTGCCCTCCATTCTATCACTTCCCATTAGAGGACTTTCCTATAGAGTAAGATATCCAATTAAGTGTGTATGTTATTGCCTTCCTAAGCCAAATGCAATGAATGTAAGATTGACTCATTCCCTTTCACCTACTTGCTACTCCCCTCCATTACAGCAGTTTTCTCCTGCCTCTTTTATGAGAGATAATTTAATGTATTTCATCTCTCTCTTTCTCCTCTAAATATATTCCTCTCTCACCCTTAATTTTATTTTTTAGATATCATCCCTTCATATTCAATTCACCATATATCTATATCTATAGCTATCTATCTATCTGTCTGTCTATCTATCTATCATCTATCTATCTATACTCCCTTCAACTATCCTAATACTGAGAAAAGTCTCATGAGTCACAAATATTGTTTTTCCATGTAGTAATGTAAAAAGTTCAACTTTAATAAGTCCCTTATGATTTCTCTTTCCTGTTTACCTTTTCATGCTTCTCTTGAGTCTTGTGTTTGAAAGTACAGGTTTTTTTTTTTTTGGTTAAATTTTTGTCTGTTCATCAAGAATGCTTAAAAGTACTCTATTTCATTGAATGTCTATGTTTTCCACTGAAGTATTATAATCAGTCTTGCTGAATAGGTGATTCTTTCTTTTAATCCTAGCTTGTTTGACCTCTGGAATATTATATTCCAAGCCCTTTGATCCTTTAATGTAGAAGTTGCTAAATCTTGTGTTATCCTGATTGTGTTTCCACAATACTCTAATTGCTTCTTTATGAGTGCTTGTCATAGTTTCTCCTTGACCTGGGAACTTGGGAATTTGGCTACAAATTTTTGAATAAGAATTCATTTTACTTTAACATTGTTTATTATAAATTTATTTAATATTATTAATATTAACATTTATTTTAATACCAATACATTTAATTTTTTTCTCTCTTGTATCTGTTTTCCCAATGATTTTTCCAACAAAATATTTCACATTGTCTTCTAATTTTTTTCATTCTTTTGGTTCTGTTTTATAATATCTTGATTTCTCATAAAGTCATTAGCTTCAATTTGCTTTATTCTAATTTTGAAGGGATTATTTTCTTCAATGAGTTTTTGGACCTCCTTTTCCATTTGGCCAATTATGCTTTTTAAGACATTCTTCTACTTATTGCCTTTTTGGACCTCTTTTGCCACTTTATCCAGTATATTTTTTAAGGTGTTATTTTTTTCAGTATTTTTTTGGGGGGGGGATTTCTCTTTTAGTAAGTTATTGATTTGTTTTTTGTGATTTTCTTTCATCACTTTCATTTCTCTTTCCATTTTTTCCTCCACTTATCTTACTTGATTTTTAAAATCTTTTTTGAGATCCTCCATTGCCTGCAACCAAATCATATTTCTCTTGGAAGATTTTGATGCAGGAATTTTGACTTTGTTGTCTTTTTGGGGTCATATGTTTTGTTCTTCTTTGTCACCAAAGCCTGATTATTTTTCTCTATTTGCTTATTTTTCCAGTCAATTACTTGACTTTTGAGCTCTTTGTGTAGGTAGAACTCTGCTCCCAGAGTAGAGAGTGCTCTGTTCTAAGTTTCTGGGGTTTTGAACAGCTCTTGTCAGAGCTACTTTTAGGTACCTGTAAATTTTCCTCTTCTAAGGTGATATGATCAAAGGAGAGTTGTTTACTCCTTTCCTGGTCTGTGAGTCACCACAAGCACTCTTTTCTGCCTTGGAACTTTAAGGAGGACTTCATTTCCACAGCCACTACAAGCTCTGTCACACCAATGCTCTTTCTCACCACAGGACCCCCCACTCAAGACTGTGACCCAGATACAAGCATGGCAAAGCAAGAGAATCTTGCCTCAGCACCAGCAAAGAGATCTCTGCAATTGCCCTAGTATCAGCCACTTGCCTCCCTCACTGTCTATGGACCTGCAACTCTAGAAGCAGCAACTGCTCTTGCTGCTTCTGATAGTTCTGCTGCTGATGTTGCTGCCACCACCTCCTCAACCTCTGTCATCCCAGGGCTAGGGCCACACCATGTTCTTCTCTCACCCAGGTCCAAGAGAATTTCCCCACTGACCTTCTACTTTGTCTTTGGCCTTTAGGGGTAGAGAAATCTTGAAACCATCACATATTCCAGTGATTCAGTCCCATGAGGCATTCTCTGGCCCATTCTGTGGTGGTGTGATTCATGCAGAACTGCGCTCCACTTCCAACCTAGTGCAATAGACCTTTCCTTTCAGCCTGCCAGGCTGTCTTCAGCTGGAGATGCGTTTTCTCTATCATTTTGTATATTTTGTAGTTCTAGGATATTTTAGTTATTTTTACAGGTTTTTGGAGGTGTTTGGGGGAAGAACTAAAGCAAATTCCTGCTTTTACTCCATCTCTTTGGCTCCACCCCTCTCATTTATTTTTTGCAATTTTTCTGCAACTACTCTGATTTGATATATAAGGTCCTCTATGAATTCTTCTATGAGTTCTTTCTGAACTTTAGACAACTTCACATTTTACTTTCGGATTTTTCTCATAGATGTTTTGATATTGTTCTCCTTTTCCAAATTTGTGTCTTGGTTTTACCTATCTCCATAGTAACTTCATATAGTCAGATCATTTTTTATTGTTTTTTATTAATTTTTTTGGTCTTTTTTTTCTTTTAAATTTTAGCTCTTCTAGGTGGAAGGGCACTATCGATGCTTTTTGTGCTGGAGTCTACAGGCCCTGACTGTTTACCTGGTACTGTGCTGATGAAGCCCTAAGTCCCACAGAGGATCCTAATCTTTGGTACTGCAGACATGGTGGAGTAAAGGTTGAATAGTACTGCTGGAGGGTGCAGGTGTCTGGCAGCTTACATGATGCTAAGTTGGGGTCCTAGTTGTATCTGGCATGTGCTGAGGCCTGGTAGGGTTTTTATGTGTTTCCCTGGGGCTACATTGAAGCATGTGGGGAGTCTGGTTGCTGGAGAATGCCTGTTTGTCCTGTGCTGTGTTGAAGTACATGAAGGTTTGGTCACTGGGAGATGCCTCTTTGCCCATGGCTACACTGAAATATGTAGTGGTTCTTAGAGCTGGGGTCTGCCAGTTACCCTGGCTATGCTGAGACATGTGGGGTACTGTACTGGGCCTCAGGATCTTCCTATGGTTTGCCAAGTTAGGGTTTTCCGGGATACTTCCTGTCCTGGACTGTTCTCCCCTTTTTACCCAAGTGAGATGGCCATTTCTTACTGATCCTCCAAGTTTCTTGGACTAAAAGATTGTTTCATTCCACCTTTTTTGCTGGTTCTGCTGATCCAGAATTTGTTTTCAGGACCTATTTTATGGTTGTTTAGAGGTGAATATGGGACAGTTAGGGCAAAGTTATTGCTTACTGTACCATCTAGGCCTCCAGACATCTTAATTTCCCACCCACCCCCTTTCAAAAAAGGAACTGTGTAAGTCTAAAAAGTCTATAAAATAATCTATAATTAGTCTAATTTTAATTTAATTTCATGTTTGTTTGTAAAGAAACACTGTCAGGATACCTAACCATTAAAATGAAGTACCTTCATAAGTAATGTATCCTGCAAAAAAAATAAATTTAAACCTGATGTCAGGAAAAATTTCAAGACAGTAAAGTTTTGTAGAAGTTGATCAGACTGCCTCAACAAGGTCCTTCTTCATTTGTTGTCTTTAAGAAAAGGCTAGGTAACCATTTGTTGGTTATAATATAGAAGCGCTTGCTTTCAGACATCTCTGAGAGCTCTATCCCGTACTCTCTTCTTCTCTCCCTCCATGCTTCTTCACTTGATGATCTCATCAGCTACCATGGAAGACTGTCAAATTTAACTATCTAGACTTTACTTCTCTGCTGACTCCCAGCCTATGGTCTTCAACTGATTTACAGACATCTTAACTGGACAGATCTTAAACATCTTAAACTCAACATATCCAAAACGGAAACCATTGTCTTCTCCCCAAACCCTTCTTACCTTCTCCATTATCATAAAGAGAATGAACTCTCAGTGACGCAGGATCATAAACTAGGTGTCATTATCAGCTCCTCACAATCTCTCACCTCACATATTCAATATGTTACCAAGACCTGTTGATTTTACCTTTGCATCATGTTTCAAAACTCCATTCCCTACTTTGACACTGTCATTGTCCTGGAGCAAGTCCTTGTCACCTCATTCTTAGACTATTGTAATAGCCTGCTTGTTGGTTTGCCTACCTCAAGCCTTTTCCCAGTGTAATTCATCTTTTTTTTTTTAAATTTGACAGGTATTTATTGAGTTCATGTGTCTTTTTTTATTCTTAAATTTCTGGTTTTAGTTTCCAACATTAATTTCCACAAGATATTGAGTTACAATTTTTTCTCCCCATCTTTCCCCTACACCTACCCCAAAATAGCAAGCCTACTAAATGTCCCTTCCCCCAATCTGTTCTCTCTTGTATCCTCCCCCTTTACCTCCCCCCCGCCAACTTTCTAGCAGGGCAAGATGGATTTCTATATCCAAATAGCTGTATATCTTATTTCCCAGTTGTGTGTAAAAAGCAAATTTTTAAACATTTGTTTTTTAAACTTTGGGTTCCAGATTTTTTTTTCCCCTTATTCCCTCCTCACCCACTCCCACTGGGAAAATAGAAATTCAATATAGATAGTGCATGTGTAGTTATCCAAATCACTTATGTAGCCGTTAAATCATGAAAGACTATATTTCCCTCCCTCCTATCTCACCCCCCACTTATTCTATTTTCTCCTTTGACCCTATCCCTTTTCAAAAATGTTGGCTTCTAACTACCGTCTCCCCCAAATTGCCCTCCTTTCTATCCTCCCCCCTCTTATCCCCTACTCCCCTATTTTCGTGTAGGGTAAGATACCCAATAGAGTGTGTATGTTATTCCCACCTTAGGCCAAATTCAATGAAAATCAGGTTGTCCTGTTCCCTTTCAACTTCCTGCACTTCCCCTCCATTGTAACGGTTTTCTCTCACCTCTTTTTCATGAGATAATTTACCCTAATCTATCGCTTCCTTTCTTCTTCTCCCAATAAATTCCTCTCTCAGCTGTTAATTTAATTTTTTTATATCATCCCTTCATATTCAATTCATTCTATGCCTTCTGTCTATATATACATGAACACACATATGCCCAGACTCACATATATATTTATATATACATACATTCTCCTATACATATATGTATGTATATATATATATATATATGTGTGTGTGTGTGTGTGTGTATATATATATATATATATATATACACATATACATACATATATATTCCCTTCAGCTATCCTCATACTGAGAAAAGTCTTATGAGTTACAATTATCATTTTTCCATGTAGCAATGTAAATAGCTCAACTTTAATAAGTTCCTTATGGTTTCTTTTTCCTATTTACCCTCTCATACTTCTCTTGCTTCTTGTATTTGAGAGTCAATTTTTTTTTGTTGTTCAGCTCAGGTTTTTTCATCAAGAATGTTTGAAAGTCCTCTATTTCCTTGAATGACCATATTTTTCCCTGTAGCATTATACTCATTTTTGCTGAGTAGGTGATTCTTGGTTTTAGTCCTAGCTCCTTTGATTTCCAGAATATCATATTCCAAGCCCTTTAATCTTTTAAAGTAGAAGCTGCTAGGTCTTGTGTTATCCTGATTGTGTTTCCACAATACTCAAATTGCTTCTTCCTGACTGCTTCCAGTATTTTCTCCTTGACCTGTGAATTCTGGAACTTGGCTATAACATTCCTAGGAGTTTTCTTTTTAGAATCTTTTTCAAGAGGTGATCAGTACATTCTTTCAATTTCTATTTTGCACTGTGCATCTAGAATATCAGGGCAATTTTCCTTGATAATTTCTTGAAAGATGATCTCTAGGTTCTTTTTTTGGTCATGACTTTTAGATAGTCCAAAAATTTTTAAATGATCTGTCCTGGATCTATTTTCCATGTCAGTGCTTTTTCCAATGAGATATTTTACATTGCCTTCTATTTTTTCATTTGTTTGGATCTATTTTATAGTATCTTGATTTCTCATAAAGTGATTAGCTTCCAATTGCTCCAATATAATTTTGAAGGACTTATTCTGTTCAGTATGTTTTTGGAATTTCTTTTCCATCTAGACAATTCTGCTTTTTAAAGCATTCTTCTCCTCATTGGCTTTTAGGGCCTCTTTTGCTATTTAAGATAGTCTATTTTTTAAAGTGTTAATTTCTTCAGCATATTTTTGTTTCTCCTTTATCAGGCTGTTGACTCGCTTTTCATGATTTTCTTGCATCATTCTCATTTTTCTTTCCAATTTTTCCTCCATTTCTCTTACTTGATTTTCAAGATCCTTCTTGAGCTCCTCCATGGCCTGTAACCAGTTCAAATTTTTCTTGGTGGCTTTTGATGCAGGAGTTCTGACTTTGCTGTTTTCCTCCTACTCCATGCTTCAATCCTTTTTGTGCCCCCAAAATGATTCTATCATCTGTTTGTGCTTCTGTTTCTTGCTCATGTTGGAAGTCAATTACTTGACTTTTGAGTTCTTTGCCAAGGTAGAACCCTGCTTCCAGAATGGAGAGAGCTATGTCCCAAATCACTGGGGTTGTGGCAGCTACTGGAGATGGATGCCATCTCTACAGCCCCTACAGGCTCTGGCTCACTAGTCACATACCCCAGGACCACCACTCATGACCGTGATCTGTATCCAAGCAGTTCAAAGCAAGAGTGCTTAGTCTCTGAATGGTTGCTTGGTCTCCCTACAATCTACAGGCCAGAAGCTTTCAAGCAGCCATGCATCAGTGGCTGCAGCCACTGGGCCTCCCCCACTTCTCACTCAGAAGGTAGCAGCCAGACCACACTCCTCTATCTCCCTCTTGACAGACCATGTTCCACACTGACCTTTTACTTTGTCTTTGCCATTTATGGATTGAGAAGTCTGGAAACTGCTACAGCTACTAGTGATTTACTCTCATGAAGACTGCTCCAGCCATGGCTGGTTGGGCTGCCCTGGTGCTTATACCAAGGCTCAGGTGGAACTGCCCTTGGCTTCCAGCTTACTGCCATGAAACCTTCTTGCTGCCTGCTGGGCTTCCTTCAGTGGGAGCTTCATTTCTCTCTTTCACTTCGTGGGTTCTGTAGCTCTAAAGTTTGTTTAGAGTCATTTTTTGTGCATATTGGAGGAGGTGGAAGCCAGAGCAGAGCGAACATGCTGTTTCTACTCCGCCATCTTGGCTCCATTCATTTTCAATTCATCCACCAAAGTGATTTTCTTAAAGTTCATGTCTGATCATATCACCTCCAGTGACTCACTTCCAGAAGCAAATATAAAATCCTTTTTTTTTTTTTTTGGCATCCAACGTCCTTTAGCTCTCAACTCCAGTTATTTTCATTGGCTGTTCCCCGTACTTGGAATTCTTTATTTCTCTTGCTCTGTCCAGCTCCTGACTTCCCTGGCTTCCTTCAAGTCCAGACTAAAATACTGTCTTTTATAGAAAGCTACAGGATCCTTACTAACCCCTCTTCATCCTAGTGTCTTCTCTCTGTTAATTATTTTCTATTTATGCTTTATTTAACTTGTTTGTATGATGTAATGGGAAGCAAGGAGTATTTAGCTCCTTTTTAAAATTATGCAAGTATTTAACACCTTGTTTCAGTTTAAGTGTCTTTGAGCCTTGCCTATGACTGTATCAAGTTTTTCTTGGAAACAGAACCTGTGAAGCCCACAGGGAGTGACTTGTCAAAGACCAGAATAGAAAGGACTCAAGTGGTGGGTAGAGCAGGGAGGAACTGATGACATATAAAAGCTTTAGCACATATGGAACTGACTAGAACTGGGAGGAACCATGGCTGTGGTGCTAGCACTTTGTCTGCCTGTGTTGATGTTAGACCTGTCTGCTGATAAAGGATGTTGATGCTGTTATGGAAGCACTGGCATCTTACTGCTGGTTCAGAAGCCCTGAAGAGGACTTTGTTGTTGTCTGTTTATAGAAGTCCTGGAGGAGGGTTTTACTGATGTTTTCAGTGGTCCTTGGACTTTACTGATGATTTGTGTTGATTTCTCAGACCCTGGTTTGGATCTGTGTTGATTTCACAGGAAGAAAGTGAATTGATGATGGTGCCAGCCACATGCATGAATGTTATTGTGGCTCTGTTAAGCTTTTTCTTCCCAGAAACAGAAACTCTAAAGGACTTGACGTGGACTGGTCACTGTGAGCTTCAATATGGAACTGGATGAGGAACTAGACAAGGAGCTGAGAGCTGCCTACCTGTGAATCCAGGTGACAATTGGGTGAATTCAGTCAAAGGCTGGGAGCATGGAAGAGCAACCATGGAATTTGGGAGCCAGCCTCTAGCCAAGATGAAAAGACCTTTCCTTGGGTACTTAGTGCTGACTGACAGGATCATGATTTACTATGACCTAGGGGTGGGAGAATTTTGTACTTTTTACCCCTTAAGGATGATTGAATTAAGCATGATTGGAAGTTAGTCTCCAATCAAGATTAAATAAGACTTTTTGACTGATGAGTTTAAGACAATGTGACCTAGGGCTTGTAGACCTCTGTACTTTGTATGCTGAATGATATCTTTTTTTTAGAACTATGTGGCCACTTTAGTAGTAAGTTGTTATATTATATTGCTGTGAATGCGTACTTTGGTTTATGTGAATGTTTTGCCTTAGTTTCCTGCTGAATTAATAGAAAGTTCACTATACTATTTGATCAGAACCTCAGAGCTTTTCACAGCAGCAGTCCTCTGGAGAGTTGCTTGTGCTTGGCTTTATACACACATTTTTTGATTTGTTGTCTTCCCCATTAGAGTGTGAACTCCTGGGGGGTTGGGACTGTCTTTTATCTCTCTTTGTATCCCCATCATGTAGGAAAGGGCCTGTCACATCGTAGGTGTTTAATAAATGCTTCTTAATTGACTAATTACTTCAAACAGTACCTGGCATGTAGTAGGAACTATATTTATATCCACATCCATACCTATATTTATTTGTATATACAAACTTATCTACCTATATATGTATGTATGTATACATACTCATGTATTTGTAACGAAAGACTGATCATAAGCAAAATTTTTCTCTGAAGCCTCTAGCCCTAATGTTCTAATGCTTCTCTGGAAACCTTAAAACTTTTCTTTTCCATCTACTCTAAAGTACATGAAATGAACTGGGGATTTCTCATTTCCTGAATAGCTATGAACCCGTTAATTTGATCATCTAATATAAACTAAAATGAGAAGGATAATGAGCAATTGTGTCCTTTTCACTGTCAATAAAAAGAGATTTAAACAAAGAGGCAGGACACCTGACTTGTAGTTCTAAGTCTATAGTTAATATGCTAAACTTTGATGGAAAAGTTACACAAAATTACACATTCTTACTAGTTATCAGATTACAATTGGAAAAGCTTCCCTCCCCTCCTTTCCCCTCCCCTCCCCTCTTTTCCACTCCCCTCCCTAATGTAAAGTACCATTTTCATTAATTATGACTTCCTAATAAATAATGATCTGCATGTGTTATACAGGCAATTATTTTCCACATAGTGTGAATCTTGGACCAATTTAGGTGAGAAGTGCTTTTGATGGGGACTGACTGAGTTATGTGCTATCCCCCCTCCCCCCATCATATTTTATGGGGAACTATTTCTTAAAGGTATAGGATGAAGCCCCATTCCTCATTATGCTTATTCATATGTAGGCTTACCAGGATTCAATTAATTACTTTTGAATGCCTCATTGGAATGGAAAGAGAAAAAAAATGGAAAAATATAAGTGACAAGAGAGAAGCAACTTCAGGATTTGGGGCTGCAATAATCTATTACAAATGTCTGTTTTAACTATAGTCACGTACTTACAAAATCTATCTGCAAAAAAATCCAACAATTTCTAACAAAATGAAAATTGATACCAGTTACCCTTCAGTCTACACATAGCAGTGGAGCAAGCAAATGGGTTTGTTCATTTGTTTTTTTCCAAAATAGATTTCCTTATATTGTTATAGCTGATTTTCCCATGGAAATGAAGAGTCAAGGTATTGACCATTTATGCATGTTAGCATTCTTATAATATGAATATTATACAATTTCTTTATATTACATTATGTACAATTCTAGTTACATAAAGATTATTGGTTTTATTTTTCTGAAGACACAGCCTTGAAAATCATAAACATATTTTTGCTATGGAAAATAGAATTTTCATCATTTCAAGAGATATTTGCTAATCATTAGGCATTCTAACTACAACTAAACTGAACTTGCTGAATAAATACCAGGTAAAAACATATGGTGTATAAAGGAAAACTCAAAATATATTTTAGTCACAACACTCCATTATGAATGATTAAGATTTATGGTTTTAAGAACCAAGGCCTAATATAAATACATAATGCACAAGGCAAGAAGCCAAACTTCTATAAGCAATAATGGTTCCACTAAAGGGAAATTATTAAGTCCCATTGTACACTTCGTTACCCTTGAGCAGTTTCAATTGATTTGGGAAGAAACTGCATTTGAGGAAATGTGAGAAGATTTTAATCTACCTTGTTCGTTCTGTTCATTGTCCCAATATAAATACTGAAATGTAAGTCCAAGTTGTAAATTTGCTTTTGAACTTTTAGTCTGTATTTGTGTATGTAAAACACAGGGCCACTGACATTCTCCTTTCTTCCTCAGCTATCTTCTAAAAGTATTTATGAAACACTTTTAGAGAATGGTACAATACTTCCAATCTGCTACAAAGAGATAATTATGGAGAAAACTATTTCAATATCTTGGAAATCCCTGGTTCGTCCCCCTACCCATTCTCTCAAAATTAGTAGAGTAGTACTCACTATTTCATTCTTTACTGAGAAAATGAAGACTTAATATCATGAGCTCTCTATTCTCCTCAGCTTTCCATACTTTGTATGTCAAAATCCCTTGGCATTAACTCTCATACTCTCCTTTGCTTCAGGATCTAATGAAGTACTGACCTTCTCCTTGTTAATCCACTGATATGTGTGCCCTTTATGTTATTTCCTCCTCTCCTCTCCAGCACATTGCCCTCATACTTATTTCTGATTTCTAATTGGCCAGAGGTTCTCAAAGTGGGTGACATAACCCCCAGGGTGCACAGAAGTGATCCAGGGTTGTGGAAGTAGACTCGGGTGCACCCAGGGGGCATTGAACAAAAAAAAGGGGCATGGGAGCCTAGGTGGCGCAGTGAATAGAGCACCAGCCCTGGAGTGAGTAGGACCTGAGTTCAAATCCAGCCTCAGACACTTGATACAAATACTAGATGTGTGACTTTGGGCAAGTCACATCCCCAATTGTCCTCCAAAAAGCAAAAAAAAAAAAAGAGGGGGGCATAAGGAAAGAAGACAACATAAGAAAATTTTGAAAAACCATTTGTACATGTCTCATCTATTGTGTAACAGAGCTTTCCACCTTTGGTGTCCACCTGTTCCACCTAACTCTCACCTGTGATTCCCAGAAGCTACAAAGTATGCCATGGCCACACCCCAGGAAACTGTTTCAGCAGATGGGCTCAACCAGGTTGAGGGAAACCAAAGGGTCTCCAACCTGTTGATGAGTTGGAGGAGGTTGTCTACTACAAACATGTGAAAACTGCCCATGGTGGAACGGGCAGATGAGAACAATGTGTTCCAATGGCCTTGAAGGCAACTGAAACAGGTGCTGTGGAGTACTTAGAGTTTGGTTTGACACCAATGATGCCAAAGTCATCTACTGCATCTTGAACCATTATCTGTAGTCTTGATTATGTCCTTTGACCGGACTGTAATGATTCTGGAGGAGAGATTTCATGCAGCTCCTTCTCAAAAATACAATTTATGCATGATTCAAAAGATATTACCAATACCATTTTAATTATCTCAAAATTCTGTAGGGATAGGCAAATGATGAAGTAACAGGTGTGGGTACACTGGGAGCATTATTTATAATCCTGCATGCAGGTGGCCCAGAACACAGGGTCATCTTCTCAGCGGAAGCAGCAGCAGAATTCAGCAGCCCAGTGGGTGTATGAGAAGCCTTTTAAGGATCACACTGCTCACCTCCTGGTGTGAGGAAGGGAATAGAAAAGGTCCCCTAAAAATTGTCTGCTTACCATACCCTGGCCTGATTACTATGGTAGGTGAGGATCCCATCCTGTGGTTAAGACACAAAAAAAATATATACAAAAATGTCTTCAGAGTTAATTACATCTACCACCAGCACATGGAATGTGCACACATTTAAAGACAACACAAAACTCAGTAGACCTGAAAGACAAATAGTTCTTGTTTGTAGATCTAACCAAGGCCTTTGATGCTGTCAGTCACGAGGACTTAAGGAAAATTGTGTCAAAATTTAGTTGCCAGGAAAAGTTCATCAGCATTGTATATCAATTTCACGGTCACAAGCTTGCCTGGGTTCTGAATAATGGACAACGTTCTCGTGCTTTCCCAGTTATCAGTGGAGTGAAACAAGTTTGTGTGTTTGCTTCCATCATTTTGTGTGTGATGTTTTCAGCCATATTATCAAATGCTTTCAATGAGGGTGAACATTGCATCAAGGTAAGCTACCATACTGATGGTAAATTCTTCAACTTGAAAAGGCTACAAGCCAAGACCAAAGTGGAGGGAGTATTGATTCATGATTTTCTGTTTGGGGATGATTGTGCACCCAATGCAGCCTCTGAAGCTAAGATGCAACAAAGTATGTATAGATTCTCTGTTACTTGTGCTAATTTTGGCCTAATAATTAACACCAACAAAGCGCAGGTGCTCCATCAGCCAGCACCACAGCATCCATATGTGTAATCAGTGGTTACAGCAAATGAAGAAGTTTTGAATGTTGTAGATAAGTTTATTTACCTTGGTAGTGTACTCTCCAGGGATGTATACATGGATAATTAAGTTGACGCACACATTGCCAGAGCTAGCTCAGTGTCTTGGTGTCTCTGAAGGGAAAGTATGGAAGAGAAGAGGTATTAGACTGACTACCAAACTGAAGGTCTACAGAACTGTTGTACTGACCTCATTAGAATATGCCTGTGAAACCTGGACGGTCTACCAGTGCTGTGCTGGGAAACTGAATTATTTCCATTTGAATTGTCTTAGGAAGATTCAGGAGATCGCCTGGCAGAATATGATACCAGAAACTGAGATTCTTCCTTTAACTAAACTGCCAAGCACTCAAATTCTATTGCTAAGAACAAAACTCTGATGAGGTGGCCATGTTGTTCTAAAGCAAAATGAATGCTTGCTGAAAGGACTATTTTAGGGATAATTCACACAGGGCAAGCTTGCATGGTGATCAGAAGAATCAATGCAAGGACACTCTCAAGATTTCTCTTAAGAATTTTGAAATTGATTATGTGACGTGGGAGACACTGGCACAGGGCCGCTCAACATGGTGTACCCACATCAGTGAAGGTAGTATGTTTTATGAGCAAAGCAGTATTGAAATAGCTCAAAAGAAACATGAACTGTGTAAATTTAGAGAATTCACCCCAAGTGTTCATATAGAGTATTTATGCTCAACCTGTGTTAGAACATTCTGAGCTCTTATTGGTGTTATCAGCCTCAGCTGGACACATTGTAACTTGATGCTTGCGTAGTGATGTCAATTTGGTCTTCTTTTAGAATGAAAGACAACAACCAACTGAATTAAAGTTATAATGATTACATTATTTTCTAAATAAACACACAAAATGTAAGTTATAATCAATCAGTGGTCCAGTCCACTGAAAGGTCTTAACTAGCAAATGTTGGCAGGTGAGTGTGTACTGCATTGTCAGGAAGTCCAGTATGCATCAGCAGGAACATGTGTAATGATTTGTTTGCAATATGATACCATAGGGTTACATGATGCAATATTGCATCAGCAAAATTTCAATGCATGGAAAAAACCCACAAATTTACAATAAATTATTAAATTTAAGATGTGTCATTTAAACATATTTTATATTTTAAAAAATGATACAAATTTAAAAAATATTAAAAGGAAAAAGAAATTAGATTTCCAAGAGGGTACTGAGGAATTTTTTTTTTTAAGAAGACAGTAGGCCAAATAAATTTGTGACCCCTTGTAATTGTCAATCTCCCTGTCTACTGGTTCCTTCTGGTATGCTTACAAACATATCCAAGGCTCCCTTACTCTTAATTAAAAATATCTTAACTAGACTCTACTGTCCCTGAACGTACGAGATGTCACAGAAGGCAGTAGGAATCATTCCAGACCCAAGGAAGATGTAATTAGCATAAGGAGGGTTTTTATACACGTCCTACAGACCAACCAAATGCCAGTGGTTGACTTCTGGTCTCCTTAAAGGAGATTATGAGATAAAGACAGAATGTGAACTATCCTGCTGATTCACTCATGATCTAGGAGAAGCAGGGTTAGTGACCTGTGGTCAGAGGCAACAAGAGACCTCAGCTTATCTAACACATCCCTCCTGATCCTTCTCTTTCCATCTACAAAAAAGCAAATTATCCTACTGTCAATAATGAACTCTTATACTTCTTGTTCCTATTCACTATCCTCTGTGAAAGCTAGATGATTTTGCAAATATTTGTCTGTGGGACGAGGAAGGGAATGAGGGGCTATTTCCCTAACTGGTTTAACTTTCATTGTTTATGTTATCTAAGTTTTGTGAATATAAATCCTCATTCACATTAATACTGTTTTCTGCTTGGTTATTTTATATGCAGTTTTAAAAAGAAATATTCCATTTCAAAGTTAGAAGACACTGTGGGGGAGAGGGAGGGGAGAGAAAGAGAGACCGAGACAGAGAGACAGAGAAAGAGAGATAGAGAAAGAGTGAAGACAGACACAATGAGACAGATAGAGATAGGCAAAGACAGAATCAGACAAATAGAGAAAGATGGGTCCAGAGAGGAAAAGAGAAAAGGGAGAAAGTGATAGAGGTAGAGAAAGAGAAAGTGAGAAAAAAAGAGGAGGAAGAAGAGAAGGAAGAGAAGAAGGAGCAGAAAGAGAGAGAAGAGCTAGAGGAGGACTATGAGAATGAGGAGATGGAAAGGACAGAAGAGATGGGAGAAGGAGGGAGAGGGAAAAAGCAAGAGTTAGAATTATTTCCTATAAGCCTCAAAGGTATATGTGACCTTTACAGAAGTCCCTCAAGAAACTATGAACTAAAAAAAAAATTAAAAATAGTATTAATAATACTACAGAAAAAAAAATTTCACATTGGGAGCTGTAGCTCCCTTACCACTTTTTCCACATGAATATTTGGAAGCATTGCCTAGCCCATAGTAGAGAGACAGTCATGTGGTGTTAACTGGAGATTTCTGCCTGTACAGACATCATTCAGTTTGGGGCATATACCTGAAGTTGCAAGGGCTTACAATTTGAGTGCTTTTGCTTATCAGTTCCTTCTAATATTTAGTCATGGAGGTCTTCCAGGATTTTGAGAAGTTGATTGAAATCAACCCCAAATGTTTGATTCCTTTTAAGGAAAACCACACATATTTGGGATTCATCCCAGTCTGTTCCATTTCTTTTTGATTTACAGTGCTTGTTCAATATTATGAGTTCAAATACTTATTTTGAATGCCCTTTTGTATTTTTAGCAATCTGCTGGCCAAAAATTAAGTATGCTATCTGTTTTTAGGTACCTCTGGAGATATTTGTGTCTGAATTGTTATCTGAAATGTCCTTCAAACTGGCAATGTTGGAGAAAGATATGAATTTCTTTACTTTGGTAGTTAGTAGGACAGTGATTCTCAACCTGTGGGTTATGTTCAATTTGTAACAATGAAAATACATCCTGCATATCACATATTTACATTATGATTCATAACAGTAGCAAAATTACAGTTATGAAGTAGCAATGAAAATAATTTTATGGTTGGGGATCACCACAACATGAGGAACTGTAATAAAGGGTCACAGCATTAGGAAGGTTGAGAACCACTGTAGGATGTTCTTCAAGGGACTCATGGGAGGAGTTTTCATCTAGGACACTTTGGTTCCTCTTCAGAAGGTGAAGGTATGATTTACAATCAAATACTTGTTCCTTGATCCCTGTTGGCAAAGACATATCGGAGTCCATTTGGCAAGTATTTCCCTCTGAGAGGGAAAGTCTATTATTTTATCCCTTTCTTTTTTCTCCATTTGTTTGCTTTTGTCAGTTTTTAAATTTATTGTATAATGCTAGTTTTAAATTGTTTTGTGTTGAGATACATTCTTACAAGCACTAAGAGTTGCTGGTCATAGAAGGGACCATAGAACATGTGGTTCACCAGAAGTAACAGGGACATACCTCTGCATGATCCATTGAATCAGTCTTGCTCAACTTGATTTCAGAGCATTACTTACTGAATCTACTAATTATGAAAAGACTAAATTATCAAGTCAGTTTGGTCTTTCTCATATAGATGGTTGGTACATGTATTTTTGAGAAATCAATGACTTGCTGCTATTTCAAAATCATCCATTCACTTTATGAAGGATTTTTTCTTCTTACTTCCTTTTCTCTTGTTGGTTCATTATCACTTATGACATTGTTACCCTTCAGAACATGTCATGTAGTGCAACATAACTTCTCAGGGCATGTTCATGTTCAACATTGTTTTACTTTTCTTTCAATCACACCATGAATAAGTCTCTTTCTCCTTTCATTAGTTTTTTATTATCACTTTGGCAGAAATGTGCTATCATATAAGACTGAATTAATGAGCTGTTATAAAAGACTGATTCTGGGTTAATGTGTGTATGTACACAACTCTATGAGTTCTGTTTGATTCAAGCAAATTCAATTCAACAACAGTTATAAAGCACCTATTATGTGTCAGAAATTCTGATAGATATTGTGGATACAAAGACAAATTTTTAAAAAAATTCCCTGTACTTGAGGAGCTTATATTCTTCTGGAGATCAGGAGATTGGGTATGGTAGCAGAGAGATACATTTATATAGGTAACATGTATTCAGTCTTAGGTCTATTTGCCTATTCTCCAGTTTGAAGGAACGAGTGGATCTTGCTCCATTCTCATGTGTCTGAATTTAATTTTTTAATTTTTATTTTTTTGCTGAGTTTCTAGCCAATACAACAAGACTAAGGAGAGTTCAATAAGTTGAGAAAAAAGTTTCAGGGAAATAGACAAAATGGAAAGGAGGAAACTTGAGACAAAGGCCAGGATGGTGCCAAAAAAGTTTATAGGGGTATTTGGGACTGAACAGAAGGGAAAAGCTTCCCTACTGACCTTGAACTGTCCCTGTATGATAAAAGAACACTGACTATGTTTATTGAGACTCTGAAGAAACCCCAAACAGCTCATTTCTTCATCTCTCTTCTTTGCTTCACCTATTTGATTGCTGTATCAAGCATCCTTTATAATTTGTCCTCTGGTTGTATTTTATTTGACTTTTTTGTTGTTCTTGACTCTTGACTGTCTCTTCATATTTTTACTGTCAACCCAACAGACCTCATTAATCAAGAAAAAGAATCTTAAAATGGAGTTCAGGATCTCTTTTTTATTCTATAGTTGGATCCTATTTTGTAATATCTAATGTATTAAGAGCTTAAGCCTGACCACTTCCCTTCCCTCTTACATCAGGAGAAAGAGGCAGAGATGAAGGGAGAGAATTAAAGGAGAAAACCCCACCACAAACTAGCCTAGGAGGTAAAGATGGGATGTTTTGGGCTAGTCTACCTCCTTCTGGTTACAAAGGATGGAATGTGCTGATAATAGTTTAACACCAAACTTCAAAAAAAGTGGGAATATGCTCTTAAGTGCAATTTGTATTATTTCTTTCTTTCTTAAGTCTAGACAATCAATAAATCAAGTGCTATTTTCACACCAAATTCTGAAGTGTAAATGCTCATACTGAAAATTTAAGAATCTTTTCCCTAGCTTCTTAGAGCTCCAGCATATCATGAATAGGAATCAGGAGAAAATATAGAGAGCTGCTTGCTGCAGAGACATCTAGGACTTTCACACAAAGAAATACATACAATATGATTTTAGAACTAGGAAATAGGGAGATCAGTTAAGACTTTCTGAAGGACGTGCCATTTGGACATGATTCTTTGAAGGAAGCTCCAGATTCTAAAAAGTAAAGGTAATAATGATGATAGTGATGATATTACTACTATTAATAAGAGCATTTATTTAGTGCCCATTGTGTGTCAAGCACTGTGCTAAGCATGTTACAAATATTATATCATTTTATTCTCACAACCCTGGGAAGTAGGTGCCATTATTATCCACATTTTGCAGAGGAGAAAACTAAAGCAAACAGAGATGATAATACTTTTTTATGTTCTTATTTCCAATTTTGTGGCCTATACAACTGTAGAATGTGTATTACACAAAGTTCTTTAAGGAAACTGCCTACTTTAGGTGTTAATTGTACTTAATGTGGAATATTAACTGGTACTTAGCATTGAGATTCTTTTAGATATTAAAGGACTATATATATGTGTGTGTGTGTGTGTGTGTGTGTGTGTGTGTGTGTGTGTGTGTGTGTGTGTGTGTGTGTGTGTATATCTGCATGTGTGACTTGCCCAATTTCAGACAGTTTGTTAAGTGTACAAGGTCGAATTTAAACTCAGTTCTTCAGACTTCTAGCCTGAGTACTCTTTCTGCTGCACCACCCCACTTCTTTCATTGAAGAAGTAGTTTTAACAGCAAGAACCCTAGCATACCCAGGATGGCTGGTAACACAGGCTCTTTGATCTGCTTTTCTAAAGAAAAGCAATTCAAAAGGGGTTTAAGAATCTTACATATATATATATATATATATATACATATATACTTACTTTTATATACATATAAATTCACTTAGTTCAGGGGAAAAAGTCAGCACCTTGAACTTCAGAAAATACAAACAGAAGTTACAAGCCGGCAAAAACTACAGATGGAATAACACAATTCAAAAGACCAGTAGACAGGGCTGCTAGCTGTCTGATCATCACATAACTACATAGTTAGTCACCAGAGAGAGAAACATCAACATCTGTGTTTTCAAAACCTGGGGAGGGGGTTCAACAGCTGCCCAGAGTCTCATCTGACCAAATCACACAACTCTTCCCAAATGTGAGCCCCAAAGTAAAACCTTACCTCCAAGGTATATACATACACACATATATACATACATACATACAAATATATATATATATATATATATATATGTGTGTGTGTGTGTGTGTGTGTGTGTGTGTGTGTGTGTGTGTATGTATATACATATATGTGTGTGTATCTCCTTCTCCAGGGTCAGAGAACATCTTCAAATCCCCTTACCATTGCAGTAGTGCATTCCAGGAAGGTGAGAAATTGAATTCCAGATTCAAGAAACATCAAATAGCCTAATTCATTTGAGGTATGGAGAAAGTGAAGTAAAATAATGTGAAAGGAGTTTGGAAAGATTGGTTGAACCAGACAGTGATAAAAGTGATCAATGACTTTTCATGACAGTTTCTTTGAAAAACTTTCATGTTTAAAAAAAAAAGTCTCATATTTTTGGAGTTGAATCTTTTTTTTTTTCAAAAGTTGCAAGTTATTTTTTTCTGTGCAGTTTTTCACCCTGCTGTACAGCACGCTATCCATATTACTATGTAGCAGATTTCCTAATCACCTGAAGAGCCCTATGTCAGCCTTGGATAAGGAATTGTGTTAACAAAAGACATAATATCTTGTCGATCTCAAGCCAATCTCAATAATACTTTACAAAAGGAAGAGAACTATGATTTATTGTCTTTTTAAACTTGACAACATCCCTTTCAATACCTGAGCAGCAAAGAATTAAATGCTTCACATAGGAAATAACCTTTAAGTACAAAATCAATGCAACTCTGGCAATCCCCCAGACATAACTCTTGCATCTGCATTCTCCTCTGCCCCAGCAAGATGCATGCAGTAAACCAGACAGATATTTTTAAAGTCTGTCGCTGAGTGTCATAAGAAAAAGACAAAGATTGAGAACTATCTTACTGTGGGTTAACATAGGAGATTGTTTTTGTAGTGCTCCTTGTTGCCTCTTTTGTTTTACTGCATTTGATAAGGATTGTGCAGTCTGAAAAATTCTGCCATCAGAGATAAGCACCAAATTATCTGAGATTTTCAAGACATAATCACAGGGCTGGAAAGAACCCTAAAAAGTAAAATAAAACAAACAAAATGACTGTTTGAGCCTTCTAGCTCTAGGCAGGATTAAGTAAACTATTTCATAAAAAGGGCAGCTAGGCTGTACAGCAGATAGAGTACTGGCTTGGAAGACTCATCTTCTTGAATTCAAATCTAGCCTCAAACGCTTACTAGCTATGTGACCCTGGACAAGTAACTTAACGCTGTTTGCCTCAGTTTCCTCATCTATAAAATGAACTGGGAAAAAAAATGGCAAACCACTCCAGTATCTTTGCTAAGAAAACTCCAAATGAAGTAATGAAGAGTGGGACACGAGTGAAATGACTGAACAACAAATCCCATACAAAGCACTGCAAACATTGTAGAAATGAACCTTCCATCTGTAATGATAAAACAACAAGCATTTACTTAGCTCCTCCTATGTTCCTGGTACTGTGATAGGCACTGGGCATGTAATTTAAAAGGATGAAATAATCCACACTCAGAATAAACTTTACTGTTAAAATTTTCTAATCCATAGTAAAGAAGACTAAAAACTGATCTTTGGTGTTGTGGAACATTTTCAGGGCTGTCTTTCATTCATTTATCCTTTCACCAAGTTTCTTATTTATTCATCCATTCAGTTATTTAGCAAGTAAAAGTTTTGGAGAAAGAGGAAGAAATAGGAATTTTGGTTAAGCATCTTATTGTCCCAGTAAGCGACATATTTCTTGGGCCTTTTTTGTAGAGCATAAGTGGTTGAAAAAAAAAAATTAGAGAATGACACTGATAGATGATAGTATTTTTTCCTCTTTTATTTTCTGATTTTTAGTTTTGTGCCTACACAACTACAGAATGTGTAATATCTCTAGTTGTTTTAGGAAATGTAAACTACTTCAGATGTTAATGTTACTTAATAGGCAATATTAACTGGGCACTTAATGGATTCTCAGATATTAAAGGACCATATTTCTTTCTCAACTATCTCTCTCTCTCATCTATCTATTATCTGCATCTTAACTATCTCCATCACTCTTTATCATCAATCCCTAGCATCTGTCACCAATCTCTCTCTGTATCTTCCATCCATATTTATCACTATCTAGACCAGCAGTTCTCAACCTGTGGGTTATGTTCAATTTGTAACAATGAAAATACATCCTGCATATCAGATAGATTCATAACAGTAGCAAAATTACAGTTATGAAGTAGCAATGAAAATAATTTTATGGTTGGGGATCACCACAACATGAGGAACTGTATTAAAGGGTTGAGGCATTAAGAAGGTTGAGAACTACAGATTTAGACCTTCTGTCTCTGTCTCTTTGTCTCTCTCTCCTTCCCTTTTCTCTCTCTCTCTTTCTCTCTCTCTCTCTCTGTCTCTGTCTCTCTGTCTCTGTCTCTGTCTCTCTGTCTCTGTCTCTCTCTGTCTCTTTCTATCTCTTTATCAACACAAAATGTGGATCTGAGGTGTTTATGTTATTTATTCCAATTGAATTATTTTGACAAGGATAGGGAATAAGAAATCATAGGAGATGATAAAACTCTCTAATTTGTGACAAACAAGTTAAAGGTAAAATGATTTGATGCATTTCTTCTCTATAACAGGAATTCACACTCCTAGAGACTCAGAGACAGTATACTGAAGCCCTGAAAATAAGAAGTATTGAATATAAACTTAATATAGAGTTTACCTTGTTGGATTTGAATCATTTGTATCTCTAGCATCTTATCTTTTAACTGAAATATATGTACAGTACTAAAGATAGAGACTCCTTTTAATATTCTGTTCTACTTGTAAAAAGCAGTTATAAGACTGGTCCAGGAGACTAGTAACTAGGTACAATGGCTTAAGACTCAGTCTCAAAGGTTCACAGGATCATAGATCTAGATCTTGGAGAAACTTGGAGGCTGTTTAATCTAATTTCTAGGGAGATTAAATGAACTGCCTAAAGTCACACACAGATTGTGTAAGATGTGGGATTTGAATCCTGATCTTCTCACTAGAACCACTTTTCTTTCCACTGGAAATCAATCAAGATCACCAATCAGTCAATCAATAAGCATTTATTGTGTCTGTTATGTGCCAGATTATGAGCTAAGTATAAGACTAAAAACCAGACTTAAAGGTTCACAGGAACACAGATCTAGATTTGAAAAGGGTCTCTGAGGACAAATTAGTAAGGTTGTTATGTTACATGTTGATGATAGAAAGACAAAAATGACAAAAAAAGAGTGCCTGTATTTGAAGATCTCAAATTCTGTAGCAGGAGACACTGTGGACACAGAGACATAAAACCCAATTAGTGTATAAGACATATATACAAGATAATTTGGGGATGAGACCCAGACGAACAGAAGTGCCACAAAAGGCTTCATGTACAAAGTGGTATTTGACCTGAACCTTGAAGAATTTTAGGAATTCTAAAGGATGGAGGTATAGAAAGGATTTCAAGTATGTGCTACAACTTATGCAAAGTCATAGTGACTAAAAATGGAATGTCGCGTTTGAGGAATAGTTTGAGTGGGTGTGGAAGATGAGATCCAGGAAGTGAGTTTTTAGTAAAGCTATTATGCTGTCAGAGTTGTGAGGAGAAGAAATAGGACTAGCATCTTTATGTAGAAAACATATCAACCTTTTGTTTGCTCATTGTAAGTGTTATCATTTGCATTCTACTTGATGATTAAACTATGAAAAAATGATTCAGGGAAAGATAATAAAGTTGGAATGTATTTGTTTTCTGTAAAGATAGCAGACATGCACCAAGGTACCGAGCCATATGAGATTCTCTACCATTGTCCACAAAGGATAGTATTAAGCCATATTCCAAACCCACTTAATCTCAAGAAGTTGCAGTCTTCCCACTACTCAAAATATCCTTCAGAGCTCTATCTGCATAACAGATAAAATCTTTAATAATTAATGTCATAAGATACTTACACTGTACTTTTGTAGTATAACTAAAATAATAAGGTATTGGAAGAAATTATATTCCCAAAATGAAATTGAGTGGATGCTCAACTGGCTTGTTGTGAATTACTCACTTGAATTACTCAAATGAATATGTGATCTCATAAGATTCTAGATTCTTAGCTGGAAGGAACCTTAGAAGCCAATGAGACCAACTTCCAAATTTTATATATGAAAACAACTAAGGCTCAAACAGGCTAAGTCTTGTCCAGGACCATATAAGTAGCAAATGCCTAAGCCAGGATAAATTTGAATCTTTCCTCCAGTGAAGCAGATTTCAGCCCATTCATTCCTGCTTTTCCTATACAGTTTTCATCCTTGTCCTCCTGTAAGTTTGTCACAGGAGATGCACTAACCATGTTCAATAAAAAGCAAAAATAAGTGCTTTGAACTCTCAGGAGGAGAGTACTCATACATATTCATAGAATACTCATACGTGTGTGTGTGTGTGTGTGTGTGTGTGTGTGTGTGTGTGTGTGTGTGTGTGTAGTAGTAGTAGTAGTAGTAGTAGTAGTAGTAGTAGTAGTAGTAGTAGTAGACATGACCAAAAGAATCCTTCTTGAATTTGATGAATTATTTCCCACAACTCCCATCAATTTGATTAGATTCATGGTATGGGTCTTTGTTACCAAGAAGCACCTCTCATGGAGCTAGCTATATGCTTTCTGCCTTCATAAATGGTTTTTCAAAGAAATATCAGTTCATACTTTGCATTCCTTTTCTCATAGTAACAATGGCATTCTCAGATATATGGCAGGAAAAAACCTGGAGCCTCCATATGGCTTTGTCTTCTTTCTTCACCTCTTTTTTCAGTCAATGAAATGTCTGTTCAGGAGCCCCTCCAAAGGGAAAGAAAATGGAAACATATGAATATATGAAAAAGTAAACACATGAACATAGAAAAAGGATTCTGCATGCATCTCACCTCTTACACAGTTTCTCTAATTCCCTTTCATCCTTGTCTTCCTGATTCTTAGAGATGTGAGGGACATTCCTTCCCGTTGGCAAAAAATTTTTGGTGCTTGTAGAAAATACTTGAGGTGCATAAAATCCACAGATAGTCATCACGGAATTATAATAAATATCAGCACTCAGTATATCACAGATGTCTAAATTACATGTGCTGCATATCATAGCCTATCAAGAGGGTACAAACATATCTATATTACATTAAATAACCATAACTAAATAGTATAAACAGCAAGATTAATAGCCATATGGTGTAACAATATATGAAACATCATTAGACTATACAAATAAACAAGTAGAAAAACATTACATGGTTAGCAGTCATTTAAGGTATAAATGACTCTAGAATACAGGCTAGTAAAAAAAGACAAAATAACGAAGATGACTCAAAATATAACAATTGATACCTACACATTTGCAATTATATGCAAGACCTACATCAAAGAAATAAGCATTACAAATTTCATCTAGGCATATGTATAACTACTTTTGATTCTTCAGCAACATCATAAGTTAGTCTAATGATAAATCAGATGGTTTTATCTTTTTTGTGACCTACTGATCATTTTTATTTTTTGACGGGGAGAGGCAAGGCAATCAGAGTTAAGTGACTTGCCCAAGGTCACACAGCTAGTAAGGGTCAAGTGTCTGAGGCTGGATTTGAACTCAAGTCCTCCTCACTCCCGGGCAGGTACTCTATTCACTGAGACACCCAACTGCCCTTCTACTGATCTTTCTGTACCTATACCTGACTTGGTTGGTGGTATAGCCTAATCATTATCTTCATCCAACTTAGAGGTCTGCATTCCCAAACCTGAACTTATTGAGGCTCTAACTGGAACATGGCACACAGTGTTTATCTGGCATTTAATTTTCCAGAATCAGACAGTCTTTCTACAACTGGTAAGCAGTCTCTTCTCCTCATAATCTTTTAAATCATTTCCCATCACTTCTTTACTCGTGCTCATTATGCAGTCTTACTAAGAGCATTAAGTAGTTGCTATCACTTGTGTTTATATTGCCACCTTCCCCTTGCCATATGCACATACTCTCTGCAGGTATTCTAGAAATGGTTAAGTTGCACAGTCTTTTCAACTATTTGATATGAATTTGCTTTCTACTGGTCTTCTAATCATATATTTTGAATATCAAAGTTTCTCAGTAAAATCCTTTCACTTTTACTGATATGCCTGACAATGGAATTCATCCTCAAGCCATTTTTTGATAAGAGGTAGTGTTATAAACACATAGCCCTTTAAGATTTTCTTTTTAAGTATTATCTCATTTAATCCTGAGAGGTAGGTGCTAATATATAAGTATTATAAGTATTATCTCATTTAATCTTGAGAGGTAGGTGCTAAGATAATCCCCATATTATAGATGAGAAAACGAAGGCAGATAAATGTTGAGTAACTTGTTTGGGTTCACACAAACAGGAAGATAGTAATCTGGATTTGAATGTAGCTCTTCCTGACTCCAAGTCCAATGTGCTGTCTTTGATGCTGCCTAGCTTCCTCAAAATTCTTCTGAGTTAAAGTCATTGCAAATTGGTAGTTTTTTTTTTTAAAACTAATCTCTAATCCTAGATATGTACTGATTTTTGAGAATTTGCATCTTCTCCATTTCTAAAATTCAAAACCATAAATCAATGAGCAGACATAGTTCTTACCCAAACATTGGCAACTATGGTGTAAACCCTGTATCATCATTCTTGGCAGAATTATATGTGGCTGCTAAAAATGCCACATATTGACTCCACTGAGATTTCTGGTCTTTGTGTTTCTAATATTTTCATCAATGTGTGATTGAAGCAGTAAGGCTGTGGGTTTCCTTTGGAATGAGCAGAAGTAGTTCTAGATTCCTTTATACTTGTCAAAGCCCACATTTCCTTGAATAGGTTGCTCTCAAAGCCTATTCCTTGGTCAGAGTGGAGCCACACAGGGAATCCATATCCTGAAACTTTCTTCTCTCACAGCACTTTAGTGACCATGGAAGCTTTCTGATTCCTGCTGTACATGCTTGTGCAAATGTGATGAAAGTATCAGTCACCACTAAGATCGAGCTTGTGCTCTATTTCCTTCCAGAGATGAAAAAGTCAATGTAGACAAGTTCCAAGGTTTGCTAGGACTTACAGTCTATAAATATATGTTACTACTTTGAACATATCAGGAGCAAGTCTCACATTTGCTAATAACGTGCTATCACCTTGGGCCATCAAAATCTTTTTCTTGCTTGATTTAGGGTTCCATTTTGACTCGAATGGACAAAGTAACAATAATAATAGCAAACAAGTAATAATAATACTTAATATTTATATATTGCCTTAAGGTTGGTGAGCACTTTACACATATTTTCTCATTTAATCCTGACAACAATCTTATGAGGTAGATGCTATTATTAACTGCATATTAAGAATGAGGAAACTGATGCTGAGAAAGTTGAAAATGACTTGTCCAGGATCATATAAGTAGTGTCTGAGGCAAGACTGAACTCGGGTTCTACTAATATTAAGACCAATTCTCTGTCTACTAGGGCCCCTAGCTGCATCATATAATTCTTTCATGAGCTAGCAGCACCAATTTTGTTATGATATCATGGGAGGCATCAGGCCTTGTCCAGTCTGTTCTTCTGTTTCTATTGTTTCTATAGCAAAGTACCTTCTAGGGAACAGAATTTAAAGCATGAAGAGATAGAAAAATCTGACCAGACTCTCCAATTTTTTCTTGCTTCACAGCAGGAAATAGAAGATGGGTTGCTATTGCAACCATAAACAGGAGAATGTAAACCATAAACTGAAATCTCTTTAGAAGCCATCCTGGTGATTAAATAATAAGAGAGTGAACTGAAATCTTCCAGATGAAGCCCAAGAAAAAGGTAGCTTCTGACAAGGAATGGCAAATAAGCATTTAAAAAAGGTTTACTGACTGTCTTACTTCATGGGAAAAGGGTCTTCCCACCACTACCAAAAAAAGAATGAATTTTTTCTTTTTGTTCTTAAGAGACACAGAAGGGGAGGTTCCTCTGAGAAGAGACAAAATACCTGACAGACAGCTTACAATCATGTTTAAAGCAGTCTCCAAGTCACTGGTGACAAATTAAACAGCTCCTATGCCAGCCCAGCAAAGCTTTAGGTCATAAATGTATCTCCATTCAACGGGTTCCCTTACAAAACAAGTTCATGCCATGTAATGCCAACAGGTTGATTGAAGAACTTCCAAGCAGCTGATCAGATGCTTTTCTGACCCCACCTTCAACATATTTTTGTTGTGATAAATGGTTTTGTAGATTAAGTATGCTTTCTAAGAGGTTGGGATGATCAATGGCTCAACCTCAGCTCCATTCACTTTGTCTCTACCTTCATATAATGCCAGTAATTGCAACTGGAATTCTTTGATATGAAGAAAATTCTGGTAAGGACAGAGACCAGTGAAAACATTACTTCTACAGAATTATTTGCCATACAATATCAATTTAATATAATAATAATACAATCAATTAAATAAAAACATATTAAACATCTACTGTGTGTCAAGGCACCAGGGATGCAGCAATCAAAAAGAGATTATTTCTGTGAATTCCATGAGAGCATATTATACTCTAGGTTGTTAGAATTCTTTGCAATGGTGCCATTTAAACAGGGCTCATCTCGACTAATTTACTATATGAAACAAATTTGGAGTAAATTAATCTATTGTAAAAAAAAGAAAAGAAAAAGAAAGAACCAGATCACTTGAAGCTAAGACAAGTATGATTATATGCTAAGAAGCTGAAATTCTATCTGCATGATATTTTGGCACCTGCCCAGACACTTAAATTTTGATGAACTGTATTGCATCTTTAATCATGATGTACTTGGAGTAATTTGCTTTCAGAGTAAATGAAATTGGAACAGGATAAATAAAAGAATACTTAGGAAAATGCCCTTCTTTTATTAGGTTATAAGATTCAATACTCAGCAAAAATGAGGATGGTGTGTGTACTAGTAATGCAGAACTATATAAATGTGGGGAATAAGTGAAGCCAAATATTTCAGTATAGGAACTTTATAATAGAAGATTTTACAGTAGGGTACCTCTTTTTAATGTTACATCTCATTTGCATTTTTAAAAATTACTTAATTTCCTATTATTATATGTTTATAACCACTCGTATATTTATTTACCAATATAATTAATATATTTATATATGTTCATTAAAAGTAAAAAGGCTATAAAAATAAATAACCATGAATTCAGTTACTGTTTTTCCTAGAAAGACTTTTCTGTCCAGTGCTGTGGATCAATCTTTGTGATAGCTGATTACCTCATCACTCCAACTAGTCAGGTAGCCAATATTTGAAGCAGATCAATACAAGACACATTGCCTTGAAAAAAGATTAGGTGAGAGGTTTGTGTATACTAATTGTGTTGACCATGAAGTATGTGTCAAAATAATAGTCTACCTTTGAAGTTTCACCCAAGACTTGATCAATTTTATCCTTATTTTTTCTTAATTTTTTATCGGAGAATATTAGCTAAAAAGCAAACAGAAAACAAACACATTATGAGGCACTAGATAGGTGGACCTGCTTTGAGAAATGTCATTGTGTTAGAACATAGAAAATAGTGGCCAAAGCCTTAATTTCTCTATTTCTCTACGTTTCTTACGTCAACAGTTTCTGTGTCTTCTTTTCCTTTCTTCCTTCTCTCCTCCATTAATCTGGCCAATTTGTATTTTAGTTAAAATTCATCAGTTCACTAAGGTTGTCAAATTTATTGACATATAGTTGGCCAAAATAGCTCCTAAGTTTTGCTTTAATTTCCTCTTCGTTGATGGTGGATTCACTCTTTTCCTTTGTGATGCTGGTAATTTGGATTTCTTCTTTTTTAAATCAAATGAGCCAAAGGTTTATCTCTTTTAATATTTTTTTTCATAAAATCAGTTTTTAGTTTTATTCTTTAGCTCGATAGCTTTCTTAATTTCAATTTCATCAGAATTTTTAATTTGGTATGCACTTGGGATTTTTAATTTGTTCTTGTCCTAACCTTTTTAACTTCATGACCAACTCATTGCTCTCTTCTTTCTCTATTTTATTCATGTAAGCATTTAGAGATGTAAAACATCTTCTAAGAATCCTTTCTTCTTCTTCTT
>CM053580.1:175189931-175207533 GCA_028627135.1 Pseudochirops cupreus | reverse complement strand
TTCTTCTTCTTCCTCTTCTTTCTCTTCCTCTTCTTCCTCTTCCTCTTCTTCCTCTTCTTCTTCTTCTTCTTCTTCCCCTTCATATAATTGTCAACCTCACTCCAAATCCCACCCCAAGAAAAATAAAAATAAAAAGCTTTCTTCTAAAGAATAAGAATACTGCCCACATGCCAGCTCTGTTTAAAATGCACATTTTATTCTTTTTTTTTTTAATTGATTTGTTTATTTACTTTTAGTTTACATGATTCAGTTCCAGTTTCAAATTTTTTCTCCTCCCTCTCCCCCCACCACCCATGGCGGCATGCAATCAAGTATAGGATCTGCAAATACTTTTGCATTGGACATTAGTCCGATTGTATAGAAGGGTTGTAACCAATGGAGTGAACAATGGGAAAAAAGGGAACAAAACCAAACACGGAAAACAATTAGATTTAGATTGCTTCAGTCTTCATTTAAACTCTGTTCTTTCTAGATCTTTCTCTGAATGTAAATATTTCTGTAAATATCTGAATGTAAATATCTTTAATTCATCATTTCCCTCACAAGTGGGAAGCAGGGTTCATTATCAATCTTCTGGAGTCATAACTGGTTATTCCATTTATTTAATTCTTAAGACTTTCGCACATGCTTTTCTTTATAATGTTGTATTCATTGTATAAACTGGTTTTTTAAAAATTTTTTCTCACTTCACTCAGTACCAATTCATATATCTCCTGCTAGATTTCTCTGAATCTGTCCCTTTTACCATTTCTTTAGTATAATAATAAATCAGTTCATAAATATTTATTAAGTACCTATTATGTGCCAGACATTTTGTTAAATGCTGGCTATCTCATACACCATAATTCATACAATTATACCCACACTGTCTGGGTACATTTCCCCTAGATCTCTTTTGAATCAAAAATTATTGCTGTAAATATTTTTGCACATATGGAGTGTTTTTCACTATCTATGATTTCTTTGCAGTATAAGTCTAGTAAGGTTATTTGGGGGCCAAAAGAGTATTTGCAATTTAATAAACTTGAGAATAAACCTAAATTGCTTCCCAGAACAGTTTGACCAGTTCATACCTTTGTCAAAAGTGTGCTCACATACGTATCCTCCAAATAGCCCTTCAAACAGTCGTTACTTCCTTCATCTTTGCCAAAATATATAAAATGTAATGCTTAACAATAATATCAAAGTTGCTTTTAATTTGCATTTTTCTTATTATTAGTGATTTTGGAGCAATTTTTCATTGTTTTTCATTATAGCTTGCAGTTCTTTATGGAACTACTTGATCAATTCACTGTCCATTCATCTATTGACAAATTCTTATATATGCAACATTTTCTTTCATATGTTGGATATTAGAAAACTTTTATTTTTAGGAAAGAATTTTTATTGTTTATTTTTTGTTTACAACATTCATTTCCACAAGATTTTGAGTCACAAATTTTCTCCCCGTCTTTCCCCTACCCACCACCCCAAAACAGCCATCCCACTGAATACCCTCTTCCCCAATCTGCTCTCTCCTATATCCTCCTCAACCTCACCTCCAACTTTCTAGTAGGACAAGATGGATCTCCATACCCCAGTGTCTGCACATCTTATTTCCCAGTTGCATATGAATAATAATAATAATAATAATTACATACATACATATATACATATGTGTATACACACACACACACACACACGTAAAACACTTGATTTTAAAACTTTGGATTCCACATTCTTTCCCGTCTTCCCTCATCATTCACCTTTTACTGGGAAGATAAGCAATTCAATAAAGGTTGTACATGTGTAGTTATGCAAAACATTTCCATAGTGCATATATTGTGAAAGACTAACTATATTTCCCTCTATCCTTTCCTACCCTCCACTTATTCTATTTTCTACTTTGATCTTGTCCCTTTTAAGAAAGGTATACCTCTAATTGCCCTCCCAGTAATCTGCCCTCCCTTCTATCCTCCCCCCTCTTATCTCCTTCCCCCCTACTTTCCTGTAGAGTAAGATATCTGATTTAGTGTGTATGTTATTCCCTCCTTAAACCAAATTCAGCAGGAGTAAGGTTGACCCATTCCCTTTTGCCTTCCTGTTCTTCCCCTCCATTGTAACAGTTTTCCCTTGCTTCTTTTATATGAGATAATTTACCCTATTCTTTCTCTCCCAATCTCCTCTCATATTCCTCTCTCACATCTTAATTTTATTTTTAAATATTGTCACTTCCTATACAATTGATCCTGTGCCCTTTGTCTATGTACATGTGTACACACACTCACATATGTATTTATATCCATATATACCCTCCCACATAAACACACACACACAGACACATATATATTTCCTTCAAATATTCTCATACTGAGAAAAGTTTCATAAGCAACAATGATCATTTTTCCTTGTAAGAATATAAATATTTCAACTTTAATAAGTTCCTTATGATTTCTTTTCCGTTTACCTTCTTGTGCTTCTCTTGCTTCTTGTATTTGAACATCAAAACTCTGGTTTTTTCATCAAGAATTCTTGAAAGTCCTCTATTTCATTGAATGACTATATTTTCCCTTGAAACATTATACTCAGTTTTGCTGGGTAGGTGATTCTTGGTTTTAATCCTAGCTCCTTTGACCTCCAGAATATCATATTCCAAGCCATTCAACCCCTTAATGTAGAAGCTGCTAGATCTTGTGTTATCCTGTTTCTGTTTCCACAACATTCAAATTGTTCCTTCTGGGCTGCTTGTAATATTTTCTCCTTGATCTGGGAACTCTGGAACCTGGCTATCATATTCTTAGGAGTTTTCTTTTGGGGATCTTTTTTCAATAGGTGAACAGTGAATTCTTTGAATTTCTATTTTGCACTCTGGTTCTAAAATATCAAAGCAATTTTCCTTGAGAATTTCTTTCTTTTTTAAAAAAATAAATTAATTTATTTATTTTCTTCTTTATATCATTCATTTCCATGAGATTTTGAGTTACAAATTTTCTCCCCATCTTTCCTCTACCCAGCACCTCAAAACAGCCATCCCACATATAATCCATCCCCCTATCTGCTCTCTCCTATGTCCTCCTCCTTGCCTCTCTGACTTTCTGGTAGGGAAAGAGGGATCTCCCTACCACAGTGCCTGTACATTGTAATTCCGAGTTGGATGTAGTTAATAATAATAATTATGTATATATATGTATATATACATACATACATACATACATATATATATATATATATTTCAACATTTGATTACAGAACTTTAAATTCTTTCCCTTCCTCCCTCGTCACCCACCCCCATTGGAAGGACAAGCAATTAACTACAGGCTGTACATGTGTAATTATGCAGAACACATCCACAGTGGGCATATTGTAAGAGACTGATTATATGTCCCTCCTTCCTATCCCACCCCCCTTGTTCTATTCTCTACCCTGTCCCTGTCCCTGTGCCCATCCCTTTACAGAAGTGTGTATTTCCAGCAACCCTCCTACCCACCCTGCCCTCCCCTCCATCATCCCACCTCTCATCCCCATTCCCCCTACTCTCCAGTGTGGCAAGATACCTAGTTTAAAGTTTACATCATTCCTTCCTTAAGCCAAATTCAATGAGAGTAAGGTTGACCCTTTCCCTTTTGCCTTCCTGTTCTTCCCCTCAGTTGTAATAATTATCCCTTGCCTCTTCTATATAAGATGATTAACCCCATTCTGTTTCTCTCTGTCTCTTCTCATTCTAATCCTCTCCCACCTCAGAATTTCACCTTTTAGAGTATCGTCCCTTCCTATTTAATTTATCCTGTGCCCTCTATGTATTCATATATATACACATACTCAGATATTTGTTCATATGCATATATAAACCCTCCTATATAGACATATGTGTATGTATATGTATATATTCATTTGTATTCCCTTCATCTATCCTCATACTGAGAAAAGTTTTGTAAGTTACAATTATTATTTTTCCTTGTTGGCATGTAAACTTTGATAAGTTCCTCCTGATTTCTTTTCCATGTTTACCTTCTCATGCTTCTTGTATTTGAGTATCAAATTTTCTCTTCAGTTCTGGTTTTTTCAGCAAGAATGTTTGAAAGTCCTCCACCTCACTAAATGACCGTGTTTCCTCCTGAAACATTATACTCAATTTTGCTGGGTAGGTGATTCTTGGTTTTAATCCTAGCTCCCTTGATCTCTGGAATATCATATTCCAGGCCCTTTAATCCCTTAACGTAGAAGCTGCTAGATCCTGGGTTATCCTAATTGTGTTTCCACAGTATTCAAATTGCTTGTTCTTGGCAGCTTGTATTATTTTCTCCTTGATCTTGGGGCTCTGTAACCTGGCTATAACATTCCTAGGAGTTTTCTTTTGGGGATCTTTTTCAACAGGTGATCAGTGAATTCTTTTAGGTTCTATTTTGCCCTTTGTTTCTAAAATATCAGGACAATTTTCCTTGAGCATTTCTTGAAGGATGCTTTCTAAGTTCTTTTTTTGATCATGACTTTCAGGTAGTCAAATAATTTTAAAATTTGTTCTCTTGGATCTATTGTCCAGTTCAGTGGTTTTATCAAGGAGATATTTCACATTGCCTTCTATTTTTTCATTTGTTTGGTTCTGTTTAATAATATCTTGATTTCTTATAAAATCATTTGCTTCCATTTGCTCCACTCTAATTCTGAAGGAATTATTCTCTTCAGAAAGCTTTTGAGATTCTTTTTCCATCTGGCAAATTCAACTTTTTAAGGCATTCTTCTCCTCATTGGCTTTTTGGGCCTTCTTTACCATTTGAGTTAATCTATTTTTTAAGGTGTTATTTTCTTCAGTCAGGTTGTTGACTCTCCTTTTGTGATTTTCTTTCATCATTCTCATTTCTCTTCTCAATTTTTCCTCCACTTCTCTTATTTGGTTTTTGAAATCCTTCTTAAGCTGATCTATGGCTTGTAGGAAGTCTTCATGTTTCTTTGAAGCTTTTGGTCTGGGAGTTCTGACTGTGCTGTCTTCCTCCTGTTCCATGCTTTGATCGTTTTTGTCCCCCAAGAAGGAATCTAGAGTTCAATTGCTGCTCTTTCTTTGCTTCTTTTGCCTGCTCATATTGCCAGTAAATTACTTGGTTTTTTAGCTCTATGGAACTCTTCTTCTAGAAGGGAAAGCTCTGTCCCAAATTGCTGGGGTGTTCACAGCTACTGGAGCTATTGGGAGGCTGCCATTTTTTTTACAGCCCCCACCAGCTTTGGCTCACTGAAAATGCACCCCAGGACCACCATCCAAGACCGCTACCCAGATCCAGGATGCTCAATGTCAGAGCACTTAGCCTCGAAACGATCATTTGGCCCCTCTGCAGTCTGCCGGCCGGGAGCTCTGAAGCAGCCATGTGGAGGTGGCTGCAGGGCCACCACTTCTTCTGCTTCCTTGCCCTTGCGGCAGTTTGGCTGGGCCGCTTTTCCCCCCCCCCCCCAAATTTTGCTGAGTTGCTCTGAGCTTTCCATGCTTTGATCCTTTCCATCCTCAAAAAAGGAATCTAAATTTGGAGTGCTGTGCTTGCTTTGCACCCTTGGCTTGCACATGTTGTCACTCAGTTACTTGACTTTTGAGCTCTTTGCCACAGTAGAACTCTGCTTCCAGAGAGGAGAGCTTTGTTGCAGATTGCTGGGGTTTTCACAAATGTTGCCAGACTTCTAAGGAGGGCACCCTCTCTACATCTACCCCAAGCTCTGGCACACTGGCCACACACCCCAAGACCACCACCTAAGACAGCAACCCAGATCCAAGCAGGTCAAACCAAGGGTGATTACCCTCTGAATTGTCACTTGGTTCCCCTATATTCTGCAGGCCAGGAGCTCTGGAGGCAGCCATGTGGCAGCAGCTGCAGCCACCATGCCTCGCTCACTTCTCACACTGGGGGTAGGGGCTAGACCACGTTCTTCTTTCACCTAATTTCAATAGAGTTCTCCACTGACCTTTTTCTTTTTCTCTTTGCTGTTTATGGGTTGAGAAGTCTGGAAACCATGACAGTTGCTCGTGATTTCCTCTCCTGAAGTCTGCTCTGACTGGTTGGGTTTGATGGGCTTAGAGTGGCTCGTGGGGATTGTGCTTGGCTCCCACTCTGCGGTGATAGACCCTTCTTGTCAGCCTGCTGGGCTGCCTTCAGCAGGAGATTTGTTTCTCTCTGTCACCTTGTGGGTTCTGTAGCTATGAAATTTATTTAGTCATATTTTATAGGCATTTGAGGTGGTTGTGGGGGTGTTCAAGGAATTTTCTTGCTTCTATGCCACCATCTTTGCTTCACCCTCTTAGAGAACTTTTCTGCAAATATTTCTTCCCCATTTATAACTTCCCTTATAATTCTTACCATATTAATTTTGTTTGTGCCAAAATCTTTCATTATGTAATCAAAATTATCTATTTTTATCTTCCATGGCACTTGCTTCTTTGTTTGATAAAGGACTTTTCCTTATCCACAGTTGTGAAAAATATCTTCTGTTTTTTTAAATTTGCTTATCATATAGTTTTTTCTATTACCAATCCCTTTGGAGTTTACGGATATATATGGTATGAGATTTTGTACTAAGTCTAATTTCCACCAGATTGCTTTTTCAATTTTTCCATACATATATATATATATATGTACATATATATATATATGTGTGTGTGTATATATATATATACATACACGTATATATACACACACACACACATATACATATATATATACATATACATATATATATACACATATACATACATATATACACATATACATATATATACATATACATATATATACATATATATGTTGTGTGTGTACGTACATATGTATGTATGTATATGTACATATATTTGTCAAATATATGTACAATGTCAGAGTCTTTACTCTGGTATTCAGATTCTTTATTAAACACTGCCTTAATAAATTTGATTACTTCTGGAATATATGTACCTGATCTGTTGGACTAGTCAACTTTTCATTTTTTTTAAATTAGCACCAAGTAGTTTTGCTTATTACTGCTTTTTAGTTTAGTTTGAAATCTTGTACCAATAATCCTTCTTTTTTCTCAAAAAAATGATTATTAGAAATCCTTAACATTTGGTTCCTCACTATTAATTTCATTTTTTCTAGCTCTTCAAAGTATTCCTTCGGTTGTTTAATTGGCACGGCATTGAATTTCTCACTTAATTTTTGCTGCATTGTCATTTTTATTATATTAGAATGATCCAAACACAAGAAGTTAATTTTTTTTTTGCATTTCATTGGGTGGCTATCTTTATTGCTGTAAAGAGTACTTTGTACTTTTAGTCATTTAGTCACTGTCTTGCTAACTAGACTCATTTTATATATTCAGTATTATTTAAGAATAGAATTTATTTTTACATTCTTTTTTGCATTTGTTAGTAATATATAGAAAGGCTAATTATTTTCATGGGTTATTTTATATCCTACTATTTTACTGAAATTATTATTTTTAAATTATTTTTTAAGTTATTCCATAGGGTTCTCTAAGGAAACTATCATGTCATTTGCAGAACGTGGGTTAATTTTGTTTCTTCTTTACATTTTTTCTTTTTCTCCAATTTTCTTTTTTCTTCTTTTATTTTCTATGACTAATATTGTATATTATTCAGACTTTTTTTTTTAATTTGGGGCAGAGAGGAGGTAAGGGGTTTTGTTTGTTTGTTTGTTTGTTTCTTCAGAGAAATCTCTAACCCTTCTCTCGTGGCTTTGTACGTGAAATAGTGTGGACCAAATGTGCCACCTGATACTTCATGGAAATATATGTGTGGTAGCCTGGGGTAAGAATAATAGTATATATAGAATATCAACTTTTCATGTAACTATATAAACTTAAAACTTCACTAAGACCTAGGGGACACCCTATATAAAATAATAACATGGAAAACATATCATACTGGGGGTCAATATTTCTAATTTTGCTTCCTGGGTCTGCCATTACTGAACTAATTGACCTCAGGAAAGACAGTTTGCATCTTTCAGTCCCAATTTCTTCATCTGGGAAAGGTTGGATTAGAACATCACTACGATCCCTTCCATCTCTAAAGGTTCTATGCTTATTATAGATTCATTATATATTATACATTATAAATTCACAGGAAGGTGGTAGGAATAGACCTTCATATCCACCTCCTTATATATCTTTCCCCCAGGACTGTCTTAGAACCCAGTCAGCATTTGCATGTTCCAGGTTGTGAAAAAATAAGAAACTGCAACTGGGATTTGATTGTCTGTTAGTAGGCTCTAGTGAAAGCAGCTAGAATAGTTGTTATTGAATGGTTGTGTGGTAGTGAAGAATAAATCACAGAATTACTTCTTTTCCTCTTTAAGAGTTTTTCCTACTACACAATGCTGGATGTCACATTTTACTCTTTAGACTTTTGAAATACATAACCATCTTAAAATGTGAATTGCAATATGTAAAGTGAGATAAAGAATACTCAGATACTAGAAGTTGCATAATTGTAGAATGAAGGCTATTATCATAGTATTCATTAATGCTGGAGTGATAGAGATTCCACTTAGACCTAATGGAATCACAACTTGAGAACTGGAAGAGAAGTCAGCACCATCTAGTCCAACCCATACATGACAGGATTCTCTACTAGAATAAATCTAACAGATGGTTATGCAGGCTCTGCTTGAATTCCTCTAAGGACAGGGAATCCACCAGCTCTTTAGAGGAATCCTATTCTATTTTGGACAGGTCTAATTGTTAGGAAGTTCCCTTCTCTCTCTTTCAAAACCTTCAAATGAGGCCTAAATTTTTCTCTGCAACTTTCATCCATTGCTCCTGTCTCTGGGGCCTCTAGGGTGCATTCAATGGATATTTAATATTTATTTGACCCCAGCATTTAATTCCTTTAATGAACCTTAAGAATATTCACCATTCTAGTGGCCTTTCTCTGTATACTCTTCCCTTAACAGTCCAGAACTGAATACAATACTTCTGGTGAGGAAGAGTATGCCCTTCAATGCATGTCAAGGTCTAATTTGACAGTTTGACTGCCACATAACCTAATGATTCATACTGAAGTTTCAGTCAACTAAAATCCATAGACTTTCTTTACAGAACAATTGTTATCTAATCATGCCACAATCATCTGAAACTTGTGCAAAATTTTTTTATCCAAATATAATACTTTAAATTAATCACAAATGAATTTTACCTTGTTACATTCAGCTCAATATGGTGGCCTGTAAAGATGCTTTTGGATCTTTACACTTCCTAGCTATATTATCCTGGGCAAGTCACTCAACTTTTGTTTGCCTCAGTTTCCTTGTCTGTAAGATGGGGGTAATAATAACACCTACCTCCCAGAGTTGTTGTGCACATTAAATAGATAATGATTGTAAAGTGCTTATAACAGAGGCTGGCACTACATAAATATTAGCTAACTGTATGATTATTATTCTTATTAATCCTGACCCAGTCATTCCATATTTTAGCCTCCTCTTCTGACATTGTGGCATCTGAAAATCTGATGAACATACAATATATAAATTTCTTTTTTTCAAATTATTGATAAAAATGTTAATAGCACAAGAACAAACTCAAATAACTTGGAGTATTGAACTGGAATCCACTTTCCACATTGGCATTGAACCATTATTAACTCTTTTTGACTTTGACCAGGATGAGAAACCAGTTTTGAATCTAACTTATCACTGCATCTTCATGACCCCATTTGCAGTTTTCTTGCCTAAGATAATGGAGTGGTGTGCCATTTCCTTTCTAGCTCATTTTGCAGATAAGAAACTGCGTTAGAGTTAAGTGACTCATCCAGGGTCACACAACTAGTCCAGATTTAAAAACTCAGGAAGATGAGTCTTCCTGACTCAAGGTCAGACATTCTGTCCATGGTGCCACCTAGCTGCCCTACATAACTAAAAAATAAATATAAAGAGTGTGAATAGTTAGTTAAATCTTCCTTTCTTTGAATTGGTCACTTTGGCATTTTTCTATGGTGAATCTCTTGGCGAATAATTGCACTCTGAGGTTTACTTTTGAATAACAATTGTTTTCCTCATCCTTTCTTGGTTCTTGGCCTCCATTTGAGTACAGAGGACATTAGGGTATTAATTTCAAAAAAGGGTCTGGACTATTCAGTGCCAGCAACTTTCCCTCTATTTTTAATCAGTTTTGTTTTAAGAAGAATGTAAAGAACATGTTTCCAATTGATTTAAAATTAGCTCATCAGAGAATGGTTTTGTAAGAGCTTTTCAGTGTCCAGGAAACTCTATGCAAGAGTTTCTTGCTTTTTTCCCTGATATATGAGGAAGTTTAATTTATCAAATTTGGAGTTTGCTTCCAAACTAAAAACCACACAGGAAAGCTATTTCAAAACTTGGCAGACTTCACTATTCTCTTGTCCCCAAAGAACATAGGGGGTGCTTTGGGTATTCCTTTTCTAATATTTTTTCAGATTATTACTTCAAATTTATTCACCTTGGGCTGAAAGCCTTTCCCTTATACTCAGCCACAATCCTTTAATACCCATAGACTCTTGAATGAACAGAAGAGAGATTATCTGGGGAGATGTTGTTGGATACTTGTTAGGGCAGATTACTATTACTGGTAAAACACAACTTTTAAAGTATTTTCTTCAATAACTCTCTTGTTATTTTCCCTGTAATGGACATTATATTCAGGTTTTAGTTATAACTTTTGTTGGTGTGTTATAGAAATTAATGTTATTTTTTTAAAATTAGGCTTTCTATCAACTTGACATTTAGTGAGATAAGACAAAGAATATCAAATATGGCATCTACCCATAACCATTCAGGTGGCCTTGGGAGTTGTCATTGTGTCATCCCACCCCCACCCCACCCCCCGCCTCCTTCTAAGATACTCCCATTTTTCCTTTCATTCCTTGGATCTTTTCCTCTCATTCATTCCTTGGATCTCCAGGGTGGATGTTAATTAATATTCTAAAGGTAACTTTATGTGGTTGCACTCCTAACAATTTAGCTCATAAACTTTTGCCACTGTGGTTCTCCTCATCACTGAATTAATAGATCAGATTAGCTTAAAACAAAGACATTTACTAGACCAGCATAGTAAGGACAGTAGCTACAAATCATTTTCACCATAAACCTGCAGTACACTCTCCCACAAACGCACACAGGGTTGATGGGAAGATTGAAGGACACATGTAGAATACATATGTCAAAGACACCTACTTCTTCCCTTGATTAACTCCCTTTCTATATCCATGTCTATTGGAAATGTTTCCCCAACAGTGGCTTGATCAATTACTAACTGCTAAGTACCTGCTAACTTTGCTTAACTTGAAACAAGGTGTGAAGTATCTGCTTACTTGCCAATACAAAAAAAAGGGATAATTATTATTACATCAGTAAGGGTCTTGGTTCAAGTTTCTCCCTGAAAAGCTGTTTCCCTGAAAACATCAGGATGTAACAAATAGAGATGTTTTATTGGTTACTTTTGACCTGCATCCTTTGACCCCCTCCCCCAAATCCTCAGAAAATCTAATGATCCCCTAGTTTTACTGCTGTCTATAAGATCTCCATCATGTTCTTGAAGCATTCCTAAGGGAGATAACACACTATACACTTTTTCCTGCCAGGTCAACATAATCCCTTCAGCAGGGACCCCCCAACCATTGTAGAATGATAAGTCTTATCTCCTTGTGGCCGGGTGCTGCATGATGACCTTTCTCTTTATGATGTTTGTGGATTTTCATCCTCTCAGAAAACTCCACTATCTGTAGTAAGAGGCTTATGTCTATAAAATATAAGTCAGGAAATATGAATCTGTATTTCAGATATGCCACTTAAGTATCCTTAGGAAAGAAAAAAAGTTGTTTTTATTTGAAGTCAGAGGTCCTGGGCTCAAATCCTAGCTTCGCTCACTTTCCAGCTGTGTGACTTTGTGTGAACCTCTCTCTGAGTCTCATTTTCTTCATCTGTAATATGAGAGCGTTAGATTATGTGGCCTTCAAGGTCCCATCTAGTTCTAAATTTGTACTCATATAAACCACTTAATTTCTCTGTGATCCATCTGTAAAGCAAAGGATTAAACCATATCGCTCTCGACCAGATATATGCTGATAATGGTTAGCAAGCAGCTTTCCAGAAAACAATGTATTTAGGACACACTTTTAGGTTTAATGTGAATTATTACGACTTTCCCTATCACTTCTGTAAGTTGAGACAATCAGTAAAACGAATAATTGAGCCCTGATTTGCATTGTTTGCCTATTTCTGAGGTGAAAATACTCATCTTGTGATTTTAACCATTGACTTTCTGGAGCTAGTAAGAACTGACTCTAGCACACTCCCTTTCTAAATTATATAAACTTTTGGTCCCAGTTCTAACATTAACTCGCTATATCATTCAACCCCTCTAAATTATTATTTTCTCATCTTTAAAATGGGGATAATACTTGTCATAACATCTTCACAGGGTTTGGGTTGTAGACCATGAAGTATTACGTAAATGTGACTACTATTATCACTACTATCAGTCACTTCACAAACATTTATTGAGGCCCTTCTATTTAAAGAAAATCCCTATTTGCTATACCAAAATGAATAAGGCAAAGACCATTTAAGGGCAATCCATAATTTGAATATGAATCAAAAGTTTTGTTATTTGGTCATTTTGGTCATGTCCTATTTTCCATGTCCCCATTTAGGGTTTTCTTAGCAGAGATCCTCGAATGGTTTGCCATTTCCTTCTCTGGGTCATTTTACAGAGGAGAAAACTGAGGCAAAAAGGTTATGTGACTTGCCCAACATCACACAGACAGGAAGTTTCTGAGGCTGGATGAGTCTTCCTTGTCTCCAGGCCCAGTGTTCTAATGAAGGTACCACCTAGTTGCCTGCTGTAATCAGAAGACTTGGGTTCAAATTGTGATATTTACCTGTGTGACCTTGGGAAAATCCCTTTACTTCATTGGTTCACCCAGTTTCCTCATCTGTAAAATGAGAAGAAGTTTGGACAAGATCACCACTGAGGTCCTTTTAAGTTCTAGCTTTACAATCTTAGATGATAAGATCGGGAGCTATATATGCCATATTTGCTGTATTACCTCATACTATATTAACACTGTCCTATATGATACATGGTCTTGCAAGGAAGAGCCTATATCTAAATATATTTAATGCCATTCTTGTATAGTATCTGTGATATTTCCTTTGCTTTATGATCAAGGATCACATCAGTTAAGGTAACAGAGTTCTAATAGTTTGTACTCAATGACATCAAACAACTTGAGAAATAGAGCTGAGTCAATTGTAATTAATCTCTGTCACCTCTCTGAACTTGCCTTTATGCTCTCACTCCATCACTTGAAAATCTTTGAGATTTAGGTGTGATTGTAACTAATACATTCCCATACGTGTCTAACACCTCTTCTTAGCAGCCCCAGACTTCCTTATGCACAGCCATTCTGGGAAGTGTGGATTTATTCCCTCATGAAAACTTACAGAAAGGTGCAAACTGAGGTGTAAATAACATTCATCTCACCCAATCAGGTGAGATGTGGTGGCTGTTAAGGTGGTGTATGGGAAGAGGAAGAGGAATATAGAGGCTTTTTGGTCAATAAAGAAATTGGAAAGTAAAATACTTAGGTATTATGCTTGAAAGTTATTCCAGGCAGTCTGATTTGCAGTTAAATGGGGAGAAGGAATGGGAATGGGGTGGTGGCTAGGGAAAAGGCCTCACTCTCTGAAGAAGCAATTACATCATTTTGGACAGATGTGCACAGCAGGTTTCTGCTAGTGATACCTTTTGAAAAGAAATAGATGTGACTTTCCTCAGGTGACAGATTCCCCACTCCCCTCCTCCCCCCCCCCACACACATACACACTTCACTTGTGAGAACAGTCTCTGAGTTCTCTGTGATGGTAATCTAATTTTTAAATAACATTCAGAAAAAAACTGCTTCATGTCATAAAAAAAAATAAAAAAAGATAATAGGCAAGGCAATCAGGATGCCACACTTTTGGACCAATTTCAATCATTTGGAAAATTAGCTGGGTGTTTCTAGCTACTTCTGTGCCCATTAATATAATCACAGCTTCAGAACTGAGAGGGATCTTGGTGACTATTTATTCCATGCCATACCCTAAAAGGAATCCCCTCTCCTGCACACTCAACAAGTGATCATCAAGCCACATTCCTTCAGCTCTGTGTCATAGTAGGAAAGGTGTATAAAAAGACCCTGAAGATCGATTTTCTATTGTGCAGCTCAAATTGAGTTGGACTGAGCTTTGTCAGAACAGGATTCTCAAGATTGTTTACTTTGAGTCTAATTTTGATAGGTAAGTTTTATAACTTGGATAGCCTCCGAAACATTTGGTTTTAATTGAGCTTTCTACTCGGGCCACCCAAAAGCTTCTTGGAGTGTGTATTACCATTTGTGGATCTCATACTTAATTTCTTTCATTTATGGCCTCTGAGCACGATGTACTGTCAATTGAAAGGGAGTTCACTAAATATTGAAAGGCAATATTTTCCAGATTTCCACAAGGAAATCCAAAACCTCCAAAGTTGAATTTGGATGCTGCACTTTGTTCTTTTGTCCCAGTTCATAAGTTACAGATCATATAAATATTCAAAACGGCACAGAACCAAGACCTAGTGGGAATAAGGAAATTAATTCAGTGGGTATCACAAAGTCTGTTTTCCTTTAACCTCCTTGACATGAAAACAGTCAATAACAGCCAATAATTTTTTAAAAAATTGTCAGTTGACTATTGGAATTTTGTTTGAGCAATTTCTTTTGTTATCGTAAAATCACACTATCTCTTTCTGAACCTTGGGAGATGCTCCCTGCCCTCCCGCCCATGCCTGACATCTGTTCCCTCCTCTTCTATGATTTTTAGAATTCTTACCTTCTTTCAAAGATCAGCACATGTCACCTCTTCCATGAAGTCTTCTCTGACCCCCTCCCCCCAATTATTAGTGTTTTCTCCCTCATAAAATAATAGGAGGAAAGGACTGAATCTATTTGTCCAGTGCTATAGGGGACTCCCAGATTCAGGTCACCACTTTTCTTGAAACTTAAAAATTATAGAGACTCTCTAGGAGAGGTTAAGAGAATTATTCAGGGTCAAACAACCAGTGTGTGTCAGAAGTGGAACTTTAACACTGGACTTCCTATCTCCGACTAAATCTCTACACATTATGCCAAGTCTGCCTCTCAATACAACAACAACAACAAACTGAGTCTATATAGGATTAGTACTCTTCCATTCGATTGCTAAAGCAAAATGTGTGTGTGTATGTGCGCCAGTGTGTGCACACACACACAATAATTTGATCTACTTGCTTATTAATCTAGAGGGATAGAGACTTATCCTAGGAGATTGTTTCTATTTAAACCTTATTAAATATAAAGATGAAATAAATAAGAAAATTTTACCGTCTTCATCATCATCATTAGCTACATTGATTTAAAAAAAAAACCTAAGTATGTCATTTTTAGCAAATGGTATAATCTCTAGTGCTCATAAACTCCAATCTACAACCTGGCTGATGACATCAAAATTATTTGGGAATAAAATAAGACATATATTATCCCTGTTTGTCGTATCTGCTCCTGAAATTATGTCAAAGATTTTTTCAGTGAGCCTGCAGAAGATGGGTGTATTTCCTGAGACTTTTCCTTGTAAAAGTACTTTATCTACTTGTGTAATAGCCCCTGGATAATTTTCTAATGGAGTAGTAGAAAGAAAGGTCAAGGGACACAAGGATAGAAAGTTGATTTTAAAGCTAGGAATACCTGAATTTTAGCCTCATCTCTGACATATACTGTTAAGGTGATACTGCACCAACCACATCACAATGCCCTAAATGAATCACTAAAATTACAAGCTGCAGAAAGCATGCTAAAATGAATTGATAGAAGCAGTTTCCTTATATGGGAATCTGCTATACCAATGAAATCACACTTTTTTCCCTATCCCTGATGTCAGGATAGCAACCTGTTTCAGGACTGTTTCCATCTGAATCTCATAAAAAATTATCAAAGAAAAGGCACAATTTTCACCACCCTATGGCAACCATAGAAAAATTTATCTTTTCTATTCAAAGGAGTAGAAGATTATTTATTTACATTTTTTAGAACACTAAGCAATCTGTTTTTTTGTTTTGTTTTGTTTTGTTTTTAAAAGAAAAACTCTACAAAATTTCTTTTGGAATAAGCAAGCATCACTTCATTGAGCAACAGTGGAGGAGGATAATAGGTATATACATCCCTTTGTTTTCACTGAATGTAACTCTAGCAGGAGTTTAACTCTAGCAATATTTAACAATTGGTTGTAGAGGGTGGGGTAATGTGTGTACAACACACTTTTTAGTTTAATCTGCATTGTTAATATTCTCTCCATTACTTTTTAAACTGAAGACAATCAGTAAAACAATGAAGTGGCTCTTTGTTGTGTTGTCTGATTTCTGAGGTGTAAATGCTTGCACTAAAAATTTAGCTCTAGAATACCCTTGAGTCTGGATTAGGGATTTTTAACCTTGAGTCTTTGGACAGATTGCTTAAGGAAGTCTGTGAATTTGCAAGGAAAACAAAAATATTCCCTTATATTCATTGACTTCTAACTAAAATCTAACGTTTCTTTTCATTTATCAATGTAGTAAAGATAGCATCATTCTGATAAGGTTCTATAGGTTTTACCAGACTGTTAAAGGGTTAAAAATGGTTATAAACCCTTACTTTTGATGGCAAACAAACAAATGACAAAAATCCATTAGTGCAATCTAAATGCTCTTCATGGGTAACATCAATATTAAATAACAATATTTAAACAAAGAAGTTTAGAACCAATTACTGAATTGTGGCAAATATGTTTGCAGAAAAGGAGAGATTTATGATGGCAATTCAGGTCCAGAGCATTATCATCAGGAATTACAGAGGGATTATCTTTAAGGAGCCTAAATTTAGTGATTAACATAGATTATGCGAGGAAATGGTAGAGATAATATAACACACCATTTCAGAATACCTACCTAGCAACTCATGACTTGGTGGCTCATGTATATTAAAAATATGTTATATTAAAAACAAAAAACAAACAAATAAAACACCTCACTATCTTTTTATGGACTAAGTTCCAAATCCCAATACCTACAGAACATGACTTATAAACTATACTGGAACCAAACTATTATGATTCTTGACCAAGATAACTTGGACATGATATTAATTCATAAAAACTGAAGGATAAGTTTTAAATATGTACAAATACCCCATAATCTCCAAGAAACATGGCAAAATTATTTATAAGTTTGAGATCTGATTACAAAGAAGAAAATCATTTGAAAGCAGGATGAAGTACGTCTTGTTATCTTGTCTCTTACTGGAGGAACATCTTGAGTGTTTTCTGTGAGCCTCCAGGGGATAGACTTTTACAGAACATTGAAAAAAAATGAATAATAACAGATTAGCCAGTTCTTATCTGAACTTCATCTAAAATCCAAAAACAAGATGATAGTTGATATTCATCAAGAATTTTAAGCAAAATATTAACTTTTATCTTTTCCTGAGTTTAGTAGCTATGTTTTATCACATAGTGAAATATATCACTTGTCTAAGAATCTGATAATTTAAGACTTTAAAATGATATGTAGAAGAAGATATCCAAGGGCA
>CM053580.1:175173257-175189431 GCA_028627135.1 Pseudochirops cupreus | reverse complement strand
TATATATACATAAATATACATATACACACACTTTTAAAAGGTACTTGAAATATTGTCTGAAATAAACATACAAGGTCAATAGTAATAGTAAAGAATGCAAGTTAGAAAGAGACATTCTCTGGAAGAAAGAAGTTCAAGACAAAATATTAAACCAAAATTCTTGGGTTTAAATGGTAATCAATTATTAAATGTTTACATATTTTTAGGTTCATGGGCACTGAATCCACAAAGACTAGTACTGAGCTAAAAAACAACAACAAAATTTTGTCCTTCACTTGAAATAAAAAGATAGATGGACTTCCATATTGTCATTAATTTTCCCGTATTAGCTTATTGTACTCCTCTCATGATAATCATTTTAAAAAATCTTCATTGGGGTTGAAGATTAGTCTTTGCATACTAATATTGAAGGAAAAAAATGGGCAGTTTCATTAAGGAGAACGAATGCTTCTGCGAAAGATTTTAAATTATTTTCCTGTAGTGTATGAGTATGGATTTTTCAGAAAAGATTTATGGCAAATATTCAAATGTATTCATTTCATTGTCAAAACACCTGCTAGATAAATGCCACAGATAAACAGTCTTAGGGAGTCACATCCATCAAATGTATAACAAAGAGACATGTGATTAATCAATCAATCAACATGCATTTAGCTATTATTACTATTATTGTGATTTGGTTAATATGATTATGGTTATTATGAAATTTGATTATGGTTATAGTGACATTTTTGCTGTCATCTTATATGTTGAAATTCCACTTAATTGACTCCTAAGGTAAATGAAATTCAAGCCACAGAGGACATTTCAATGCCTTTAGCTACTTTTTTTCTCAAGTTGTGGTCATTTAGTGAATGTTATTCTCTCTCCCACCACCCACACATACGACTCCCAACTCACTCAATCAAATGATTTTAGTTGAAATGAACATTAAGAGAAATCTTCTAAGAGGAAGGAGCTTTTGCAAAAGAGTAGCATGAACCCTTAAGGTTATATGTGGAAAGGGAAGCCAGGTACTACTTCCAGGTACCATCTCTTTGTATCCAGACAATTACACAAATAGAGTTTATGTTCTATGGATTGTGGAGTCCCTAATTCAGGGAATTAGTGGAAAAAATTGTCATGTGTTCCTTGAGTTTTCTCTTCTCCCGGTTAAACTTCCCTGGCTCTTCCCCCTAATCCTTATATGATTTACCCTCTAGTTCTTCCATATTCTGGTTGACCTTCTATGAATATTCTCTTGAATATCAATCCTTTCCGAGATGTAGTACCTAGAGTGAATATGATATTACAAAAGTGGTCAGACAAGACCAGAACAGAGCAAGATTGCCATCTCTCAAATCCTGTATACCATGCTTCTCTTATTGTAGTCTAAGAATACATTAGGGTTGGGGAGGGTGGGATTGGCTGCCGTATCATATTTTTGCCTCATGTTGAATATTTATCCCACTAAAACCTTCAGACCTTTTTCAGACAAACTCTTTATAACCATGATATTACTGTGTTGTACTCAGGTGGGAAAATGTACAGTAAACAATAATTTAGTTGGATTTGGAGGCCTAAGAACATGCACCAGCTTTGGGGGGCACAATTGTAACAAAAAACTTGAATTTTGAAGGCAATCAGGAAACTATCCAATGAATGTGTAGTTCTTTACTAGACAGTGGTAGGGTGAATAAGACCAGTAACATGACCAGTAGTGTACTAACTGCTCCACAAACTTGCGCAATAGCCACAAATCTGTGGGGTTACCAATGCAAAAGTGAAAATAAGATTATTAATAAAATCACTTGAATGCTTGAAGTAGCACAAGTTAAATGTGTGAATGTTGAGGATTAACCATATTTAGATGCTTAGTGACTTCACTGCAAAGAGAATAAAAGGTAAAGATAAGGGGAAATATATGAGAAAGCACAAACTGAAAAGAAGGAATGAGAGAAGTGAAAGATTTGTAGATTATACATAAGCCTAGTACTTTTGTCTCATGAGCACTTTTCTTCAAAAAAAAAAAAAGTAAACATTGTACATGGTGAGGTCCAGATAAGCTGATCTATGGATTGTAACAAGTCTACATTTTTCTTGGAAGCTTTTGGTGAGGGAGTTCTGACTGTGTTTTCTTCCTCCTGTTCCATGCTTTGATTCCTTTTTCTCCCCCAAAAAAGGAATCTCAAGTTGCTTTGCTGGGTTTGCTTTGCTTCCTTTGCCTACTCATGTTGCCAGTAAATTACTTGACTTTTAGGTTTGATAGAATTCTGCTTTCAGAAGGGAGAGCTCTCTCCCAAATTGCTGAGGTTTTCAAAGCTGCTGGAGCTATTAGGAAGCCGTTGTTTCTGCAGCCCCCACCAGCTTTGGCTCACAGAAAATGCACCTCAGGACCACTACCAAAGACCATGATGCGATCCAGGCAGCTCAAGCCTCTGAATGATCTGAATGATCACTTGGCCCCCCTGCAATCTGCAGGCTGGGAGCTTTCTGAAACAGCCAGGTGGAGGCAGCTGCAGGGCTGCCACTTCAGTCACTTCTAGCTCTTAGGCAGTTGGCCGGACCCTCTCCCCCAAACTTATCCAAGTTCCACTGACCTTTCACTTAGTCCTTGTTTCTTATGGGTTTGTGATTCTGGAAAACGTCACAGATGCCAGTGATTCACACCCCAGCCACGGTTTTTTCTGGCACCCCTAGGGCTCCAGCCATGGATTCACACGTTGCTGATCTGGGCTCCCAGCATGCTGTGATGAACTGCTTCCTGTCTGCCTGCTAGGCTGCCTTCAGAGGGAGCTTTGATACTCTGTCATTTTGTGAGTTCTATAGCTTTAAAATTTGTTTAGAGTCATATTTTATAGGTATTTGAGGTGGTTTTAAGAGGAGAGCTGTGAAGTTTTCTTGCTTCTATGCTGCCATCTTGACTCTCAGGCTGGTACATTCATTAAGATCTCCAACACTATCCACCAGCCATGAAGGACAGTGTCAGAAGTGATATAAAAACTTACTAGTCTTTGGGTCTTCTGAAAGCAGCAACTAAAGTCCCAGCAACCTCTCACTTGATTTTCAGAGGGTGGACAAGGTAGAGAGATTCACAACAATTTAGTACACAGTGCAATGTCCACATACCACCATCTGAGATAGTGGAAGATGAGATTCAGGTTAAAAAATGTTTTAGTTGGAATTTTATTTGCCCTACAGTATTTATGATGCTGTAGATTTCACATATTATAAAAAGTGAGTATTGTCAGAAATCAATATTTTTTTTGATTGAGATGTTAGCATTAAAGGTGACAGAATTCTAGGGAATTACCAGTGAGGAAAAATGTTTTGCAAGTTACAAATTTTATTTCGTGTATTTCATTTTACATATTATTTCATGATTTCTGTGTTGGTGCATATCATCAGAATTTGCTTTTGTTATAAAGAATTGTATGCAAAAAACTGTATTGTCAGCAAGCTCTTGCAAAAGATTTCAGGTTTTGGTGTTTGTAGGAACCTAACCCACTCCTCATTTCCCATAGGTCCAATGAATCCAAATTTACATTTCTGATTTTTTTTTCCAGGAATATTACTCCTGAGAATGTTGTGAATTGACTGCATTTTTTTTGCCAATTACATGTAGAGGAGATCCATGCTGGTGGTGACAAAATTGTGAGAGGATTGAGAGGCTGATAGCCAAAGTATCTGAACAAGCTGCAAATATCAAAAGCATGGGAAAAATCTGACTTTATAAATACTAAAAAAGGCAACCAAAAGAACATTAATAACTACTAGCCCATATGACTATGTTTCTGAAAATCATTTATACACATAGAAAATCATTCATGAAGGTATGAGTGTTTTATGAAAGCATTAGATACTCAGGATTTCATAAATCATAAATTACTATTTTATAATTAACTAAAAGATTTAGATAACAGAAGACACTGAAGCACTGATTGCTGCACCATCTTGAAAGAGTCAAATTGATCATGTTCAAAGTTCCACTCTTAACTCAGCTCTGTTATTGAAACTGTGAAGTCTGGCAGTCTCTGCAATTTCCTTTTCCCTTCAATACTGTCTTTTTAATGTTCATATTAAGTTGATTTTTACCTTTACAGAAACTTTAGGGGTGGCCCATAATGGCATTTGACCCAAGAACTGCACCATGCAAAGATGACCCTGAATTGCATCTTCTATCATTGGCAAGTTTTGTTTTTTGTTTTTGTTTTCTTTTAGTTAAGTGTGTTATGGATCATTAGGAATAAGAAATTGTTAGGTTGCTCACCCTCTTTCTTGGTTTCTTGTCCCTGTTTAGTTTGGACTTGACTGACAGCCATGGAACCCCAAGCCAAATGCTCTATTTTTCTTTTTTCATCTTCATCCTATTTTGTGACATTTCTATACTATCTGAGAGAGCACTTGGTTATTTGATTCAGATCTTCACTTGAAATCTAGAAAAAACCTGGGTTCAAATCCTCCTTCTAATACTTACTAGGTGAGTGATCATAGACAAGTTATGTTATCTCTTAACCTCAGAAAACTCTTTAAATTTTTATAAGAAATACGATATGACCTGTGTAGGCAGAAGTTCCAGTGACAAAGATGACATTGATAGAGGAGCTCCATGCTGGTGGTGACACTAGATGAGTCATAGCTGGGCATGCCACTTGACTTTTCAATACAAGTCTCTAAGACTCAAAAGTATAGAGAAAGCATCCACCCATCTGCATTGGTAGAGTTTCCTCACTTAGGGATTCCTATATCAATAAAATCACAGTCCCTGTGCCTATCCTTTTATATATGCAATTGCTTTAAAAAGACAGCTTGTATTCCATGTGCCCTCAGAGCTGATGCAAAGCGCCATTCAATGTAGGATAAGCGATCTGTTTACAGAGACAGGACAAAATTATGTGAGTCTCTAGGAAAAGTTACATCCACCACTGTACTATAAATTGTCACCTTTTTTTGCCCTCATCTATTTTCCATGAAGATATAAGAAGTTCATTTTAAGCATAAGCAAAAACAAGATTTTAAAATGCAAATGTCTTCAGTGATGTATTAACAATCTATTTTCTTAAATAGATCCATTCCTGAACTAGAGATAAATTTAGTTAATTCAGCAAGCCTATGAAATGCACCAAGTGTTAGTAAGATACAAAAGATGCCGTGTCTGCCCTCATAAAGTATATTCAGCTGTAACTTCTTAATTGGTAATTTATATATTTGCCCTTTCATATTAGATCTCTTCTGGTTTCCTCACATTTCCCTTGGATTTCTAAGATTTTCTAGCAAGGTACAACCAGAAGATTCTTCCTTTTACATTTGCCAAGTCACAGAGTATTTCATTTATCTTGGAAAGCACAGGAAATAAAAATCAGTTTTAGCTAAATATTTTGGAGGGAAAGAGTCAAACGTTACATTTCATCAATCCTAGAAGAATGAAGACTTCAGAGGCAAAAGCCACTTTTGTCCAAAACTGGAAAAGTACTACACTTTTTTTTTTGGTCCAAAACAAGTTACAAAAGACTGCTCACACAGAAAACTAGCCCCTGAGGTGAGAAGGGCATCCATAGCCTTGACTATAATGAAAAGCTTCAGAAGACTAACTGGTGGAAGCTGAAAGATAGACAGAAGAAGATGTTAAAATAGTGAGTGCGACAAGTGAAAATATTCTCATAAAGTAAAGGAGACAGTCATCAAACTTGATCAAGGCTTTAGTCTTGATAGGCCCAAATTTTATTTTTCTATAATGTGTCTGTCAGGTGCCTGTCTTTGGTAAACAAGAAAAGCAACAAGTGATCTATAAATTGCCTACTTTTTTGCAACAAATAATATGTCTGCAAGGAGTTTCTGTAAAGTGTCTACTTTTTGGTAAACAAGAAAAAAAAATATGTAATCCGTGATAAGCTTACTTCTGATAAATAATTTTGTATTGGGTAAAAGGATTATAAGGACACACCTTCCCTCCAATAGGAATGAAGGTCTGGTTACTGGGGAGGGCAACCGAGGTTTTTTGGGGTGGTCCTAGAATTGTTTGTACAAGGATATAAAACTGCTTGTTTGATTTTGTGCTTTGCCTCCTTACACTGGTGTATGTTTTGGGTAGGTGATGCCCAGCTCTTGGGAGACTTATATAGGCATAAATGGCTTCTCTTTCTATCTGGAGAAACCTCTGTGTTTTATTTGGATAACGGGTTTTGGGGATCTTTATCCCACACGATAGTAATTGAACTTGGTATATAGCAACAGTAAAGGTGACATGCAGAGGCATGTGGACAGTCTTTTGGTGTAACAACATTATTCCTGGATGATGGACAGACCATTTATCAGAAGCATGTATGTTAGCTATCCTTGACAAAATTTTAATTATCAACTCATAATTGAGTTGTGTTCTGGCTGAGTGGATTAGGTGGTGGTCAGGAAAAGGTCTAACAACTTGCCCTTTCTCATTCCACTCCAGCCAGAACAATAAAACAGAAAAACAGCTGCTGACCAAGTTCAGTGACTAAATTGCGCTGGCAGTTTTCTGCTGGCAGTAAAATTGGACTTACTTGATTTACCCCCCCATGCCCTCAGATCAGGCATAGCAATTGGTGCATAGAAGACATGATTATCCATTTCTCCACTCTCTTCCCCTCTCCCTACTTCCTTCTTCTCATAAGGAAGAGTGGTTAATCCAAAAAGAACCAAGGACAGTCCAGTGCCATGGAAGCCGAAGGAGGGATAATGGGCAGAGTATGGTAAACAGAGTCGAAAAATATAGAAAAATTGGGGAGGATGAGGGCTGTTACGTATACACTGTTCTGATATTGTTTTCATTTGACCACCCTGTCCCCACCCCAATCAATGCATTTCAGCATCTCTCGCCTTTGGCCACTGGATTTCAATAATACATGCATACATCTACATTATTTAAAAATAATTTAATGAGTCCAGCAAAGATGTTCTAGGAAAATACATAGCTCAACAAAAATATGTAAATTCATTGAAAACAATTTATTGGAAATATAATTTTAAAAATATTTAACATTCAAATTTGTGTTTTTGCAGACTCATTTGCATAATACACTCCAAATTATTTTGGGGGCCTATGGGAGAAAATATGGTGGGTCAGACAAACATATCACTGTGTTTTCTTTGACACAGTCCTTGAGTTTGGGGGTTAAGTTCCTCAGGAGGAAATTAAGCACGAATTACAAGAACTTCCTGATCCTAATGCAACTCAGGACAGAGGCATTGCTTTCAATGAGTAAGCAGGGGAAGGTTAAAAGGCAGAATTAATGTCTCTAAGTTCTAATAGTCTGGAAGGATGTTCTGTGTTCCAAAAGAGCTGGGCCTCTGGAACTGAGGATTCCCCTTCTGTAGGGGAAAAAATAAACCTCTTTAAATTATGGCTGTAAAAATAGATTTTCCTTACAGGGAGAAAAGCAGCTAACTTTTTTCCTTAATCTGAAACTCTGGATAATAAGGATCATATTTCCTAAGAGATTTAGATTATTAGTTAAAAGAGGGTCAGTAGAGCAGAATCTTCCCCTTGTAGGGAAGAAACAGTACCTTTGATGAGTAGTCCAGCTGTCACCAGAATCTGGAAACAGAGTGAAGTTGAATACCATGTGCCCAGTATAGATGCAACTGGGATCCAAAATCAGTGACTAACAGACAAGTGTTGATCAATGAACAGGAGAAGCAATCCAAATTCAGGAGGAAGAAACATTTAGCAGAGACCATATGCCTCAGTTACATATCCAGGAAAGATCACATAATTGAAAAAGATTGCATACCATAATAGGAGGGAGAAAGTCTTGTGAGAGTAGTTAAGTGACATCACCAAAAGACACCAATGATATTGTAATAACAGAGACATAAGTTGTTGCACTATTTGTGTGCCTTGGGCATACATGTTCCCTAAATGTGTGTCCTTATTCAAGTTTCTGCCAGGTAGTCTCTTTTCCCACTGATTATGTGTTTTTGTGTGTCTATAAGAAGGGAGGGAGGTATGTCTCAAGTTTATTGTGAAAACTTTCTATTGAAACTCTTAAAAAAAATACAATCTTTCACCGAACAAACTTTTCTTTGAATTATGTCCTCCGGCTGATTAGTAAAACTAAATGAGTGGAAGCTCCTTAACTGTGATTGTCAAGTACACACAGACCCTTGAAAATGGAGTTACTTTTCTGGTAGAACCTACGCCCCTGTGCAACTTGCAACTTGGTAAATTAATCCCAACCTTTCTTCTCTAGTCTCTGATCTGCCTGCACTGTCTATCCAAGATATAAATGCTAGCTTATAAATTGTCTATCAAACTACATGTCAGTGTCTGAGAAAGGCATTTTTCATCTATTTCTTTTTGGCTGATAATTCCATCATTTTGAGTGGTCATTGAGCTCATTAAAGAGACCCTCCACTCATTTTGACGTTTGACGTAGTATACAATGTAGAGGACAAACTTGGGTATATAGAGAAACTTAACAATAAGAAATGTCTTCTCTTTAGCGTTTGTTATAACAGTGGTAAACATCTCATATGAATGAGCAATTATGAATAAAATTACTTCTGTGGTTTCCTTGGAATAAGAAATTTAGGGCTAAAAGTGACTTAGAAGTCATCTAGTCAAGTTCTATCCTTTCAAAGAGGAAGAAATGAGGTTCATAGAATTTGTTTTCCAAGGTTCCATAAACAATAAAGCCAGAATTTGAAGCTGTGTTCTAGGACTCAAGTTCAGTATACTGCACACTGTACCATGGTTCCCCTACCCCAATCTTGTATGATCTTAAGAAATTTATGTTAACATGAATCAGTCAATAAAAATTTATTAAATGTGTATTATTTGTAAGGGTACTGTGCTAACTACTAGAGATAGAAACATAGAAAATAAAAGAAAGACCATGTTCGCAAGAAACTTTAAATCTAGTAGGGGAAGACAACACACGAAAGGAAACTTAAAAGCAGGGGCAAGGGGGAGAAGGAAAGTTGCTGACATTGGAGCATGATGGAGTCCTGTTCAAAGGAATATAGTTAATGGGAAATGGAAAAATGGCTGGCCTGGCAGCCCTTTATAAATGGAGGCTTTGGAAGGAGATATTTAATCCTCCAATCAGAGAGGCAGAACAGGATGTGAATACTAAAGCAAGATTATGAGTTTCCTAGGAATGAGTTTTCCTGGTGCTATGGTGGAATACAATCTAAGAAATGCAGCTTTAAAACAATGTCTAGTTTTTCTGAGCTTATTAAAAAAAACAAACCAGAAATATAAATATAGCAAAATCTCATGACCGTGAAGATACAGTCAATGTGTAAACAATTATTTCAGAGAAATAAGTCTATTCTCTGCTCTTATTTTCATTAAGGATAAAGATTTTATAATGATGAGAAAGTAGATACATGAATTGATAGTTTCTACTGTCCTTTTTCAGGTCAGCTAGGTAGCACAGTGAATAGCGTTCCAGGCCTGAAGTCAGTAAAACTCATCTGCCTGAGTTAAAATCTTCTGTCAATCATGTGTGACCATAGGCAAGTCACTTAACCTCATTTGCCTCAGCTTCCCTTTCTGTAAAATGAGCTGGAAAAGGAAGTGGTAAATCACTACAGTATCTTTGCCAAGAAAACCCCAAATGAGATTAAAAAAAAAAAGAATTGGACAGAATGAAAACTAACTGAACAACAACAAAATGATCTCTTGGTTTGCCTTTTTGGGGTAATAATACTTTTTTTTCCCAATTATTTGGTGCCTTTCCCTCTTCAACATAGCCTGGAAATTGATCTTTTAATTATTTGTATGGATTTTTTGTTCCTTTGCATACTTGATTGGACCCAGTTTTTTTTTTCATCTTTATTGTTTTTAATACCATTTCTACTTCCTCATATACACTATTGGGTGGTATAATGTTAAGATCAAAATATGTTTTGTCATATCAAAAATTTTGTCATATCAAAATATGACAGTTTCATTGTCATGGTTTAAAGAACAGCTGTGAATCATTTATTACTCAAGTTTTTGAATAACTATTGCTCAAATTATTCAATCATGGTCCTTTGTGATGTTAAAGAAGAGTCAGTTCTCTAATAATAAGTACATGAAAGTTAAGTGATGTTACCTTTACTTATCATATCCCTCCCTTTCACAAGTAGATAGTTTTCTAATTGAAGTAATTCCTCGATTCTTTTAGCTCCCTTGTGCTGACTGCCTTACATTGGTGAAACTTCTATAGAATATGGTGAAAATTTAATTACATTTAAGAAATATTTACTGAGAATTAACTACACTGAGAGTGCTATGCTGCTTCAGATAGAGAAATAAAACTATATTCAAGGAGCTTAAAATAATATAAAAGGAGAATAGTACATATACAGAAAAATATGAAGTATTGATGGAGTAGTCTATAAACAAGAGACAAAAAACCCATCATTATCAGTGATTGGAGTTCAGAAAAGCTACTGAAGTATCTAGCATCTGAACATTTCATTTAAAGGAGTCACTGTCGTTGCCTGTTTTCTATTTCCTATTTAGGGGCATCAATAGCTTGTTTTGAATAAGCCAAGTGGGAACTGTTGTAATTACTCTTAATGTCCTGTTATCTTTACCCTTTTAAAAAAATTAATGTTGATTTGGACCTTTGCTCTAACTAATCTATGATCTGATGCTAACCAGATATTTGACTGAGGAAACAGCTATCACATGAGTAAATACATTTTTCTAAGATACTGTTAAATTCGTTTTTATTGTGATCTTTAGTGTTTATAAATGTTTTTCAACTAATTGACTGATTTTCCATATTTAGCCTTTCACAATTCTTTTCTTGAGGAAAGTATTGCATATATACACATCACAAGGAAGAACGAGTTTTCTGAGTAGAATACATTCTTCAACACTAATCCTAAATAGACTCACAATATGTATTTCCTGAAAGAGAGAGTAAGATAAGAAACCAGTACCTGTCTCAGCCTACTTTGCTTTAATTGAAACAAGGCCTTCAGCCTAACATAAAGATATTTTTAGAGGAGGAGGAAGAGGAGAAGGAGGAGAAGGAGGAGGAGGAAGAAGAAGAAGAAGAAGAAGAAGAAGAAGAAGAAGAAGAAGAAGAAGAGAAGGAAAAAAGACAAAAAGAAAAGAAGACAATGAAGACAAAGAAGAATAAGAGGAAGATGCAATGGATTGGTTTCCTTGAAACAGAAATTTGACTACTGCCTAGACGTCCAGTGGATACCATTTTTCTATTACTTATCACAGAGAAATAAATGAAAATATGCCCTTTTCTGGAAAGGAGGAACAGATGTGAATTTTACCAGTGTTGTTTCCACAACCTCCTGTTCCTCAACTCCCCTTGAAACTTAGTGGCAAAAATCAGACCCCCTCAGTTTTGAAGTTCTTACTTTAATTATGAACAGCAGTTTTATTTTTAAGGCATTGTTGATAGGTCAATTTCACTTGTGTCTGACTCTTAATGCCTCATTTGGGATTTTCTTAACAAAGATATTAGAGTGGTTTGTCATTTCCTTCTCCAGCTTGTTTGACAGATGAGGAAATTGAGGCAAACAGGGTGAAGTGACCTGCCCAGGACCACATAGCTAGGAAGTGAGTCCGCATTTGAATTCAGGAAGATGAGTTTTCCTGACTCCAGGCCTGGCATCACCTAACTGCCCTTATTTTTAAGGTACTACTTAAAAATTTATGAAGACTACTGGAAAGGCAGGAAGATCCTGCCCCATCACTGAATGTATTTTCATCTCCACATATAAGATGTCCCCTTTCCTCTGTTCTGTTTTTCTACTCGAATTTTGTACTTACAACCTGCATTAAAGTGTGGAAGCTACTATATTACTACACATAAAAATTAACAAGAATTCAAACTTCTAACAAGATTGAGAAAAAGCTCTTGGATTTTGTTCTTAGGAGATAACATAGCAATTTTATTACAGTAGAGGGGCCAAAGGCCATTGCAAGGAGTAAAGGAGTTAATAGATGCTAAGGACGTAAAGGCAGAGAGTCAATGTCAGTATAGACTATTCTTTCAAGAGGGTGAATAGTAAAAGGAAGGAAGAAAAAAGGGTCTTTCTTTCCAAGGGAGATTTTTCTTTTTTGTCTAAGCTAAACCTCTCAATGCTTGAAGGCAGAAAGTAGTAAGGAGCCAGTGGAGAGGGAGAAACTGATGAAAGGATGATTGATGGAGCAATGTTTCTATAGCATCATAGAATCATAAATCATAGATTTTTATACAGAAGGGTCTTAGAGGCCGTTGAATCTAACCCTCTCCTTTTACATAGGAGAAGACTGAGATCCAATGAAATGAAGTGATTTGTTCAAGGAGATAAAGGTAGTAAATGGTAATGCAGGGAGTTGAAGCAGGCACTCCCATTCTGAATACAGAATTCTTTTCACTACAGAAGATGAGGAGATAAGTTTAATGCAATGAGTAGAAGTACAAGAAGTACAAGTAAAGGGAGGATTGAGCTTCATGGATCTATTCTTCAACCTTAGTAACGTAATAGGACCATAGATCTAGAGTAGAAATGGGCGTCAGTAATTATCTAGTGGTCTAGATAATTACGACTTACAACATACAGATGAGGAAACTGAGGTGAGGAAATATTAAGGGACTTGTCCTAAAATAAAGAGGAAATAAATTCAAGTACCAGAATTCATGTCTTCTTGTCTTCCTACAAAATAAACAAGAAGGAGGGAAAGAGAGAAACATGAATAACAGTTAAGAGGAAGATGAAAAAGAATTTTGAGGTAGAGAAGACAGAGATGTTATTATTTCTAAAAAGCCAATAGTGCATTAGAGGTAAAAGGTAGAACATGGATTTTTTCACAGGAAGCATGAAGAAAGCGTTTAGCTTGGCAGAAATGATTTAAAAACAGACTGTCACGTGTATCTTTGTTTGCAAAGGTAAGACGGGAACCAGCGTTCTCTGAATGCAAATATGTTGTTCTTTAAATTGCTTTTCACAGTTTTCTAACTGCAGGTCCAGTGCTCTGTCCACATACTGCCTCTCTTGTAATAAAGACACACACACACACACACACACACACACACACACACACATATGCATACAGCATGACATCTCTGGTAAAAGATCAGTCAGGGAGTGTGCGAATGAAGAGGAAACACTCTAAATTGGCCCTGTTGTTCATATTATCTCCTGGATTATTTTCCAGTATATCACCTATAATTAGTAAAGATTTCTTTATTTAGAAATTATTTCTTTGTTCATTAATTTGAAAAATATTTCTTAAGTGCCTAATAGGAATCTTGTTCTTTTTTTATTACCATTCAGGCATCATCCATTCATTGTCTACCACAATTTCTTTCCCATTTACAAATTTTTATTGTAGGCATTGAGATCATTTTAGCAATCTCCTGGGTCCTATTTATATCCCATCATACATGTTGAGGCTTTTTCTTCTCCTTCCATTATATCTTGTAAAAGGCCCACTCTAGAGAGAGGGGTCATAAGCTGTACTTCTGTTGTATTTAGTAACATGAAGACAAAGTGCTGTTCTTAAAAAATTTAGTAAAGTGTTAGGCAGACAGATTTACATATCAAATCCCTAGACAATGTTATTAATCAACTGCTGGAATTAGGAAAGCTGAACAAGGGCATGCATTTATAAGAGCAGGTTGCATTTTTTTTGTACAAATAATATTTTTTTAGGAATTGCATAACATTTGGTTATTGAAAAATGTGGAGTGTAAATAGCAGAATTCCATTTAAATCATAGCTGAGTAATCAAATTATGAAAATAATAAGACTAATATTCAAAGAAAGACACTAGAGGTCATATACATTTAATTTTCTATAGTTATTTGAATGTATTTCTTTGAGGTCTACCAAACTGGTCTCCCTTAAGCCATATTGATATTTCATAGGGGAAAAAAAAGAATTTTAAAGATTGTGGATATTAACTTGTTGGTAGTTCCAGTAACAATAAAACAAATATCTAATGGTTTTCTCTTTCCCCTTTCCATGATCTTTCCTTCCTTCTTCTCTTTGCCTTCTCTTTCTTTCTTCTTTTCCCTTCCTTTCATTATCTTTTCCCTTCCATTTTTTTAAAGTTGATTCCTTTTTTTTGAAGGATTTTTTGAGGACAAGTAAATCCTTAAAATATTTCAGGGCTCCCTAACAATAAAGATAAATGCTAGCATACATTTTTCATGTATGTTATGTGATACAATAACTACTTTTTCTTCTTCTGAAATTGAAAGCTCAGACTATTCTGATCATGGAAATAATATCATCAAATATAATTGATGCACTATTGTTTTATTTTTCTCTAATATAACCAGAATTTAGTCTATTTCACATAATATCCTCAAAAAAATTAGACCTCCAAATAGTTACCAAAGTAGGGAGGGTTAGATCAGGTTATAGAATTATCTGCATTCTGTTTGTGCAAAATAAATTTGAACTAGATCCCTAGTGATTAGAGATTCATTCTGTGGCATATTAAGCATTTTTATGTACTTACTCTTCAGTAGGATCAAAAATATAGAGGTATTTGGATCTGGAAAAATGTCTTAATATATTTCTTTCAAATGTTTTGAGTTCAGTGAAACTTGAAACACAATCTGTTAACCACTTTTCCTCTTCATTTTATGTATATTTCAAGGAGAATTTAATTCAGATGGTTCTGATTAACACATACTTAGCTCATCAAATGTGTTGTGTAAGAATTGTTTAATTTCCAGGAAGTTTTTGTTTATTTACTTTTTTTGCAAGATATTTTCTTTTGCATAAGCAGCTTAAATTTTGCCAGTCCTAAATGAGATGCAAAAGCAGAAAACCGTCTGTTGCATTTTTATCTGAGAATTTGCAATTTTAGTCTATCCTCAAAATCCTTCTAGGCTTTTCAAAAGAAAAAGACAATGTAATCTGAGAAATTTCTTAAGTGTGTAATAATAATGATAATAATAATTTTTAAAAGGATTTGTTGATTGTTTTTAATTGACGTGTGATTTCTTAGGTGTGGAATCTCCAGGTGAGGAATTTAATCCGCTCGTGCAGATCAGCTACCACTTTCTCCACAAGTTAGCATCTTAGATTGCTACCTGAAGCACTTGAAAAATTAAGAAATTTACCTCAGTTTACACAACCACTATATAATGAGAAGGGGTTTTGCGTCAGTCTTTCTAACTCAAGGCAGCTAAGACATATTGGCTATTTTGTAGATATAAAATTATCTTTAAAAAATCTCAGACCTTTGAACTGTAAAATGAATACCAATTTTGGAGATTTCTTGTGTGTGTTCATGTGTGTGCATGTACAATTAGGCAGTGTTGGGTAGTACAAAGATAATTAGACTGGTAGATTGGAAACCTAATTTCTAGCACCAACCAACTCTGCCTCAGTCTAAATGTGTGAATTTGGGTAAACTACTCAATTTCTTTGGAACTTAGTTCCTTTACCTGTATCATGAGGCTGATGGACTAATACTTCCTAATATGGAATTCTATGGTTATCGAGCATAAATTCAGTAATCTGATTTTTAAAATCTATAATATATTTTGAATGAGTATATTTTTGTAGTTATCAAATTCACTGAAAGTTAAACATAAAATTATATTAAGTTCTGATGAAAACAACAAAGATCATTTAAAAACTGTCTTTAAATAATCAAATATTTATATGAATAAACAGTTAACAGCAAACAAGTCAACAGCTAGCAAGCATTTTATTAAGCTCTTTTTATGAAATAGTCATTGTGCTAAATATTGGGAATCTTTTAAAAAATGGGAAAAATGCCCTTTCCTCAGGGAGTTCACGTTCTTTTTTTTTTTTAAAGAAATTTATTTTATTAAATTTTTTTTGAGTTACATATTTTCTCCCCATCTGTCCCCCGCCCACCACCCCAAGACAGCCATCCCAGTGTTTCCCCCCTCCCCCAGTCTATTCTCTCCTATGTCACTTTTTGGTAGGGCAGGATGGATCTCCCAACTGCAGTGCCTGTGTATCTCAAGTTCCAGTTGGATGTAGTCAATAATAATAATAATAATTGTATATATATATATATATATGCATACAAAGATAGATAGATAGATACACATTCATAACATTTGATTATGGAACTCCAGATTCCAGATTCTTTCTCCTCCTCCCTCACCACCCATCCCCACTGGAAGGACAAGCAATCAAATACAGGCTGAACATGTGAAATTACACAGAACCTCTCCATAGTGAGCACACTGTGAGAGTCTGATTAAATGTTGCTTCT
>CM053580.1:175157547-175172757 GCA_028627135.1 Pseudochirops cupreus | reverse complement strand
TTATTAAATGTTTACATAGTTTTAGATTATGGCACTAAAAACACAAATTTGTGTATGTATGCATATGCATATATAATAATGCACAAAACAACACAAGATAACTGAGAGAAGAGATACTAAGAGCTGGAGGATGATGAACAGTAACACATACAAGGTGGTACCTGTGCTGAGTTTTGAGAGAAAGGGATTGTGAAGAGAAGATAAGCCAGAAAGAGCATAAACAGGATGCAATGTCCATGTGACAAGTGACACAATTTTGAAAGCATCAAAGGATCAATTTTCAAGATATCTGAGTGAGAAGAAGATACTGAATGATTAGAAGAAATCATGAATAGAGTATTACTCCCTGAAAAAGTGATTTAGAAGATATAACTGTCAATATGTACGCTTATTTTCTCATCTCATTGTCTACACACCTGAGAAGGATGACCTTGATGAATATATGCGAAGAGAATAGAACTTTCTGCAGATCACACTTGCAGTATTGTACAACCGACTAAATTATAAAAGGTATTATATAAGACATGTATAAGATATATGTTGAGAGATCTAGATGAAGCAAATGATAAGAGCACCAAGCGTGGAGTCAGGAAGATTCAAATTAAAATTTAGCCTCAGACATTATTTGTGTGACCCTGGACAAGTCATTTACACTTTGTTTATCTCAGTTTTCTCACACAAAAAATGAAAATAATAATAGAACCTACTTTACAGATTCATTGTGAGGATCAAGTGAGATACTAATTGGAAAGTACTTAGCACAGTGGCTGGAATGTAATAAGCACTAGGTAATTGAAACTATTTTTGTTAATACAAGATCCGATTGTGTTTATATTTTGTTGATTTTATACATGTGTGTATATTTTACTTAGAAGCACAGAAACAATCTTAACCACTCTCCTCTGTGAGCTGTCATAAATGTGTATGTCTACGTATGTATAGATCTCTATATCAATTATACAACAATTCATGATATCTGTACCACTGAGAAAATGATAATCCAAATATTGTCAATAGCAAGAACACAGTAAAACAAAGAGATACACACTTGTAAAAGTTGTTCGAAACTATCAAGAAGGATAGCTTTTGAAAAGCCAACATATAAGACATGATGTGGTCCTTTAGTTACTCCATTGCATGGATTGCATCAAACCTTAGAAAGGATTCTCTTGCTGAACTCCATGACCACTCGAAGACAATCAATTCACCCCTATTGTCTCACTTATGAGATGAAGTTGGATGAGCACTCATTGAGTTAGTTTAGCACCACATATAAATCTTGTAAATAGATAGTGATTTAAAACTAAAAATGAGTATTTAAAGATTCCAAAAAACAGTATTCCAGAAGTGTGTGTATGCATATACATTATTATAATGTATGTGATATACACGCAAGACTTTTCATGATCCTAAAGTGTTGTTCCCTGACACAAAACCTTGTCTTTAAAGTATCAGTATTCCTCCAATGATCCTACATGTCTGAGAATTGTGAAAAAACACAATCTCTAAAGGATCAAATTTAGAGCTGCACTAAACGTCAAGAGAGACACACATGGTGGGTAATGACTTATAAATAAAGATAAGTGGTATAAAATATGCCATGGAATAACTGTATACTCAAACAAAAAGTCAGGCTTATCATGTAGAGAGAGTAATAGGTAATAGATAGCTAGCTCGAGTCCTGCACTGGTACTTGCAGAATACTTATATAAATATATACCCATATATGTATACATGCATATTGTTTATATATATATATGCATTTGTGTTGTGTCTGTATATGTTATATGCATACTTATATGTATTTGTGTGTATATAATTTTTGTTTCTATTGTTGTTGTTAAGTCATTTCAATCATGCCCATCCCCTTATGACCCTAGTTGGATTTTAGGGGGCAAAGATATTGAAATGCTTCGCCATTTACTTCTCCAGTTCATTTTATAGAAGAGGAAAAGGCAGGAAACAGGGCTAACTGATTTGCCCAGAGTCACATAGCTAGTAAGTGCCTAAGGCCAGAGTTGACTTGAGGACACATATGTAGGTGTGTGCATGTATTGTATATATTCACATAAATGCACATATATAATTATAAGATGGATAACATTTATGCAATCAACACACATTTTATTTATATAGCTGAAATATATATATATATATATGCATATACATGTTATATGTCAGACATATTGCTAAGCACCTCACAATTAATATCTCATTTGATCCTCAAAACAATCGTGAAAGGAAGTTGCTATTATTATCCCCACTTTATAGATAAAAGAACAGTGATTTGCCAGGATCACATAGCTGATAAGCATCTGAGGCCAGATTTGAACTTGAGTCTTCCTGCTACAAGCTCAAGGTTCTATGAACTGCACTACCTAACTGTCTATATGTGTGTGCTCTTGTATGTACGTGTGTATAAGTATTTACACATATATACACACATGCATATATGAGTATGTGTGAGTATCTATATGTGTATATTTATTATACTGGGCAGCTAGGTTGCACTGTTGACAAGTGTGCCAGAGAGTCCCAGCCCTGGAGTTAGAAAGACTCACCTAACATGAGTTCAAATCTGGCCTCAGTCAGTGACTAGCTATATGACTCTGGGCAAATAATTTTAACCCTGTTTGCTTCAGTTTCCTCATCTGTAAAATGAGCTGGAAAAGGAACTGACAAAGCATTCTAGTATTTTTGCCAAGAAAACCCCAAAGTGGGCCACAAAGAATCAGACATGACTGAAATAACCAAACCACAACAAAAATGTTGTTTCTAGAGGAAGTCTTCCCCCATTCTAGTGCAATGAGCATATTGGACATGAGTGGGTATAGACAAGGGCAATTGATAAGTAGATATGTTTTGGTAATTATCTGTATCATTCATCATGGGCAATTCTTTCGCTGATGAAATTTCAAATCCATTAAATTATGTGCTCACAACAATCCTGTTAAGTATGTAATACACATAGCATTAATACATTTCATAGATGAGGAAATCCCAGGTCTCCAAGTTTCAATAACTTGCCAAGTTTGTAAGTACTGGATGCCAGTCTCAAAACCTGGTATTCTCAGTTCAAGTCTGACATTCTTTATGTTATGCCATAGCTCAGTCTGGGTACACAGAGAGGTGCTTTTACCCAGCAAATCCTCATCACTCCCATAACTTATCTTTGTCTAGTCAAGGGCCTAGAATCTAACCACCTTATTCTGCCAACTCTTTATTTGTGCCCCCTAGGACTCGCTAGAGAGATGTTCTATGGTTAAAACAGCATCAGCTCCCTGCCTCAGAAGTGAGGATAAAACTTTATGAAAGAGCATGGAAAACCTCAAACCAGAATTAACCTTACTTAAGTTCTTCTCAAGAAGCACCCAGTGTATTTCAAATTGATGCCTACTTGTTTCCTAGTTATTTGGAAGAAGGTATAATTACGGGCCTCTCTTTATGCCATCAACAAGCAGAACAATGCAGGAAATGTTGAGATAGAGAAGACAGCTTTTTCTGTTGATAGGACGTTCTCCTCTCCAAACTGACTGGTCTTTTTAAAAGGGAGCGTCATTTCTTAATAATTGCCATATATAAACCAGAGTATAAGATGTAGTAGAGGTGATTTTGCCTTAAACTGTCAGGGGAGGCTGACAGAAAAAAATATAAGTACAAAGATGAAATGTTCATAATCCCTCATGAACTAGCTAGACCAGTGGTTCTCAACCTTCTTAATGCTGCGACCCTTTAATACAGTTCCTCATGTAGTGGTGACCCCCCAACCATTAAATTATTTTCTTTGCTACTTCATAACTGTAATTTTGCTACTGTTATGATTCATAATGTAAATATCTGATATTCAGAATGTATTTTTATTGTTACATATTGAACATAACCCACAGGTTGAGAACTGCTGAGCTAGACCCTAAATAATATGACTTCTCTCTGTCTGTCTGTCTGTCTCTCTCGTTCTCCTCCCTCATCCCTGCCCTTTTTTCTCTCTCATTTCAATTTTTTTTTTCAGTCAGGAAATTACCCGTGTTCTCTCTTACTCCCCAATACTGTCTCTCTCATTCTATCTGTCACTTTCTTTTTGGATAGGCAGACTATCAGGCCAGATATTTTCCTCTTTTTTATCTCTCTCCCAGCCAAGATCAGTTATAGCTATTTCCTACTTTCCCTAAATGGTTGGTATGAAATTGGTAAGCCATGAGACCTTATATCCAATAGGCAAACTCAACAGTGTCTTGACAGAGGTATCAATTTGTAATCTAATTCCCTCCTCTCTGTAGGTATGCCAGTGTGTCTACATCAAAGGATTGAAAATTTAGTACTAGGAAAAGCCTTAGAGGTTATTTTGCCTTATTTTCTAACATTTGAGAAAACCATGGTCTAACATTCATATCACACATTTAATAAATAGCAAAGGTCGAATTTGAATCCAAATCTTCTGATTTTAAATTATATTATTACTTTATAAAAGTTTTTTGGATAACTTTTGATATATTTTCTTATAATTTTTGATTTTTAAAATTTATTTTGCATGTTTATATTAAAAATTTTCCCCAAAGTCCATGTGTTTTCCAACCCTCTTTAAAAATACCTCTTCCTAGTTTTCTTCTACACTATAATTGTCCTTCTTTTATCTTTTTCCTTTGTGTCTCTCTCAAAAAGTTGTGTCTATTTTATTGAATGAGATTTATTTTACATCAGTGTCCTAAAATCCAGTTGCTAAAAGACCTAGAATTTCTATCTGAGAATGAGGCTTCCATCACTTCCATATCCCTCACAGAATAGTACTGATAATCTGTCTGTCAGGGCACAGGACTTTAAAAAGATTGAACTACTGTTTAGACATTTACATTGATGGAGATAGGCAACTGTCATGATTGTACCATAAATACCTATATGGTGGATGGAACACTTGACTGAGAATTAGGAGACCTGGGTTACAGTCCTGGGGGTGCCATTGACTATGTGACTTGTTTTCTTGTTTTGATCCTTGTAATGGTAATGCAGTTTGAATTTGAAGGTTCCTTTGTGTTGGCAAAGGTAGCAGGTACTTAGCACTTAGTAACTGATCAAGCCTCTGTTGGGGAAATGGAAGGTATGAACTCCTGTCTCCTGTTAATGATGTAACAGGAAGGGGTTGGCTGAAACAAGAAGTTAATGCTGTGTGTATATAAGGAAAAGCCCCAGAGAGGGAGAGGGAGATTTTCCTGGAGGAGGCTCCATGGCGGCTGAAGAGGAGTGGAGGAGGCTAAAGAAGAAAGCCCCCTCAGGTTTGAGAGAATGATTTTGCTTTTGAAAAGCTAGATGGAATGATTTCGATTTTGGGAACCAGCTGAAACTTCTGATGAGTCTGAGGGCCAAGCAGAGTTGCTGAGGGTTTCTGAGAGCCAGTCAGAGCTGAGGGCCAGCCAGAGCTGCTGAGGCTGCTAAGGATTTCTGAGGGCCAACCAGAGCTGCTGAAAGACTGAAGAAGCATGATTGTGATGCTGGTACTATGCCTGAACCTGTTTGTGGCTTTATTAAGCCTTTTCTTCCCGGGAACAGAGACTGTGAAGGATTTGAGATGGATTGGACACTGTGAGCTCCAGTGTGGAGAACAAATGCACAGAGAGCTGGCCAGGGACCTAGAAGCTGTCTGCCTTTGAACCCAGGTGACAATTTGGTGAATCCAGGTAGGATCTAGGACCGTGGAAGGGGATCAAGGGAATCCAAGGAAACATGCCTAGTTAAGCTGAAAGAACACTTTACTTGGATACTGTGTACTGACTGAGAAATTGTAAATTTACTAGTGACCCAGTGGAGGGTCTGTGTATTTTCTTTTTCACTTTTTTTTTTGTTTTTGAAGTGCAAGCTCCTTTTAGTGCAAGAATTGTAGAAAGACTCCCTGCCTTTCTTTTTTTTAATTTGATTTGTTTATTTACTTTTAGTTTACAAGATTCAGTTCCATAATCTCTTGAGTTGCAAATTTTCTCCCCTCCCTCTCTGCTCTTTCCCCCTTCCCCATTGCATGTCTGGTGGCACGCCTATCAAGTATTGGATCTGCAAATATTTTGAAACTGGACATTAGTCTGGTTGTATAGAAGGGTTGTAACCAATGGAGTAAACGATGGGAAAAAAGAAAGAGAACCAAACATGAAAAAGAACAATAGCATGTAGATTGCTTCAGTCTACATTCAAACTCTGTTCTTTCTAGATCTTTCTCTGAATGTAGATATGTCCTTCCATCCTGAGACTTGTAGAGTTGTCTTATAACTATGCGTTGCTGAGAAGAGTCCATTTTATCAAAGGTGGTCATCACACATATGATCTGTCTGTCATTGTGTACAAATTTTTCCTGGTTCTGCTCTCCTCACTTGGCATCAGTTTGTATGAGCCTCTCCAGGTGAATATGAAGTCTGTCTCCTCCCCATTTCTTATAGCGCAATAATATTCAATTACATTCATATACCACAACTTGTTTAGCCATTCCCCAATTGATCCCCCTCCCCCTTAATTTCCAGTTTTTTGCCACCACAAAGAGAGCTGCAATAAATATTTTTGTGCATATGGATCTTCCTCCCACTTCTATGATCTCTTTGGGCTACAACCCCAGAACAGGTATTACTTGTTTAAAGGGTATGCAATTATTTATAGCCCTTTGGGCATAGTTCCAGATTGCTCTCCAGAATGATTGTATCAGTTCACAACTTCAAAAACAATGCATTAGTGTTCCAATTTTTCCACATCCTCTCCAGCACTTGTTATTTTCCTATTTTGTCATCTTAGCCAATCTGACTGGTGAGATGTGGTACCTCAAAGTTGTTTTGATTTGCATTTCTCGAATCAGTAGTGACTTAGAGCATTTTTTCATATGCTTATAAATATCTTTAATTTCTGCCTCTGGAAATTGCCTGTTCATATCCTTTGCCCATTTATCAACTGGGGAATGACTTGTATTCTTATAGATTTTACTAAATTCCCTGTATATTTTAGAAATGAGGCCATTATCAGAGACACCAGTAGTAAAAATTCTTTCCCAATTTCCCACTTCCCTCTTGATCTTGCTTACATTGGCTTTGTTTGTACAGAAACTTTTCAGTTTGATGTAATCAAGGTTATCCATTTTGCGTTTTATAATGCTCTTCAACTCTTCTTTGGTCATAAAGTCTTTCCTACTCCATAAGTCTGACAAGTAAACTATTCCTTACTTCCCCATATTATTTACAGTATCAGCCTTTATACCTAGATCATGCATCCATTTAGACTTGACTTTGGTGTACGGCATCAGAAGATGGTCTCTGCTCAGTTTCTGCCATATTACATTCCAATTTTCCCAGCATTTGTTGTTAAATAGTGAGTTCTTATTCCAAAAACTGGGGTCTTTGGGCTTATCAAACAGTATATTACTATAATCATTGACTACTGAGTCTTTTGTATCCAATCTATTCCATTGATCCACTACTCTATTTCTTAGCCAGTACCAAGCAGTTTTGATGACTGCTGCTTTATAATAGAGATTAAAATCTGGTACAGCTAGGCCACCTTCCCTAGCATTTCTTTTCATTAATTGTCTTGATATTCTGGAACTTTTGTTCTTCCAAATGAATTTTGTCACTATTTTTTCTAGTTCTATAAAGTAGTTCTTTGGTAAATTGATTGGTATAGCACTAAATACTTAATTTTATTTAGGGAAAATTGTCATTTTTTATTATATTAGCTGTACCCAGCCATGAGCAATTGATATTTTTCCAATTAGTTACATCTGATTTTATTTGTGTGAAACATGTTATGTACTTGTGTTCATAAAGGTACTGGGTTTGTTTTGGCAAGTATTTTATGCAACAGGGATAAACTAGAAGCATTTCCAATAACATCAGGGGTGAAACCAGGATGTCCACTATCACCCCTCTTATTCAATCTGTTACTAGAAATGTTAGCAGTAGCACTTAGAGAAGAAAAAGAAATGAAAGGAATCAAATTAGGCAAAGAAGGGACTAAGCTATGACTCTTTGCAGACGATATGATGATATACTTGGAAAATCCTAGAGAATCAAGTAAAAAAACTTCTTGAGACAATAAATAAATTTAGCAAAGTTGCTGGATATAAAATAAACCCACATAAATCCTCAGCATTCCTGTTTATTTCCAAAGAAGTCCAACAGCAAGCGATAGTAAGAGAAACTCCATTTAAAGTTACTGTAGACATTATAAAATATTTGGGGTCTGTGTATTTTCTAATGATTGAATAGTGAATAATGAAGGATGATTGATAAACTAAATGTTTGTACTTAGTGATTGATGACTGAATAAGTAATTGATTTGTAACCTAGTATGCCCCATGAGTTGAAAACTTTGACTATTGTACTTTGTGATTGAATTAAGGATTTTGTGAATGCTTGAGTTACTCTATGATTGTTCTTTGTTCAAAACTCTGTGACCACTGTGGTGGAAACTATGTGGTCATTTTCTGTGATAAATTGTTGTGAATGCTTTATTTTGATTATCTGTGATAAGTTGTAATATTGTGAATGCTGTACCTTGATTTCTGGGACTGTTTTGCTCAGATTTGTTATAGAATAAAGAGAGTGTTCACTATACTGTGTAATCAAAACTTTAAAAGCTGTTCACAGTAGCATTCTGTTTAGCTTTACAATCCTAGAGGTAGTCACCAAACACTGGATTTTATTTAGCAAGGAAATGTGATGGCCATGACCTATGCTTTAAATAAATTGCTTTGACAGCTGTGTGGATGTTGAATTAGAGAAAGGAAAGACCTGAAATAAGGACATCAAACAGGAGACTACTGCAATAGATGTAAACTAGTATGGTAGACATGTGATTGGAGCTAAGGGGAATTCTATGAGAGAAGTTGAATTATTATTGACAACATATAGCAACTAAGCAAATATGCAGAGTGAAGGGAAATGAAGAATTGAGGATGACACTGAAGTTGTGAACTCGAGTGACTAGAAGAATGGTGGTGCTCTCAAAAAATGGAGAAGTTAGGGAAAGAGGGTTTTGAAGGAAAGGAAACAAGTTCTGTTTTGCATATCTTGGTCTGGGATAGCTACAGGACATTCAGTTGAAATGCCCATCACCAGATGACTACCTTGTGATGCAGAACTTTCTTCTGTTTTATAGGATTTAAGGAGGTCTGTGACTTTGCTCACTTCTGTTTGTCTTGAGAGTGGAGAAAAAAAAAGAATAAGGAAAGGAAATTACTAGGAGCAATAAGAAAGCATGGTGAGCAATTTGTTATTTCATGTAATTGAGATAGGTTAGAAAAAGAGTAAAGCAAGACAGAAGAAATGGAAAGGGCAGGAATATCATGAATTTCATTCATATATGAGCTGGACAACAGAGAGTTAAACACAAAGAGACTTTGGCATAAAATACATTTAAATAATCAAAGAAATAGGCAGAGAAAAAGGGGAGTGAGGAGTGGTAGATTTGAAACAGACCAAACTTTGGTGGATGCATCATTTAAAAAAAAAAAGGAATAAAGAGAGGGGGGAAATGGTAAGAATTAGCGATCAGAGGCTATGCTTGATAGACAGGAAGAGGGACAAAGGAGTAGGTTCAAAGTACTTCAATTAAAGATCTCAAAGGTTGATCAAATTCTTTCTCTTTTTCCACATCCTCCTTCTTCGCAAAAAGTAGTGGAGGTGATGATCAGAAGTTTAAAAAAAAGAGGAATAATTATTAGAGAATAAGATGGAAGGGAAAACACAATTAGTAGTCATAGCCTTGAATGGAATGGGATGAACTCATCAATAAAAGAGAGGAGGGTAGCACAATGGATTCAAAACTATATCCAACAGAAGGTTGTTTACAAGAAATACATTACAAGCACAAAAATCCACAAGGAGTAAAAATGGGAATTCAGGGAGGGGCAAGAGTAGAATTTTTTGTCATAGAATTTTTAAAAATCAAATGTATTAATCATGATCTTAAACAAGATAATATTAAAATAGATATCATGAATATTGATAAGGAACTAAGTTATTTTAAGGGCAACTTGGAAAATGAAATAATGGCAATATTAATATTTATGCCTTGAATGGTATAATATCTAAATATTAAAAGTAAAAGTTAATTGCATTATAAGGACAAATAGATAATATAAATTTAACAGCTGGGACGTTGATATGTCTGTTTCTGGACTAGATAAATATAATTAAAAAATAAACAAGAAAGAAGCGAAGGACCTGAACTGAGTTTTAGAAAAAGGTAATTACTGAAAGAGAATAGAAAGGAATATAAATATTTCTCAGCTATGGTTGGCATTTCTATAAAAATTAATATTTACATAACCACAAAAACCCCATAAGCAAATTTAGAAAAGCATACATGTTAAACTGATACTTTACTGACCACAATATAATCAAAATTACTCTTAGTAAATATCATTTAAAGAAAATATTCCATGTTAAAATTAAAAATGAGAATTAATCTCAAAAGAATAATTTAATTCTTAAAAATGCATATATGAAAAAAACCACAGAACAAAAAATTCATCAGAAAAGTGACAGTTATAAGATGACATATAAAACCTTTTGTGATGGAGTCAAACTAATAGAAAACATATTTCACTAAACATTTTTGTTAACAAAAAAGAAGAAAAAACAGATTAATTTGCATGTACAATTGTTAAAAAAACTGGAAAATAAAAAAAAACTTTAAACACAAACAACAGAAATCTGATTATCAAAGAAGAGAAACAAAATTGAAAAAAAATAATAAATTGATAGATAAAACTAGGAGTCTTTTCAATTTAAAAGCTAGTAAAATAAATAAACTTGAATAATTTTATTTAAAAAAAAGAAAGGAAAGTCAGTTTTCCAGAATAAAAATGGAAAGGAAGAACTTAGAATGAATAAAGAATGAGTAAGGACAATAGTTTGAAACTATTTTTCATAATTATATACCTAAAATCTGATAATATATAAGAGATAAGTATTTTTAAAATATATGAGACACATGAACATAATAAGAAATAGGAAATTAGAATGACTCAGTCTCAGTAAAATAAATTAAGCAGGTCACAAAAGAATTCCCAAAGCGGGGAAATCATCCAGGACCAGATAGATTCACAAGTAAATCCTATCAAATAATCAAATTACAATTACAGTACAAAGTTTGATACAAAGTACAATTATTTCTAATATTACATATAGTTATTACACAAATAATGCAATAAGCTATCTTATCAAAATCCTCCTTTAACAACAAAAAAATATGATTGTGTTATCAAAACAAAGGAGAGACAATGCAGAGAAAGACTTCTTTAAACTAATCTCTCTGGTGAGTATAGAAACAAAAATTTTGAAATACAATATTACCAAAGAGCTAAAACATTATATCAAAGAAATTATACCCCATTTCTAGACTGAATTTATACTAGGAAGAAAAGATAGTTCTGTATTACCAAAACTGTAGACATAATAATCAGATTAAAATTAAAACCACTATTATCTCATGATTATAGAAATAAGGATGCAGAAATAAAATTTTCATAAAATACATCACTTCTTATGTTGACATTATAGAATATAGGAATTAATGGATCCTTCCTCAAAATGGTAACTAGTATCTATCTAAAATTCAAAGCTAGAATGATTTGTGTAGAAGAAATACTTGAAGCCTTTCCAGTAAGATCTAAGGTAAATAAAAAATATTCTCACAGTTCGTGATAAAAAAGTAAGGCAAAAGAAAGAAAATTACATATATATGTATGCATATATGTATGTATGTATGCGTATTTTCTGTTTTTCCATCCAATTCAGGAATGCCTTCAACAACATTTCTGCAAAGAGGCTCTTTATCTGATGCTTGGATGCTTCCTGTAACAGAGAACTCATTTCCCTTCAAGGTTGTCTATCCTATTCTATTCTTGGGCAAATATTACTAGTATAAACTAGAATTTCAATATTTTCTCCTTGCTTCTCTGATATATTCTACATGCTGGGGCCACTTGACAAAAAGAAAAAGAAAAAAAGAAAACTGTTATATAACATCTAAATCTCTTTCGGTGAACTTCACTTTAAAAAAGTATACCTGTGTACTTGTTGCACAGAGTTGTTGTGAGACTGAGATGAGATACATTTTTAAAAAGTGTTTTGTACAAAACAGTATAATGACTCACTAGTGCCCTCCTTCTCAAACCATCTTTTATTTATCTACTATACAGAAATACATATGCACATAAACGCAATGTCCCTCAAGTCTCAATGTAGTTTTAAACAATCTCTTTCTGTACATCTTATTTATTCGTTTTATATGTATGATGTATATTTTTATATGAAATTTTTGTCTTCATTTAAATTTAAGCTCTTTGTGAGCACTTTGTTTTAGTCTTTGACCTTGAATCTCTGTGGTCTGGCAGAGTTATGTCTTTAATAAATTATTTTTGATTGATTTCATTGATTAACATTTATGTAGGGTTTTGTTGGCATAGGGAGATCTTAAGTGAAGAAACTCTTACTAATAATGCATTTCAGCACCTTCTCTGCAACTTACAGACTTGAAAGGCTGCTAAGAGCCCATAACTTGCTCAGGGTCTGAGACCTAGGATGTGTCAAAGACAAGACTTGGGCCCAGGTTTTTCCACCTCCAATGTCAACTCTATCCCTTATGCCATAATACTTTTGCATTTTTATGCAGCATTTTTAGTATCTAATCTCATTTGGAACTCTATAATGATAACTGTGAGACATTTGGAGCAAGTATTGGTGGGCAGATTTTACAAATGAAGAAACTGAGGCCAAGAGAAAGTTAATGACTTGGCCAAGGTCACACATTTAGCAAGTGGCAGATCTAATACTAAATACTTGACTTTTTCCTATCTATTGCTAACAAAGTAATGAGGGTTATATACATCTATAATGACCTTTCATAGTGACGTGTATATAGATAAGTGACCAATGCCTCTTTTATATAAAATAGCAATTATCTAACTTGATGTTTATGTAGTTTCTTTTCTAATAAATTTGGTATTTAATCGGGTGGGGGTGATTTATATCAGTTACCAAAGTGAGGCTGAGACAAAGCCTTCCCATCTTGACTTAAAACAAATACATGCCATCCATCAGCCAATGCCTTCCATTCCAAATCTGTCTTGACATATTGTACTTCTAATATCAGGCATTTGGGAATATGGCTTTTTTCTATTTATATTATGTTTGTATGTTAGTCTAATGTAAGAAAAGGTTGTGAGTAATGATGCTGCAAATTGAAGTCATCTGTTTTTTCTGCATGCCTGCTCAGAGCAAGCAACTGCAAAGGAATTTCTCCCATGTTGCTTTGCCAATGACCTTAACCCCAGGCGGATGATTTTGCAAAGAGCGTTACCAGATCCTTTGAGACAAGAGTTGTGTCTTTGGTTTGTCTCTATTTTGGGCCTCCGTTGAGGATTGTTTATTGTTGTTCTCCAGAAAATTCACGTCTTTGTTCAGATGTTTCCTTGTTCTTCATTCCACTAAGGCTGGTCTGGAGTAAATCAAGAAAATAATTCATTTTGCTCTAGCATTGCAATCAGTTGTCTGAGCACAGATTGAAACCAAAAGTTTATGTGTACCTTAGAATTAAAATTAAGAAAGTTGTGGGCAGGTCTGGAACACCTGTGAGTCCAGAAACAAGGGTGTTTCATCATCTACTATGATCTCTCTAAGCAAAAGATAGTGCAATCAAATTCACATCACTATTTCCCTAGAAATGTTTTTTATTCCTATAAAAGTTCTTAATAAAATGAATTTTTGTCACCTTATTTTTCAGGCTTATGAATTCACACATTACTGTTCCTTTACATATCAATATTTTTTGGAAATGAATATTATTATAATATGACACATTATAATATAACAGACTACCACTCTCCATTAGGTGCAAATCCTTGTGATATTTCTAGAAATATTTGTCAAAAATATATTTCTTTATTCTTTTTCTTTGGTTCTATGAATGTAGGTATGTGTGTATGTGTATCTGTCTATCTATCTATCTATCTATCTACATATTTATAAACCTGCATATAAATGCAGAATTTAAGCTCCATGAGATGAGAATTCATTACTTACCTGCGTATTTTCCTCCAATACAATGGTGTTTACTCAAAAAGTAATTAATACATCTTTGTTGCTCTATTGAATTGAGGGCGTCACTTGTTTTACAATAAATTCATGGATTTAAAAAACAAATTCTGAAAATTACCAGAGTAGAACAGATCCTGAAAGAATAGGTAGGTTAATTGAGCATAATCTAAAAAAAAAAATTAAACAATTAGCAGAAACACTGGAAAAATAGGGATTTCCCCCTTAAGTTTATGTATTTTCCAATATAACACATAAACATTTCTGTCCATTTCATTTAAAGCGATATTTGGGGTCTTCCTTCAAGAGTGTCAATCCACTTGGAGAAATTCTTAGGAGCCTCTAAAGTTGCCCACATTTATAATGTATAAAATGTTTCTATTATTTGAAAACGTTTTTATCCTTTCAAATCAATTCAATTCAATCAGCCCTTACTAAGCATTTAATTCATGCAAGACACTTGATCTGCAAAAACTGCTTCATCAGAGACATAGACTGAAAGAAAAGGTTAAAGCATAATTTTAAACAAAGTGTTTAAAGTAAACTTTTCAATGGCACGGAGTAGCATTGGAAGGGCATTGACAACATATCTGGCTCTTTCCAGATGATTGCCATTGTTAGTATTACAACATCATTCCTTAACATTTTATCTTTCGGAATGTTCTTTCCAGAAGGACTTGACAGTTTTAAGGGAAAGTTTAACATCACATGTTATTTGAATATGTACTTACTTGAAGGAGAAAATGCAAAATACTTCTATTATTTTTACTTGAAAGATTTGCTTTTTTTGAAACCTTTGTCCATCTTCTGGTTTTACTACCTCTATTAAATAGGCTTGTACACCTCCACAGATAAAGACAAATCCCCAGGATACAAGACCAAAAGGCAGAGTTTCCCAGATTATCCTTCCTCCCCACCAAGGCCATCAGTGTTGTCTATTTCCTCTAAACCTGCAGAAATGCCCAACTGACTCTTAGGACAATTTCCCTCTGTTCTGGGCCAGGCTTGACTTAGACTGGTCCAGTGCTTCAGGCTCAGGAATAAAATAAAATGAGACCCTAGTAGATCAACTAGAATTTAACAAGAAGTAGGTTGACTTAATAGGAGCTGTGATACAGCATAGGATCAGTTAGACAGAGTCTCCTGTAAG
>CM053580.1:175135403-175157047 GCA_028627135.1 Pseudochirops cupreus | reverse complement strand
CCCCCCCGTCTTTTTTTTTTTACTTCAGTTGAAGCAAAATACATTTTGTTCCAGTCTTTTACTTTACTCTGTGTGTAACTCTCTGCTACAAATGTGCTTCTAGTAAATAATATATTGTGGGATTATGATTTTTAATCTACTGTGCTGCCACTTCTGTTTTATGGGAGACTTCATCCCATTCACATTCACAATTATGATTACTATTTGTATCTTCTTCTCCATCCTATTTTACCCCTTGTTTATCCTTTTCTCTCTTTCATCCTTTACGTCCTCTCCAGTATTTTGCTTTTGACCACCAGTTCTCTCAATTTACCTTCCCTTCTATTCACCCCCTCTATTTTCTTTCCTCTTCTCCCTCCTACTTCCCTATAGGGTGAGATAGATTTATGACCCAACTAAATGTATGTGTTATTACTTACCTCTTTCAGTCAAATCCAAAGGCAATTGGGTCAAACAATGCTTCACCACCACCACAAATGCTGCCACACCAGCATTCTTGCCCCAGGGCTGCCACTCAGGACTGTGACCCAGATCCAAGCACACGAAAAGCAAGAGAGTCCTGCCTCTGCGCCAGCAAAGGGATTCCTGCAATCTCTGTCCAATAAACTGTTAAATCCCTCCACCATCTGTGGCCCGAAGGCTCCAGAAATAGCAATTGCTGCCTCTGTCTCTGCCTTCCCAGGACTGGGGCTGAACCTCATTCCTCTCTCATCCAGGTCCCACAAACCTTTCTTATTAACCTTTTAAGTTGCCTTTGGCTTTTGTGGGTTAAGAAGTCTGGAAACCATCACAGCTGCCAGTGATTCAGTGCCCTGAGGCCTGCTCTAGGTTTGCCGGCATGGCTCCTCTTAGACTGCTCTTCTCTCCCAACCCACTGTAACAGACTTTTCCTGTCAATCTTCCAGGTTTCCTTGGGCCTGAAATATGTTTCAGTCTGTCATTTTGTGTATTCTGTTGGTCTAGAATTTTAAGAGTAATTTTTGCAGGTATTTTGAGGGATTGGGGGGAGAGTTCAAGCAAGTCCCTGCTTTTCACTCTTGACTCCACTGGAGTGGGGGGAACATTATTCTTTAATAACAGTATGGCAGCTAGGTTATATGGATAGTGCTTAGGACTTGGGGTCAAGAAGACCTGATTTAAAATCTTGCCTCAGACTTTGTTACTACAAATGTCACTAAACTCTTGGCTTCAGTTTTGTCATATCTAAAATGAAGACAATAATAGCACTTGCTTCATGGGCTTTTGAGGATCAGATGGGTTAATATATAAATCACTTTGTAACTCTTCAAAAACCACCTAAATACTAGCTGTTATTATTACAATAATTATTACTATTATTATTTATTCCAATGTACTGACTGAAACTTAAGCAACACAACAGTGTATGAAGAAATTCAACAGAAGGTAAGTCTAGGACAAAGGAAAAGTTTTAGGATCAGCTAGGTAATGCAGTGAATACAGCACTGGCCCTGGAGTCAGGAGGACATGAGTTCAAATCCAGCCTCAGACACTTGAGGCTATGCCTCAAGTGATCAGATGATCACTCTATAATCAACTTGTTGATTTTTAAATTTTATTAATAGCCAATTAGGGCAGGTAGGTGGTGCAGTGGATACAGTACCAGGCCTGGAGTCAGGAAGACCTGAATTCAAATCTGACTTGTACATTTACTAGCTGTGTGACCCTGGGAAAGTCATTTCCCCTTGTTTGCCTTAGTTCCTCATCTATAAAATGAGTTTGAGAAGGAAACAACAAACCACTCCAATATCTTTGCCAAGAAAACCCCAAATAGGGTCACAAAATCAGACACAACTGAGAAATGACTACAGAGCAACAAATAACTGCTCGTTCCATTATTGTTTGGAAAAACTTGGCAACAATTCAAATCAGCTTTGTGTACATATGAAATAAGAAGAAAAAAGTGCTATTGCAACCTGATAGCATTTTGTTCACTTGTATATGGCAAATAGGACCAAGAAGGCTGCTAATATGAGTAAAATAATGGCAAATTATCTTTGCACATACAGAAGTAAGAGGGATAAAATTCTCCCTTTAAGGGATTAGGGATCAATCTTTTGACTAAACCCTCCATGTCTTCGTGATCACAGAAAGTAAATATGGATGCACTTAAATGTGTTAACAACATTTTTGATTTAGCTGCTGATAACTGAAGTTTTCTGACATTGTGCCTAACAAAAGAAAGAACTGTGCTTTGCTGATAGAGTATACTCTTAAATATCAGATTGTTGTTTCTCCCTAAAGCTGCTCATCTCCACCTCATGTTATAATCTGTGTAAACAGGAATTAGTCTTGCAGAACATTCGTAGAATCAAGACAGGAGGCAGAGGGAGGAAAATGGAGAAGGATACAACAGATGAATAAACACAAGAACAGAACAACCTTCCTTTAGAAAGTCTCTAATTAATAGTCTCATTACTTTTTAATCTAGATTTGTTTGCCTCTCAGAGGGGGGAAGTGATGAAAAGGGGAGATTGTATAGATATTACAATAAAAAGGGAGCCCCAAAAAGAAGAGATTTGGCAGCTGAGAACATTAGTAATGCATCAGTGTGCTTGGAAATTGATGTTGATGTAACCAGGGGAAGAACCAAAGACCAATGCCAGAGGGGGCCCATTTATAATGGAATCAAATGAAGAGCCTCATTAGCCTCACAAATAGAGAAGAGGTGCCTGTTCCACTCCAAAGCTGTTCTATCTGTATTATGTATGTGGGAGTGGGAAGGATTGGTAAAGTTGGAGGAGGGGGCAGGGAAGCATTATCACATTGAATATATGAATGGATCTTCAAGGTCCCCTGGGAAATCAAGGCACATATAGCTGATGACTTTTTTTTTCAATTGAACAAAATATAACAAAAACAATAAGATTTAGTGATTTTCAAGTGAACACTTTTTCTGTGTCTCTTTTTCACTAAAGTGTTTTAAAGAGCTTTAAAATAGGAAAAAGCAAGATCCAAACAGAAGAATAAGAAATGCCACTTGGAAATGTGTTCCTTTGATTTAAATATATGATGGCATGATTTTGAGACTTCGTCATTATTTTCACAGCTATATTCAGTAAAATTTGCATGTGTAGAAATTAGTTTTGGTCCCAAATTATCACAAAAATTGGCAACTAGTTCTCATTTCTATACATGACAGGTTGTCACTTGGAATAACATTTCTTCCCTTTTTTTAATGCCAGAATTACATGATTTAGATAGAAGAGTATAGTCAGTAAGCTTTTACTTACAGAAATAACTTTCTGAGGAGAGAATAAAAGAGCATCCAATGAATTCACACTGGTCTTTTGACCACATTTTACTAATTCAATACAGTGGAAAGAGCAGTTTTACCTGTGTGACCTTGGGTAAGTTAATTTATCTCTATAGACCTTAGTTTCTTAATGCATACAACAAAAGGATTGTAGTAGGTGACAGCCAACATCCTTTTCAACTCTACGTTGATGATTAGGATATCATTTCTAATGCCAGCTTAAGAAAAAAAAATAATTGGTAATTAAAAGTAAAGATCACTAGGGAGGGATGTCATCATCTGAGTTCTAGGAAAACAAAGTGATCCTTTCTCCTTTGAAATTATTTTGCTGCATTAAAAAAAAAGAAACTTCAAAGTCAGTTACCTACAAATAGGACTTAAACTATTTTGCCAGGCTTTAGTCAAATTGTACTATCAGTTATTACACAAATGCATCTTGCAGTTTTGTACACCTTTGCTGTTGCCCATTCCACTGAAAATTCACTCACCTTTTTCCTTTTGCAGAAATACTCTCCATCCTTCACAGTCCAAATGCCACCTCCAGAGGACATTTAATGATTTTCCTTGATGAAATAATGATTCTGAATTATTAAAGTACTTTTAAAACATATTAAAATTTATTTTTTTGTATATATGTTTATATATTTTAACATTATACACATCCTGAAGGCAAGGGTTATGTCCTGTAAACTTTGAAGCATTATATAAATGCAATTTATTATAATTATTAATATTCTTTTTCTCCAAAAAAGTATGAGGAAGTTATAAAGTAAATAGTCCTATAGCCAGGAAGACCTTGCTGGAAGTCCTCCCTCAGACAGATACTGGCTGTATCATAGAATACAAATAGCAGAAAATGTGTTGACCTCCTTTGATGGAAGAAATATCCTCTCCTGGAAGTTCCAATAACCAATAAAAATAATAGATTTAGTTTCTTTGCCCTTCATTTTTCTCATCTGAGGACCAGCCTGGCTAAGTTTGTAAGGGCTCATGACCAGGTTGGTTGTGAATTACCGGGATTTTTATTTTTTACCACAGTGACTCAAAAAGAACATTCATGGAATCCTTGCATTTTACATTACTGAAATTCAAAGATACAGATTTGTCTGCTTCATGAGATAATAACTGTAGTTTAGTACTGTGCCTGGAACATAGTAGGTACAATACAAATGTTAAATTATATATACATATATGCACATACATGTATAACTAGGTGGTACAGTGGAGAGAGTGCCAGGCCTGAAGTCAGGAAGACTTATCTTTATGAGTTCATATCCAGCCTCAGACATTTACTAATTGTGTGTCCCTGGGTAAGTCACTTAATACTATTTGCCTCCTTTTCCTCATCTGTAAAATGAACTGGAGAAGGAAATGGCAAACTACTCCAACAGTTTTTACCAAGAAAACCCCACTTGGCTCGAGGCTGGCTCCCATATTCCATGGTTCCTCATCCATGGTCCCAGCTTTTGCCTGAATGCATCCAACTGTCACCTGGGTTCACAGACGGACAGCTCTCAGCTCGTCATCTAGCTCCCATTCCATATTGAAGCTCACAGTGTCCAGTCCACCTCAAGTCCTTCATAGTTTATGTTTCTGGGAACACAAAGCTTAACAGAGCCAAAACCAGATCCATACATATTGCCAGCAACATCTGGGTTTGTTTTGCCAGGTAGACTCCCAAATATTTTATTATGTTGAAGGTAAAATTAAATGGAATTTCTCTTTCTATCTCTTGCTTTGTTAGAAATATATAGAGATGCCAATGATTTATGTGGGTTTATTTTATAATCTGCAACTTTGGAAAAATCAAGTTTGCCACTTGATTGTCTAGGATGCTCTAAGTATACTGTCATATCATCTGCAAAGAGTGATAGTTTTGTTTCTTCTATGTCTATTCCAATTCCTTTAATTTCTTTTTTTCCCCTCAATGCTAAAGCTAATGTTTCTAGTTCCCTAAGATTATTAGTTGAGAATCACTTATTAGGTCAATATTAAGCAATTAGAAAAGCAATATTTATTAAGGTGAGACAGTTGGTCTCCTTTCCCATGAATAATGGTAGTGATAACGGACATTCTTGTTTCACTCCAAATCTTACTGAAAATACTTCCCATTTATCCCCATTTTTATAATGCCTGCTGCTTGTTTTAGGTCAATACTACTTATTTTAAGGAAGATTCCATTTATACCTATGCTCTCTAGTGTTTTTAAGAGGAAAGTGTTATATTTTGTCAAACGCTTTTTCTCTATCTATTGAGATAATCATTTGGTTTCCATTAGTTTTGTTGTTTGATATGGTCAATTATGCTGATAGTTTTCCTAATATTGAACCAGCTCAGCATTCTTTGTATAAATTCTACCTGGCAATAGTGTATTATTCTCACAATAAGTTGCTGCATTCTTTTTGCTAATATTTTATTTGAAATTTTTGCATTGATATTTATTAGGAAAATTGATCTACAATTTTCTTTCTCTGTTTTGACTCTTACCAGCTTAGATATCACTGTCATATTTGTATCATAAAAAGAATTTGGTAGAACTTGGCTTGTTCAATTTCTTTTTTCTGAAACAGGATTAAGTATTTTATTTCCTCTTTCAACCTGGGCAGTTCATATTTTTGTAAATATTCATCCATTTCACTACGATTGTCAAATTTATTGGTATATAGTTGGGAAAAATAGCTCTTAAAATTATTTTAATTTCCTCTTCATTGGTTGTGAATTCACCCTTTTCATTTTTGATACTAGGAATTTGGTTTTCTTCTTTCTTTCTTTTTTTTTTTTTAAATTAAGGGGCTGCTAGGTGGTGCACTGAATAGAGTACTGGCCCTGGAGTCAGGAGGACCTGAGTTAAAATCTGGCCTTAGATGCCACACACACACACACACACACACACACACACACATACATACACACACACACACACACACACACAAACACACAAACACAAAACCAATACTAGCCATGTGGCCTTGGGCAAGTCACTTAACCCAATTGCTCTACCTTCCCCCTCCAAAAAAGCAAAAAGCCAGCCAAACAAAAAAAACCCAAATTAACCAAATTTTTACTATTTCATTTTTTTTTTTCAGAAAACCTATTCAGTTTTATTTATTAGTTTTCTTAATTTCAATTTTATTAACCTCTCTTTTGGTTTTCAGAATTTTTAGTTTGATATTTAATTGGGAATTTTTAATTTGTTCTTTTTCTAGTTTTTTTTTTAGATGCATGACCAAATTCATTGATCTATTCTTTCTCTATTTTATTCATGTAAACAATTAAAGATATAAAACTTCCCCTAAGAACTGCTTTTGCTGCATTCCATAAGTTTTAGTATGTTGTCTCATTATTATCATTCTCATGCATAAAGTTATTGTTTCTGTGATTTGTGGTTTGACACACTCATTCTTTAGGATTAGATTATTTTGTTCCCATTTAATTTTTAGTCTATTTTTCTATGACCCTTTATTAATATACTTTTCACTGCATCATGATCTGAAGAGGATGCAGTTAATATTTCTGCCTTTCTGCACCTGAGGTTTTTATACCCTAGTACATGCCTAACTTTAGTGTAGGTGCCATATGCCGCTGAGGAAAAGGTATATTTCTATCCACATTTAATTTTATTCACCTCCTTAAACTCACTTTTTGTTTATTTTCTGGTTAGATTTATCTAGTTCAGAGACAGGGAGATTGAGATCCTCAATTACTATAGTTTTACTGTCTATTTCTTCCTGTAATACCCTTAACGTCTCCCCTAAAAATCTGGATACTATACTACTTGGTGTGTATAAGTTTAGTAATGATTTTATTCATTGTCTGTGGTACCTTTTAGCTGGATGTAGGTTCTTTCCTTATCTCTTTTAATTAAAATATATTTTTGCTTTAGCTTTGTCTGAGACTAGGATTACTACTTCTGCTTTTTTCACTTCAGCTGAAGCATAATGTATTCTACTCCAACCTTTTACCTTTACCCTTGTGTATATCCCTCTGTTTCAAGTGTGTTTCTTGTAAACAACATATAGTATGATTATGGTTTTAATTCCTCTCTGTTACCCACTTCCACTTTATGGGAGAGTTCATCCCATTCATATTCATAGTTATGAATACTATTTGTGTCTTTCTCTCCAACCTATTTCTCCCACCCTAGTTTTTCCTTTTCTTTTTCCTTTCTCCCTTTCCCTCCTTCCTAGAGTTTTGTTTTTTACCACCCTCAATGTGCCCTCCATTCTATCAGGCCCTCTCTCTTCTTTGACCTTTCTCTTATTACTTCTCCTCTCTCTTCTAACCACCCCCTCACTTTTCTTTACTTACTCCCAATAGAGTACAATGGTAATGAGAATTTGAACATCTTCCCTGCCTATTAATAGGCCTAATGTAATCACATGGAGCTTGTGGTGGGAAGAGTTTGCTGACCAAGTGGAGGAGGAAGGGGTAGAGCAGGAAATGAGTCAGAACAGCTAGAATGAAAGGAGAGAGAGGACACAAGCAAGCAGATAACTAGCATTGTGAGTGCTTGTGGGAAGGACCAAGCAGGGATTTGGGACGGTGTTTCTGTCTGCATGATTTTTGCATATAGATTTTGTTGCTATGACAGATTTGGCTTTCTGGTGTTGGGATTCAGCTTTCTGGTGTCTGAAAAAATGTTTTCCTTCTGTATTCTATATGGAGAGTCAGTTATGTTTTACAATTTCAGAACTATGCTGGCATATTCATAGTGGCCATCGGCGCTATGAATATTGCCTTGGTAATACATAGGGCAAGTTAGATTTCTATACCTAACTGAGTCTGTCAGTCCCTCCTTGAACATAATCTGATGAGAATAAAGTTCAAACAATGCTCATCTCTCTCCCTTCTTTCCCTCTACTATAATATCTTTTTGTGCCTTTTCATGTGAAGTAACTTACCATTTTTCTGTCTCTTCCTTTCCTGTTCTCTCATTACAATTCCTTTTCACCATTTAATCAAGTTATTTATCATCATATCAAAATCAACTTAAACCCATGCTCTGTCTATGTATATCCCTTCTAAATATCTTAATAAAAATACAGTTCTTAAGAGTTGTATGTATCATCTTCTCATGTAGGGATATAAACAATTTGCCCTTATTGAGTAACATCCTCCCACCCCTTTCCTGTTTACTTTTTTATGCCTCTCTTGAGTCTCTTATTTGAAGATCACATTTTCCATTAAACTCTGGTGTTTTTATCAGGAAAGTCAGGAAATCCCCTACTTCATTGAATGACCTTCTCCTTCCCTGAAAGACCATGCTCAGTTTCACTAGGTAGTTGATCCTTGATTATAATCCAATCTCTTTCTAGACCCTTTAAACTTTTAGTGTAGAAGCTGCAAGGTCCTTATTTCTTTCTGGCTGTTTGCAGTCCTTTCTCCTTAACTTGATAATTCTCAAATTTGGCTAGAATATTCCTTGGCATTTTCAATTTGAGACCTCTTTCAAAAGGAGGAGATTGGTGGATTCTTTCAATGATTATTTTAACCTCTGTGTCTAGCACCTCAGTGCAGTTTTCCTTCATAACTTGTTGAATGTAGCTGTCCAGACTCTTTTTTTTGATCATGTTTTTCAGGCAGACCAATAATTCTTAAATTATCTCTCTTAGATCTATTTTCTAGGTCAGTTGCTTTTCCAATCAGGCATTTTGTGTGTTTTTTTTTTCATTCTTTTGATTTTGTTTGACTGATTCTTGATGTCTCACTGAGCCATTATCTTCCATTTGCCTAATTCTAATTTTTAACAAATTGTTTTCTTCAGTTAGCTTTTGTACCTCCTTTTCCATCTGGACAATTCTACTTTTTAAAGAGTTGTTTCCTTCAGTATATTTTGTTCCCATTTTGTCAATTGTGTCTTTAAAGGAATTTTTCAATTTTTCTTCTACCTCTCTTATTCGACTTTTCTAATCCTTCTTGAGCTCTTCTAAGAAGGCTTTTTGGACTTTAGACTAGTTCATCTCTCCCTTTGAGATTTTGGATGTGGGTAAATTTAAAATGTTGTTCTTCCCTGAATTTATGCTTTGATCTTCCCTGTCACCAAGATGTCATTGTCGTTTCTTTTCTTTGTTGCTTTTTGCTCATGTTATTTGCCTTTTTTTCTGAATTTTAAATTGATCTGTGCTTCTAGGGCACAAGGCAGGGGGCACTGTCCCAGGCTTCTCACACTGGGGGATAGGGGCCTCGTTATGGTTTGCTGAGGTGGGGCTTGCTGTTGGCTTGATGGAATCTGTACTGAAACCCTTAAGCCACAGCAAAAGGGACCTTTTCTGGTAATCCCCCTACACCTCCTAAGCTAAAAGACTGTTGCACTTTCTGCTGGTTCTACTATTTCAGGATTTTTCCTGGGGCAATATTCTCTGGGGTTTTCAAGGTCAGTAAGGGAGAGTGAGAGTGACTTTCTGCTTACTTTGTCATTTTGGCTCCCAAAAGCTGAAATAGGTGACTTTCAAACATTTTGTCTTTGGGCTTATGGCTCTACAAGCAGCCACTGTCACTACCACTGCCGCAGCTGCTACTAATGTTGGTTCAGTTACTCCCAAGGCATGCTTCTGGTCCGCTGAGTTAGGGTTATGCCAGCACACCCTGCGCTGGACTGTGCTTTTCTCTCACCAAGTTCTGACGGACCCCTTCTGCTGACACTCTAAGTTGTTTCTGGCATCTGTAGTCTGAGAAGTCTGGAAATTGCCGCTTCCTCCAGTTACTCAATCTCCCAAGGCTTGCTCTGAATGCTCTGAATAGCCTATGCTCCTCTCCCAACCTGGTGCAACAGATCCTTCCTGTCCACCTTCCAGGTTGTCTTGGGTTAGAAATCTGCCTCACTCTGTCTCTTTGTGGTTTCTGCCACTCTAGAATTTGTTCACTTTTTAAAGGTGTTGGAAAGGGTTTGGGAGAGAGCTCAGGTGAATCTCAATTTTCACACCACCATCTTGGCTCTATCCCAGTAGTGGTTTTAAAGAAAGAAAAAAGGAAGACCCAAATTTTCTTAACTCTCAATGGTCTCATAGAACTGACCACAAAATGGTTTCATTCTATGGAATGGTAGTGATGGATGATTAAGTCTAATCTTTTAGGATCACAGGATAATAGATTTTTACTTGGAAGTTATTTTAGAAGTCATCTGATCCAATCCTATCCTTTTATAGATGAAAAAACTAAAGGCCCCAAGAAATTAATTGATTTGCCCAAGATGACAGAGCCAGGATTTGAACCTGGGTACCAGCTGACTGTGGGGCCTTTAGGTGGCACAGTACCTATATTGTTGGGCCTGAAGTAAGGAAGATTCATCTTCTTGCTTTCAAACATAACACCAAGTGAATATTTCTATACATAGAAAAAGATAATTATGCATAAAATTGAATCCCTCTTCCATGAAGTTTACTGTTTAAATTTTATATGGGAAAGATATGGTCCATTGTTGAATATATACATACACAATGATGGGAAAAACGGGTGGATTGGGCAAAGTCTTTGTTCTCCTTAGGAGCATTTCTAGGAGAGGATGGTTTCTGTGATATTATTGTGATATCTTCTTGATAGAGAAAGCAATTTTAAAAATGTTGATTGTTTTCCCAAATGTTTTCCATGTTTTGTTCTAGTTCTGATTGACTTATATCCCCAAATCTCCTTGGAAGGACTTTATATATCTTTTATGAGACGTCACTGTTTATTAATCATGCATTTTCTGTCTTTGTAAGATTTTCTACATAAGTTCACATTGTAATTTAGTTGTTACTTTGCCAGCCATATTCCTTTGTTAAGTGATATGTTTGCTCCTTAAAGTATATCCTTTTGGTCTTTTTTTTTTTTTGGAAATGAATTTACATTTGTTAAAATTCATTATTATAGGGTGTCAATATTATATTTCTTGTCCCCTTGCCATTTCTTGTTTTTAATTACTTCTTTAAATTATTTCAGTTTAAATCATTCTGATTACATGTCATTTTTCCCCTTATTACTGTTATATTTTAATCTTACATTAGCTCTCACAGATAAATGGTTAGATTGTTCAGAGCTTAGGAATAATAAGTTGTTGGGTTTTTTTTTCCTGTCCTAAAATATAATCTATTTTATTTCTTGTGGTGTTACCTGGTACTTTCCATGTACAGTGCCTTCTTTTTTCAAAGAAGACATTAGTTTGAGTGAGTTTGGTTTGGTTTTGGTTTTGAGTTTGGTTTCTGTGTAGTTTTATAAGCTTTGGGCCACTTTAGTTCTTTTTCCTAAACTGTACTTGCCAGTGTATATATATATATGTATATATATGTATATATATGTATATATATATATATGTATATATATATATATACCTCTCCATCCTCATTTCATCCTTCCTTAGCATTGAAGTCAATAAGTATTAGAATTTTATTTCACTGAATTTGAAGGCTCTTATAAAGTTCTTCTTATAATTTTTTCAGCCACTTTATCCTCAGCAACTGGTGCTACATATGCTATCAACTATTTTTTTTAGTGGTCTTTTTGCAAATATGTATCATTATTATTGCAATATATGATAAGCAAATGCCCCAGAAAATAATTTCTACAAGCTTCTGGGAGAAAAATAATGCCCATTCTGCTAACTCCTTTCTTTGTCTTTCTAAGGATTACCTATAAGACATCCTTCCATTTAGCTACAAACTTCCTGGTTTTTATTTGTTTGTTTGCTTCATTTACAGCAAGTGTCAAGATTTATGATTGAGATCTTCCAGCAAAATGTCCATTCATTGCTCACTGAACAAAGAACTCACAGAGCAGGGACAGAGACAAGATAATGGCATAGAAACAGGAAAACTCCATGAGCTCCTTCCATAACCACCTCAATTACCTATAAAATATGACTCTAAACAAATTTTAGAGCTACAGAACCCACAAAGTGACAGAGAGAAACAAATCTTCCACTGAAGGCACTGCAGCAGGCAGATAGGAACGGTCCATCTCAGCATGCTGGGAGCTGAGCCCAGCCCCAGGTGAGCTGTGCCAAGCCCCGTGTGAGCCTGCAGTTTTAGCACCAGGGCAGCCCCAACCAGCAGCAACTAGAGTGGACTTCTAGAGAGTGGATCACCAGCAGCTGCGGCAGTTTCCAGAAATATCAACCCCCAAATGCCAAAGACAAAGTAAAAGGTTAGTGGAACTCTGTTGGAACTGAGGGGGACTAGGAGCATGATCCGGCCTCCACCTCCAGAGCAAGAAGTGGGGGAGGCACCAGCCATGGCCATGTAGCCACCTACACATGGCTGCTTCAGAGTTCTTGGCCTGCATTTTGTGGGAGGACCAAGTGGCCATTCAGAGGGTAATTGCTCTTGCTTTAACCTGCCTGGATTTGGATTGTGGTCTTGGGTGGTTGTCCCGTGATGTGTGACCAGTGAGCCAGAGTTTGTGGGGGCAGCAGAGAGTGCACTCAACAAATAGCTCTAGCAGCTGCAAAAACTCCAGCAATTTGGGACGAAGCTCTCCCCTCTGGAAGTAGAGTTCTACTGTGGCAAAGAGCTCAAAAGTCAAGTAATTGAGTGGCAACATAACCAAGCAAATGAACGCACCATAGAAAATGAAGCAATATCATTACTAAACATTTATACACCAAGTAGTATAGCATCTACATTCCTAAAGGATAAATTAAGGCAAAAACATTTATTGCAGCTCTCTTTGTGGTGGTAAAAAACTGGAAATTAAGGGGATGCCCATCAGTTGGGGAATGACTAAACAAGTTGTGGTATATGAATGTAATGGAACAATATTGTGCTATAAGAAATTGGGAGGAGATGGACTTCATATTCACCTGGAGAGGCTTATATATACTGATGCTAAGTGAGAAGAGCAGAACCAGGAAAAATTTGTACACAATCACAGACACATCACATGTGTGACAACCAACATTGATAAAATATGTTAGCTGGGTGCAAGGTTACTGATGATGCACCTCTCTGTAATTTGCTATGTAATAGACTTGTTCTGTCCGTGGGGCTATATGTAAAGCATGGTGGAAATTTCCAGATCTTGTGATTATCTGGCATAAACTGCAATAATCCAATGTCATCACACCATGAAAAGATATCAATGGTAGAATTTGTTTTGTGGCATATAAGATGGCATACCACTTCTATTATGCTAAAAAAGAGCCAAGTTGCAGCTGAATACAAGGATGTCACAAGTAATTCTTAGAAAGTTAAAAAAGGAGCTCATTGAGCAGGCTTTATCTTTTACCTAGTAGATACAAGAAATTATTTCCTGGAATATTTGCTCTTCACATAAATTCACACAAATATACATGCATATAGAGATATGTAAACACATATATTAAAGAGAGAAAGAGAACAACTAGGTGGTGTAGTAAATAAAATACTGGTCCTGGAGTCAGGAAGACCTGAGTTCCAATCTGGTCTCAGATATTTACTAGCTTTGTGACCTTTGGCTAGTCACTTAACCCTGTTTGCCTCAGTTTCCTCATCTGTAAAAATGAGCCAAAGAAGGAAATGACAAGCCATCTAATATCTTAGTCAATAAAACTCCAAATCGGGTCATATAGAGTCATATCGGACTGAAAAATGACTGAACAACATTTGTGACCAAATGCACAGGATATTCCAAAAGCTTTATTGTAATTGTAAACTTTAATAGTTATGCACACATACACATTTATACATATATGTATGTAAGTAAACACACAAATGTATGCAGATGCATATATGCATGGTTATTTTAGGAGACTACTAGACCTATATTCCTTCTGTGAAACTGAAAGTGAAACAAAAGTTAAAACATGGTTAAACAGCTACTATGATTCTTCACTAGACTTTTGCTTTCAAGGTGCAGGATGTATTTGAGACATGTCATTGCATTACAATTGTATTGCTCCATACATTAAGAAGACACAGACCAGTCATTTTGATATATCTCATTAAGGTACTTCCTTTTCTGTTAAACAGAATTAAATTTCAATCTCGAATGTTCTTCTTCAGAGGAAAAGCAAGTTCAGCATTCATTTAATCCATCAACATTGCTCAGTGCTCTCTCTTAAAAAAAAATTATGTCAGACTCATGGACTCATAGAACTTTAAAACTGGAATAAGGCCTTATGACCCCTTTCAGTTTTAAATCTATGGTCTAATCATCATCTAATCAACTAGTCTTATTTTGCAAATGAGAAAAAGGAAGCCCAGAAAGATGAAATGTCCTGCCCAAGCTAACACGCTGAATTCTTTGACAGACATCACAGAGATAATCTCTTATCATATTTAATAGTTAAAAATAATAATGTATATTTGTGTATTACTTTAAATTTTTCAGAGGAATTTATATACCTTAACATATCTGCTCTTCCTAGCCATTCTGTGGAACAATACTGTAGTTATCATTATTTTCATTTAACACATGGATAAGATGAATCTGACAGATGCCAAATCCCTTGGTCAGGGTCACACAGTGTTTTAAGAAGGATTGATGATCCAAATGTTCTTGACTTCTGGTCCAACCTTCTCTCCATGATGCCGCATTGGTTTTCTTTGTACCTCCCACTTGCTTCTATTTCCAATGGATAGGTGGGGAGAAGGAGTGACAAGGCTCACAGTGAATGAATGAAATGTTGTTTAAAATAACTGTTCATTTCAGTTCTAAATTCTATTATTCTTTGAATCTGGGTTTAGGGGAAGAGAAAGAGGAAAAAATGAGAACAGACAAAATGTCTTTAAAATATAATCAGAGACATTACTACAATTCATCTCATTTCATTCCATTGCAAAGACAACAAAAGATATGTGATCAACTAAATGCCATACAAGACTTCTTGATTTTTGAAGATTTTCCCATTTATATTTCTTTACCTTGGTATTTCTGTGCATGAACTATTAATTTGCAAAGAATCCTAGAACTAGTTTGCTACCACTCTTCAGTGCTCTGTTTTAAGGAGTGGTATTTAATTTCAACAAATGTTTTATTTTTTTGTAAAGTGTGCCCAAATCTTTGTGACCCCATTTAGGGTTTTCTTGGAAAAGATATTGGAGTGAATTGCCATTTCCTTCTCCAGTTTTTTTTATAGTTGAGGAAACTGAAGCAAACAGGGCTAAACAACTTGTCCAGGGTCACGAATCTGGTGTCTGGGGTTGGCTTTGAACTTCTCTAGATGAATCTTCCTGACTCCAAACTTGGTACTCTATCCAATGTGCAACCCAAATTTTTCCTTGGGTACCTGTTACATACAGGGCATTTTGCTGAGGGAAGGGGATACAGAGACAAAAAAAAAAATGAATAGTTCTGCCCCTAACAAGTTTTCATCCTCCCAGAATCTGCTGGCTTATTGCCAAATTGTAGCCCAGCATGAATTTATCTACAGTCAAAGATCTAGAAAGAAGATTGCTGAAAAACCATCTTAGGAATACTCACTGTTTCAGCATGTTAAGCTGGAAGGTCTGCATCAAAATTCCTTTTATTTTCAAAATTTGACTTTTCCCAAACTTTCAATTGAAAAACCAGTTTTAATTTTACTACACACAGTGTCTACCAAACAGATGGGAAAAATTTGGGAAATAATTTTGTTTGATTCCACATATTTGTTGCAAGTGTTTTGTTTTGCTTTCCTCTTCATTGCAAAGGGAAGGATAAGGGAGTGAATCAATTTCCTAAATGAAAGAAAATATTTAAAAACAATACAGAAATTGAAACTGAATGCTATGAAATTATAACAACCAAACTGGGCCCCAAAGAAGAGATATGAGAAGTTCCCACTTTGTAGTGGTGGAGGGTTGTAAGGTGTGGAAAAATTTGTTCTATGTTATATATATAATGTTAGCTCATTTTCCCATGTAATGATTAACTTCTCTTATTATTTTTTCCCTTTTTCTATTCTTTGTTTTAAGGGATGGATTTGCAAAGGGCAGGAGAAAACACATTGGGAAATGTAGGTAAATATTAAAATTGAAATTAAAAATGAAAATGAAAAATAAAATGAAATTTTAAAAATGAAACTTATTTAAATCAAATATTTAAAAATACTTAAAAGGAAAAATAAGCTTAAAATTACAATGTTCTAATTGTCACATCATATTTCTTGAAAAAAAATTAGCAAAAATGTATCTTTTACCTTTGTCACATTTACACTCTAGTCAGTGAATATTCATTTAGGCTGATTCAGAATATTGGCTCTTTATTAGCAGATTAAAGTTATGCAGAATTTTATCCCTTGTATCACTTGGGGAATATTTTCACAGATGAAAAATGTATTCATTTCATTTAAGAATGAGATAAAGAAATCATAAAGAGACAGGATCCTTTGTAGATTTGATCCTCTTCCTAATCCATGTTTTAGTAGAGTCTCTTAAAACAATAAGACTAGTTTTACTGCCAGCCATGGATAGTATTTAAAAGAGGAGCAGGATTGGAAGATCCAGGTTTCTACCACCCACTCAGATAACAAATGATCTGGCTGAGCAGCTTGAGTTGATACAAGACTTCTGTAGGCTATTAGTAGAGTACTTGGACAGACCCTTTGTCTGTTCCCAGACTAGAAGACAAAATAATTGCAAGCTTATATTCATGTCATATTTCAGTAGCTGGAATAGAGTTTTATCCTTTTATCCTTCTAAAATATTCCTGAAGATCCCATAAAATTTGTGATTTATTTTTCAATGAAGTGTCACATTCTGTGGAGCCAAAAATATATTTCTTCTCTGTTCTGTTATTTGAACAAATGTAATAAAATTCTATTCTCTAAAAGAGGAAAACCTCCTTTGATGTCACTCAATATAATTGCAGTTTCCTAAATTTATATGGTGCTTGCCATAATTGCAAACAGGAAGTTGTCATATTCAATAAAAGATTTTGGCATGAGAGTACAGAAAGTTGAAAATAAATGGTTTATGAGAATACAATATGCTGACCTTAGTGTAACCTTGTCTTTTATAGGAAACTTTTCCTTTAATAAAAATTAAATACGCCACATTTTATAGAATAATTTAAGAGTGATGTAAAAATATTGGAATTAAAAGTTGACAACAGGCAAGAAAGTAGTTAAAAGTTCTTTATGTAACAGAGCACTTTGGGGGTAAAGAGTCATTTGGAAACCATGCTTATTCAATTGAAGAGATGTTTTAAAAATAGATTTTGATATACTCGTATGAGAAAGGTAATTTTATTCTCTGATGAATATCATGTACTCTTAGTAAAATCAGAATAAAATATCAAATGCATATGTTTAGGCCCATATACAGAATGACAGGCAAGACTTACCAAGTTCAGAGACAAGCTCCAATCAAAGCTGGCAAAAAAAAAAATGAAATTAACTTCTAAAATTTTTTGTACTGAGTTTTTCTAAGTGAGTCAAAAAACTTTAAATAATTAAATAGAAATCATAGTTCACTGAATTCAGTGCAAGTTTTAAAATTGCTTTTATTAGTTTTTTTCTATTGCTTTATATCAATGAAAAGACAACTTGAGTATCTTTTTTGTAAGTTTTTTTTTTAACCTATGCTTTTAATTTAAAAAATAAAACTATTTTGACTAAAGTGGATGGAACTATGTTAGTTCGAAAAGTTGTTTTAAAACAAATTTAGCTTTTGGTAAACAGGATCAGCAAACCTAAATTATTTGTACACACACACACACACACACACACACACACAGATATAGATATTTATATCTAGATATAAAATCCAACCCAATAGCCTCAAAGTTTCACCTTGCCCTAAAGAGAAAATTTTAAAATAATACTAAGGGATATTTAACAACCCAAAATGGTGTTAGGCAAAAACTATCTTTTCCTAACAAATGGTCTTCAATATCTGGAATGCATTCCTTCCTCATTTCTGCTGCTTCTTCAAAAGACAACTCAGGTGGCAAATCTTATGAGGTCTTTCTTCATCCTCTTACTTCTTAGCATTTTATATTTCTTGCAATTACTTTATTTTTTATATATTTTTGTTTATTCATTTAGCTACTATACCCTACCAGTAGAATCAAATTTTCTTTTTGTCTTTAATCATAGTTAATTGAATTGAACTTGAATAGCTATACCATCAGCCTTTGGCTTTTTGAGGTAATAATACGTACTCTGAAGTACTGCAGAGACTCATTTGAGAAAATTTTTTGAATTCTACTATTTTTTTTCTTTATTCTCCTCATCAGTTATTTAAAAAAAAAATAGAATCAGTTTGTTATCCAAAGCTTTTCCCACCAATCCCAGGAAGTAATGTCCATGTTGCAAATTTTGGTCAAGAAGATGATAATCTTTATATTAAAAATTCACAAAAGCAGGAAAACAAGCAATCATAGAAAAGAGTTCCAGCTCCAGATATGGTTCTGTGACAAGGTAACACAATGACTTTGAATGAATTAGTTACTTATTGCTTTGATCAGGGGAATTCTTTATCAATTTGCTAAGTCTCACAATCAACTTAATTTTCTTTTATTCTGAACTTAAACATTAAATACAATGAGCATTTTGATACATGAAGTGTAACAGAGAAAAAAAACAGTACAAGTAGTTGCAAATGTCTAACAAAAACACAGCTTTTTTTTTGAAACTGTCATTTGAAAGCTTTCCTGCTTGTCTTTATTTCTCACTGAACTTTCTTCTGTTTTTTTTAAATCCATTTTAAATGTTTTGATTTTCTGTTCTCCTCCTTCTCGTCCTCCTCCCCTTCCTCCTCCTCCTCCTCTTCCTCCTCCTTGTCCTCCTCCCCTTTCCTCTCCTCCTCCCCTCCTTGTCCTTTTCTGCCTCATTCTCCTTCCTCTTGCTTCTCCCTTTTCTTCTTCTTCTCCTCCCTTCCTATCACTACCCTCTCTAAATTCCTCTTCCCCAAGATGAAAAAAAACAAAAACAAAACCCAAAACCCTTGCACCAAATATATACAGTATATCTGGGCAAATGTGTCTTTCTGCATCCGAGTTCATCTCTTCTGTGTTAGAAGGTAAGTATGTTCTATCACCAGTCCTCTGTAATCATGGTGGGTTATTGCATTGATCAGAATTTTTAGGTCTTTCAAGGTTATTTTTTCTTTGCAATTTTGTTGTTATCATGTAAATTGTTTCCAGATTCTGTACACTTCACTTTCCATCAATTCTGCACAGGATTGTTTAAAACTTTGCCTTTCTTCATTTTTGACAAAGTAAAAATATTCAGTTACATTTTATAATTTTTAAGCCATTCCTCAAATGATGGACAGACCCTCTATTTCCAGTTCATATCAACTGGAAAAAAAAACTTCTATAAAAACTTTAATATATATCTGTCTTTCTTTTGTGTATAAGATTAGTAGTGATGTCATTTCATTTGTCTCCTACTCTTTGTGACCCCATTTGGGGCTTTCTTGGCAAAGATGCTGAAGCGGTTTGTTGTTCCTCCTCCACCTTATTTTACAGAAGAGAAGCTGAGGCAAGCAGGGTTAAATGACTTGCCCAAGGTCATACAGTTAGTAAATGTCTCACGTCAGATTTGAACTGATGAAGATGAGTTTTTTGGACTTCAGGTCTTGCACTTTATCTCCTGCACCACCTAGTGCCCCTTATTTAATTAATTTATACACAGAATACATTATGTGAAATGCCAGGCTGGATGAATCAAAAACCAGAGGTAAGGTTGCCAATATCAACAATTTCACATACATGGATGATATCAAGGATGACAGAAAGTGAAGAATTAAGAAGCCCACTGATGAGAAAAAAAGAATAGAGTGTAAAAACTGGGTTGAAGCCTAACATTAAAAAAAAAAACTAAGATTTTTGTAACAGGGGCCATCAGTTTCTGGCAAATAGAGGGAGAAGAAATGGAAGTGGTGTCAGATTTTATATTCTTGGATTCAAAGATCACTGCAGATGATGACTGTAGCCACAAAATTAGAAGATACTTGAGTTTTAGAGGAAAAGCTATGACAAATCTAAACAGCATACTAGAAAGGTTAAGATATCACCTCACTCACAAAGGTCCATATTGTCAAAGCTATGGTTTTTCCATTAATCCATTAAAGTTGGACTACTAGAAAAATTGAGTGGCTCAGAACTGATTCTTTTGAAGGTTGGTGCTAGAGAAAACTTTTGAGAGTCCTTTGGACAGCAAGAGGATTAAAACAGTCAATACTTAAAAGAAATTAATTCAGACAATTCACAAGTAAATCAAATACTGAAGCTGAAGCTTAAATACTTGGGCCATATACTGAGAAGAAAGGACTCATTGGAAAAGACTCTGACCTTGGGAAAGGTTGAAGGCAAAAGGAAATGGGGGTAGCAGAGGATAAAATAGATAGTATCATGGAAGCTCTGAACAAGAACTTGGTAGACTTTGGAAGATAGTAGAGGACAGGAAGGCTTTGTATACCATAGTCCATGGGGTCACAAAGACATGACTGAACAAATGATCAACAACAGGACTGATGTCATGGTTTAGCGATTTTGGAGTAATAGTTCCAGATTGCTTTCTAATATGTCTGGAGCAGTTTGCAGTCTACATTAGCTTAGTGCCAATGTCAACTGTCATTTTCTTATTTTAAGGAGGTCATTTTTGCTAATCTGATATGGATGAGATAAAATATAGGAGTTGTTTTGGTTTACATTTCTCAAAATGTTAGGCTTTAGATATCTTTCCCCCACATTTTTGTTAATAGAAACATTTCCTTTGAGAGCTACCTGTTCATATATTTTTGGTCCTTTCATCTATTGGAAAATTATTCTTTTTTTGTATGTTTATCTTTCCCTGTAGTCATTGGATATTGGATGTTTACCGGAGAAACTTGATACGAAGCTTCATGCTGCTACTCCCATTAAAATTTCCTTCTCATATTAACTGGATGAGTTTTGTTTCTGCAAAATCTTTTCAAATTTGATGTAATCAATATTGTCCATTGTGTCTACTGTGATTCTTTCTATCATTTATTTGGTTATAAACTCTTCCCCTATCCATGTTATTCATAGATATTTTCTTTGCTCCTCTTATGTATGATGTAAGCTTTAAAATCTAAGTCTTTAGTATATTCAAAGAGTATTGTGGGATATTGTGCAAGACATTTGTCCAAATTTCATTTCTGCTATGCCACTTTCTAGGGTTCCTTTCAGTTTTTATTGAACACTAAGTTCTTGCTCAGTATTTAGAGACCTTGATTTTGTTTTTTGTTTATTTGCTTCTCTATGTTTTGTGCTTAATTTAATTTATTCCATTCTATTTTTAACCAGTAGCAAGTAGTTCTGATGATTATTGCTTTATTTATTTATTTTTTTATGGAAACTGATTTATTATGTGCCTCCTAGGTACCAGGCACTGGTACTAAGAACTGGGGATATAAAGAAAGGCAAAAAAAAGTCTCTGCCCTAAAGAGGTTTACAATCATTTTTTTTAAATTATTAATAAATTTATTTTATTAAATTTTTTTTGAGTTACATATTTTCTCCCCGTCTT
>CM053580.1:175110877-175134903 GCA_028627135.1 Pseudochirops cupreus | reverse complement strand
GCTGACTTTAGTGGGAAGTATCTTTGTGTGCGTTTTGGAGTTCCAGGATTGGTTTAGAGTCCTATTTTATGGGTATTTTGGGGTGGCTATGTGAGAGCTGCAATATGTTGCTGCTTCTACGCTGCCATCTTGGCTCCGCCCCCTCTCTAAAGAACTTAAAAAGAAAAAAAAAACTGGTATTCTTTGTAACACTGTTTAGGCTCAATATCACCTAGGGGACCACGAAGAATGGCCAGTTTGGCGGATTTTGTAAACACAATACAAAATATCCACCTGGAACAGCTGCTGTTCCCACTAGTGAATTGGGATGGGACTATCAAAAGAGTAAAGATAGGGGACAGAGAGATCATATGGTCATCTGCCTGTTAGAAGGCCTAAAAAATGCATTTTGAAAGCAAATAAATTTTCAAAAAATTCAGGGAGAATTCAAAGTGGGGGCTTTCCAGGGCCTATGGACAAATGGAACCGAAATTCTTTTGGATTAAAGAGAAAAGGTCTCACCTTGGGTCTGTACCCTGTCAGTATTATTTTGAACTTTTTACTATTCTTACTCTCTTCATTTCACATGTAATCAATTGCCAACTCGTGTCTCCTAAGATCTTTTACATCTGACTTTTTTTTTTTCCTACTGACTTAGGTGCCTCATTTATTCCCATAGATCATTCACCCAATTAATTGACAAGTGTTCATTAAATACCCACCATGTTCCAGGCACTATGGTAGGAACTTTGGATACAAATACAAAGAATTAAAAATGCCTGTAAAGAATAGCTTACATTCTATGAGACAAAAAGTATAGCACATATATAAGCAAAAATGTACTTCAACAGGAAACATAACCATGATGTCAAAATAACATTCAACAAGTAACAAATAAAAACCATAAAATCAATAAGCAGCAGATTTTCCCAATAGAAAAATTGCTAAGCTAAATTTAGCTCTAAATTAAAACTATTAAAAAGATAAAAAGTTTTTTTTAAAAAATCAAAATGTAAATTTTTTTAGTACTTAGTGTCTTTATTCACTCAGCCAGTTAACAAGCATTTATTAAGTGCTGACTTTTTACCAAGAACTATGTTCTAGGAAAACAAAAGAAAGGTAAACACAGTCCTTGCCCTCAAAGACTGTACATCTTAATGGAGGAGACAAGGTGTAAATGAGAGATTACTGGGCTACCAAGAAGGTGTCACAAATGCTTATAGAGGTGATATTGGAAAATTCTGCTAAAAACAAAAATTGGAAAAGTTAAAAAGAACTAGAAATTCTAAAGTTCTTAAATAGAGAAAAAATGAAAGTTTGAAAAAAAATTGCACAAACAGTGGTTGGTGCTGTTTGGTTTAGCAGAAAAGGTTGCATAGATGACTCAAAGCTTGATTAGTCCCCAAAGGGGACTTGAAAGCTGGAGAAAGCTTAACGTCTTTCTCTCTTTTTATCAGCCCAGCCTTGCCACTCAGGCAGGGCAGAGCATTCATCTCCACCAACAAGGAGACTGTCACATACCAGCGGGCCTTGGAACAGGAGTTATATTCATTACTCCTTCTTGGATGGCCTTTACTCTGTTGTGGTTGAAATCACTCTTTTCCAGGTCCCCACTTTATGTCCATCTATTGGGTCTTCACACTGTGGGATATTGGGGGGTTTAGAGGTGTATAGAATCTTTTAAAATATCCAGGGAAACTGACCTTTAGGAAAGACATTTGTGTTAAGCCACTAAGGCAACTGCTTTTATGCAAAGTAGCTGCATAGCTTAGCTTATTCTTTGCCCAGAGGATTGTAAGAAGGATAGTATTCACATGTATTAATCTTTTCCCCTGCTTTAAAGAAGTTACAATGCTATTTATGATATTTATATGATATATAGTATTTATCAGTAATATCACTTTAATTTCAACCCCCCAGCCAGAAAAACCCCCCAACAATTTAAATTCATGTTCTCTTTATGATGGCTATAAGCTACCTTTCATTGGCCCTTTAGCAAATGAAATAATAAGTCTCATAATATCTTGACTTGACTTCAGTTTTATCTATGAAAAATCATTTTTCTTAGTAATCAGTATCTTGTAGACTTAGAGCTCCCCCCACCTCCCCAGGCCCTTCTCCCAAAGTTCTTCAGAAGTACATTGCTGATCATGAGATTGCATGGAGTCTTATCCTGGTCAAATCCCACCCAAGCCAGAATTCATTTAATCGAAGGTATGGCAGTCCCATTGTGTTCTGCTCAGACTTTGGTAGAAACAAAATTCTTCTGCCTAGATAGTCCAAGGCTGGGAGTGGTCTATTGTGGTTGGGAGGTGGTCTGATAAAACAGGTATTTCCTCCGTCTGGAGGTAAAATGATTGTGGGGTGATGATATCAGCCCCTGTTGAAAAGATATATAAACTGGGCATTCCAACTTCCAAATCAAGCCGGTTCTGGACTATATGTAACTCCCATGCAATACATGTATGTCACCAGCTTGAGAGAAATTAAAGCATGAACAAAACCTAATTTCATTTGCCTTTTTTCTTAGAACAAACTCAGTGAAAGTTGATATATCTCTCTGGGGTTTTCTTTTAATAATGACTTTAGAGACTACATGAATTGCAATGTAAAATATAAACAGTAAAATAAAACAAAAACGGATAAATTTTGGCAAAGATATACTGAGACGGCTGGGACGTAGTGAAGAAAAACATCACTATTGTTATTCTCAGCAGTCTTTTCTGCTTAGGCTGGATGGCTTAATTGTAGCAGTGAAGCTAGCTGGAACAGCCGTAGTAAACTGTTCTACCATGGGTTTCTCTCTATGTGCTGCAGAAGTGTTCTCTTGCTCAAATTCTAGCCCTTTGATGATAAGAGATTTCTACTCCCTTAAAGAAAAGGGAGGGACCCTCTTTATTTTCAGATACAAAAAGGGTCCCAGGGCTCCTGGAGCATTAACGGGATAAACACTAGGACTGATGTCCAGTACCCTACTATGCAAGTATGCAAAGGGATGAAGCCCAGAAATAGAGTGATAGCCATATGGGTAGAGAGATGGGGACAGATGAAAGACATATTTCAGAAGCAGATCTGACAAGACTTGATGTGGTTCACGATGATCAATGTTGCAAAATTGACTGGGTTAGCAAGGCCTGTGGCATGGATAGAATTTCCAGATAAGAAGTCTCTAGGTTTTGATGCAGGTAGAAATTAAAACAACAATAGCAACTGTAATGTCTGCTATGATCAGCAAGTAGAGCACAAATGCTTCATTGATTCAAGCTTAATGAAATGTTTTGCATTGGTAACATAATGCCTGTCAGTCACCTGGGCTCCTAGTGCTGGATACTTGAGGCCTCTTTAAATTTAATTAAGTTCCTCACCTACACGTGGGCTGCTAAACCCCCAAACTGCATGTGTCTCTGTGGGAAAAATGGAAACAATGGGGACACAGTCCTCACCAGAACCTGAAACTTATATTCTGCACTTTTGTTTTGATAACAACATTCTTGTAAACTAAGTAAATGTATCTCATAATGCCTGTGTCAAGTCATTCATTTCCATCATTCTTTTATCTGTGATTAGGATAGCCTGTTGTCTCCTATCATACTTGGCAACTGATTGGTTAAATCAATTCAATTAACATTTATTAACTGCCTCCTATATTCCAGACACCATGCTAAGTGCTAGGGGCACAAATAAAGGGAAAAAGAGATACATTCTCTGCCCTCAAGAAACTTATGATCTAATGGGGGAAGACAACACACAAAAGGAAGCTGAAAGGGAGAAACCATGATGGAATATTCCATGTAGGGAAATGGAATTCCATTGACTTGAAGCAAAGTAGAACTGCTGATGGAAAATAGAGTTCCCTGGAAGGTTGTGAGCCCTCTATAAAGGAAGGCTTTGGGATGAGTTGTGTGCTAGACCCTCTAGCTCTCTAGGGAGAGGCAACTTAAAGTGAGTTGAAAAGGTGTTGAATATCAAAACCTGAGGAATTTTTCTTGGTGATGAAATTTCAGGACTCCAGTTCCATAGAATCCAAGCCAAGAAAGGCTGCTGATAAAAACAGTGTGGAAAATGATGATGGGAATGATAATGGAAGAGGATGAAGGAAAGGGAAGAAATGAAGATGACTCCTGGGCTGTGAAACTGGGTGACTGACAAGATCCTAATCAACTTCTCCATTACTCTTGGTTAACCTTATTAGTCATATATTAATGAAGGTGTTTTTTTTTTAATCTCATATTTATATGTTTTAAAGCTCATATAGCATATGTCCCCCAAACAGCCCATTAAAAATATAGTGCAAGAATTATCACACCCATTTTTCATTTGAGGAAACTGAAGGACAGAGAGCATAAGGGACATGGTAATGATTTATGAGTAAGTACATGGAACAGCCAGGATTAAAACTCAGGTCTTCTGGCAAATTTCCTTCTCTACCCACTATTCTGCAGCTGATTCTCCTCTCTGCATAATGTAACCAGATTAACAGTTTACCCCTTTCCCAACTTTTCCTCAAATTAGCTATAGCATTTCTCTTCCAGAGAACTGTTCTTTGATGTCTTGGACCTTGCCAACAATATATTGCAAAGAGAAGGAATCATGGGGAGCATTCTGTTTTCCAAAATGAACATTGCCTAGGGAGAGAAAAAGCATCATTTGCTATATTTAGCATGTTTTTCCTGATTCGCTGCTGATGTCCCTGGCTTTGGATGGTTGCTGTGAATGCATTTTCTAGACTAATACCTAACCTTTGGATTTTGTACCCTGTGAGCTCTGGCAAGACTCTATAATGAATCCTTGTTATTTTCTCCAGTCATACCTTGGATTATGCCCAATTTCCTCAAGATGACTGGGCCTTAGATAGTTGCTTTCTAAGTACCTGTACATGATGTCCTTTATATCCTCAGAGATGATATAAGACAATATAAGAGATATATGTGGATATGTAAGATATATAAGATATAAGACGATATAATGGTTGTCAAACTTTTTGATCTCAAAATCATATTAAACTGCTTTAAATTATTGAGTATCCTCCCCCCAAAAGCTTTTGTTTATGTTTTATAACTATCAATATTTAACATATTGGAAATAAAAATTCCTTAGTGTTTTATAAATATAGTTTTGACCTTGTGGATCCTCTGAAAGGTCTTGTGGATCCCCAGGTTTCCCAAACCGTGTTGAGAAGCACTGCTCCAAGATATATTTATTCCAGTGGCAAGCAATTCTCTGATTGTTTGCTATTTGAGTATCTAGCCTATGTGAGTTTGAAGACTGGAACCTTGAAACAGAGTCCTGATCTAATGTGCATGTGGCCAGAGTCACTGAATTGAATATGAAATCATTTAGATTTTTAGTATGTCTACTATGAGATATAGGTAGAAATACAGGATCATATATGTGCCTTTCCTAAGCAATTTATACTCTTCTAACTAGTACTCTCAGGCTTGTCTACAGAGTACAGAGTGATCTGGTGGACTGAGTAGTAATCTGAAAGCAATTTTGTAATTAGGGAGATAACCAGGAACAGTTAGAGTTTATTGAGTAATGTGGGTCAGGAGTGGGATGGGAGTGGAGGGTGCTGACATGACCAAACATTCATTTCAGGAAATTCACTTTGACAGCTGAGTGGAGGATGGACTGGAATGAGGAAAGACTTGTGGTAGGCAGATCAACTAGCAAGCTTTTTCAGTAGTCCAGGTATAAGGTCATTAGAGACTGTACCAGTGTGGTGACAGTGTCAGAGGAGAGAAAAGAGCATATCTGAGAGATGTTGTGACCAAGGTAAAATCAACAGGCTGTGGCAACAGGTTGGATATGAGGGATGGAGTGGTCAAAGTGAGGCATCAAGAATGATACCAAGATTGTGAACCTGGGAAGATGGTGGTACCCTCAATAGTCACTAGGAAGTTAAAAAAACCTCTACATGGTTCTATTCTAGTATTGGGAGACTGGGGTGTCAGAAATGAGACAGAATCATTAGAGCCATAGTTACAGTCACCATCTTTGGCTCATTTAATGGCATGAGGGCTTATGGTTTTCAGAAACATCAAGAGGTGAAGAAAGGGCACAACAGGAGGAATACATCCTTGGGGATATTTATTCCTATTGGACAAATTACCTGTATTTCCATTAACAGGGAATTCACTAACTAAGAACTCTCCTCATCAATGTAGATCTTAAAAGTCTTATATGGTTCAGTAGACTAATCCTGCAGAGTTGTCTGAGGGATCTAGAGATTGGGACTTTCTCAGCTACTAAGGATCAGAGTTAAAATCTGAACCTAGATCTTTCTGACTGAGCCCTGCTTTGTATCCACTATACTACAGTCTCTGAAATTTCTATCCATTGTACCTACAGAATAGTAGAACTTGGAGCTTTAACTCTAGGTCAATTAACACTTGTTTTTAATAATTTACTATGTTTTCTCCTGACAGTGCAAATGCACCTAAAATACAAATTTTAGGGAGGGGGAAAGTGGCGGAGGGGGGAGGGGGGGAAGTATCCCATTAATTGACTCAGCTTGGTCTTTTGAGATATTCTTAAATTCTGTTCCTTCTTAACTAGTGTAAGACTCTCTTTTTTTTTCAGGGAACATTTGTGTTTCATTTCTGTGGAGAAGATCCCAAAAGAAGCAGCAAGTGCTTCCTGTATAGTCAGCATGGTAACCAATAGATTAGAAAGAGACTCGTGCTCATCTCTCAGGTTCAGGCCACGTGGCTGTTGTCACCTGCCAGAGCAGGGGGTGGGGGCACAACCAAGGCCTGAAAACAGGGAGTTTACATGAGAAGGCTGGTTGGGGGGCTCAGGTGCCAGGGAAAGGGGCTAGGGGGCCGAGGGGGCTGAACTTGTCCAAGGCAGCGGGCAGCACTGCCCATTATAAGCTCTACCAAAACCACATCCACTGGAGCAAGTCTGGCTGTGCCCAAGAAGCTGAGGAAGTTTGTACTTATCCACCATGCCCTCCCTTAGATGGTGTCCCATTGGGACACTGTCCTCCATTAGCAGTGGGATACGCTGGTTGGTTGCAGTTCTGGTTTGCACCCCCAGCCCTCTTCTCAATAGAAGGTTCATCTGCACCCCTCTCAGTAGCCTATGGGTAACAGAAAGCTGCCCACACCTAAGGCAGAAAGGCTAAAACAAGAACATTATAAAAGTCTCTGTTTCTCTTTCTCTCTCTCTCTCTCTCTCTCTCTCTCTCTCTCTCTCTCTCTCTCTCTCTCTCTCTCTGTGTCTATCCATCTGCCTGACTTTCTCTCTCATTTTTGTCAGTTTGCTCTATATGTCCACGGCTAAGTACAGAAGTAATGGCATCACATAAGCCCTGTGGCATAAATAATTAAGATGTTAAAGTAATGAGAATTGTATGGAGGGAATTATTGAGGTGTTTCTTTTTTATGTCAGTTTCTTTCTATTTGCACATGCAAGGTATTCTGAGTACCTGCTGTGATTATGCTCATAATTGAATAATTTATATGTTTAAATTAAATAATTGATCATATAATTGTGAAGTTCCTAAATCTCCCTCCTGGGTATGAGCATGCCTATATAACCAATGGAATGAATAGAAGAATGGCCAAATAATGCACATTTCCTTAGATGCTTACTTTATAAAATTATATATTCTGCTGATGCTTGTAAGAGGAACATATTAGAAAACTAATCCACAAATAAGGTTAATAAATGCTCTAACAAGTGATTAGCTATATAATTACTGGGATGACTTAAGGCTTATTCATTCTATATTGAATACATTTTCTGTACTTTCTGAATAAACTCCACAGACTTCCAAATCTCATTAAAATCCACTTTATTGGTAATAATGCCACATCAAGATGCCAACACTTCTATTTAATGTATAAGCAGTGTACCCCTATTGATTAGATTGTCAGTAGCTGAACTACTATGCTGTTATGCATTAGACACATTTAGACTCTGTATAAACTCTTTTAGGCCAGTATTAAAGTTACTGAAACATTCATTTATTTAAGTAGGTACCCATGTTGGCCTTTTAAGGAATGGCCTGGAACAGGGTGAACACACACACACACACACACACACACACGCACACTCGCACACACTCGCATACATGTACACAAGTACACGAATGGTTAGACTATATCTTATCAGATAAATGTGGTGAAGAATGCTCTTTTAATTTATATGAGCAGGAGTGAGAAAAACAAATATAAAAAATTCACAAGAAATGAGAGAATTTTAGTGAAAGTGTATTTAGAAATCACTAGCACAACCTTATCATTTTAAAGATGAGACAGTTGAAAGTCACAATGTTAAATAACTTGCTCTTGGTCACATAAGAAATCTGAAGCGATGCATGTACTTAAGGAGTCAGTGATGATCCAGTTTGAGCACAGGTCCCTTGTCTCTTAGCCCAGTGATCTTTCTACCACACTTCAACAATTTTTCTCTATTTCTAGACAAATGCCAAAAAAACACAAAAAAATCTTCCAGTCCACAAACATTTTCACTGGCCCTCTTCACTCCTTTCTCTTTGAAGTTGATTTCTACAGTGTATAAAGCCAGACCAAACTGCCTACAACCATATGGCGATGGTAAGTGCAAATGAACTTTTTTTTTTAACCAACCAACCCTTCATGAAGCCTTGACAATTTTTAGTCACTCCAGAATATGTGACCACCTGTTTATTTACAAGATTTTCTGTCAACGGGACCTAGATGGGAAGACTTCAGACAAATGAAAATGAATTGGACAGTCTCCTTTTGAATCCCATGATGAAATTCATCTTTGTCATAAAATAAGCACAACATTTGGCACTGTTAGAAGTCTCAACTCAAGGCAAATCCAAATTGGCAGAGAACCTACTTGACAGGCTTCTGCATCAGCCGGCTCTGTCAGTTTGAAAAAGCTGCTTTTGCTAAATTTAACTTTTCCTGTGCAAAGTGTATGCACTACTCAGGAGAACATTCAATAGCTCAGTAGAATAAAGGAGCATCACTGCTGTTCTTTTCACCCAGATTCTATGTACAAGACCATCAAAAAACTACCTGTATAGGTCAGGGAAAGAATGAATGATTCAAGTAAATGAGAATATTTATACAGTATTAAAAGAGAGATGATTTCTCTGAATTATATATGCTGCTATTTTCTTTGGCTGGATTTCCACATTGTCTCCACATATTCAGTGTCCTATGAATTTGGATTCATGAATGGAGAGGTAGTGTATTGTCATGGATAGAGAGCTAGCCTTGACATCAAGAAGACATTAATTCGAGTCCAATCTTTGACATATTCTTGGTATGCCCCACAGGCAAGTCACGAAACCTCTTGATGTCTCAGGCATCTCTGTAAGACTTTACGTTGCAGAATGGTTGCCAGTATGTATTGTTAGAGTTTCTTCACAGAGAATAATCAAATAAATCAAATAAAAGATGAATTTTTTTAATACCATAAATCTTAATATTGAAGTTTAAGGACTTTGAAGCAGCAGAGATAGCCCCTTTGATGCTGGAGGCAAGCAGTTTGAAATGGGACCCAAGACAAGTAGCAACAGTAAACACACCTTAAAAATCAGCTTTGTTATTCAAAATGTGAAAATAATATAAGCAATTATGATGCAAGAGGTTAAGGAGTTAACAGTTAATTAAATAAGTATGTTTACTGTGGTTGTTTCTACTCTGCTGAAAAAGTTAAGTGGTGGTGTCATACAATAGAAAGAGCACTTCCATTGGACTCAGAGAAGCTGGTTTCATATCCTCTCTCTTATATACCTGTGTGATATATATATACCTTATATACCCTTAGTCAAGCCTCTGGATTTTTCTGGACCTCACTTTTCTCATCTGTAAATTGAAGCAGTTGGATTGGATAGCCATGGAAGGCCCTTCTCATTTGAAAGAAATATTCCCATAGGTGTATATGTAAATTTTTTTTTGCCCTCTAAATTTTGATGGCCTGACTGTAATGTTAATGGAATTTGGAGGTATTCTATGCCCCTTTGTATTGGCAAGTAAGCAGGTACTTAGCACCGTCTTTCAAGTTAACACCTTGTTTAAGCTATTTAATTAACACAGAAGTAGTTAACCCCTTGGGAGGAAGTTGTTGATATAACAGGAAGTGGCAGAATAGGGAGGAGCTAAGGCATGTATGAGGAAAAATCCCAGCTGGTAATGGCAGAATTTCCTGGTGTAAGCATCTAGAGACTGGAGCTTCTGCTAAGACCTTTCTTCTGCTGAGACCTTTCCTTTGGGAATTTCTGCAGAGAACTTCCAAGAACAAGGCTGAGGAGCTACCATGAGTGTGAGTGAAGGATCCCTGCTTGAGGGAGCCTGTTCTGTTGTGAAGGCTTGGGAATGTGGGTATTGACTTCATTAATCATGTGTATCAAATTCATGGCTCCTCTAATAACTTTAGCTTTCTAGTTCTGGGACTCAGTTTTCTGGTATTTGAATAAAGTCTTTGGTTCTACCCTCCATGTGGAGAGTCTGTTACATTTTGTGATTCACAACTATACTAACATATTCATAACCACTGTGGGTGTTGTGAATATTGCATTATTATTACACAGAGATACACAATTACAAAATTTATTCTAGTGATATTTAAGAAATTCTTATAGATCTTCTAAATGGACTGAAATAAAAAGGCGATGAAATGCCATATGGCTACTGAAATGGAGCACAGCAGATTGAGTCATAACCGCCACATGAATAACGGGAAGTTGAGCGCGCTTTGCTTGAAATGTTTAATTTTGGGGAAAAAAAGGCACAGGGCATAGCTTGGAGAACCCTGCTCAGATGTCTTTTCTCTATGGGGTTAATTTTTCATATCTATTTCTGTTCAGACTACTGTTCAACCAACCAAGCCACTAAATTGGGGATTGGAGGAGAGATGGAAGAAGTTACTCAAAATATTACGAAAGTGATACCTTAATCTCCTTCTGCCTTTGGTTCTCCTGGATTCATTATTAATTCATTTCAGCTCCACTTCCAGAGCCTTTCCACATTCTCTCTTCTTTCATTACCTAACTACAAGAAGCAATGGCTGTGGATACCTATATTGTGATAAGTAGAAGTTTATTGTTCCACTAGGAGTAGATATCTGTGCTACTCTTGGCAAGCACAGTTTGTCATGGACTTGCATTTTTAACACTGGTCTGAGTCAAGGGGAATTTTCCCAATCTCCTTCCCCTTATCCATTAAAAGAAAGTAGTGAATATAAAAATTTATAAGGTTCCACCCAATTTGAAGCCTGTGTGTGAAATCCTTCTGGGATTTCTAATTTTTTCATTTGCTTATTAAAGATGGATACTGCTGACCAAACCAAGATTCTACTAAGCCAACTTCTTCCAAGCATGACCCCACATTTCCCCCACTTAAAAAAAAATCCTACCCAAACTTAACTCTTTTGGGGCTCATTCCTTTGCTAAACTCACAAATCTGAATAAATAAATTCCTGATAAGGTATTAATGGATAACAATCATTAAATCTTAATTCCCATGTAATTGTCTATTGAAAGGGGTCTATTAGATGTCTGTTATACCATAACTTAGGTCTGGGGATCTTTTCCTCTTCAGGATTGAAGGTATGGTGAAATACAAAATTAAGGGCCATTTAAAAAGTTTTTAAAAGAAACTTTTGCAAGAATAATACAGGAGGGTGCAGCCAAAATGGGGGAGTAAAAGCAGAGATTTGTTTGAGCTTTCCCCAAACCCCTCTAAATACCTGACTCTAAATAAATTCTAGAACAGCAGAACCCACAAATGGATAGAGTAAAATAAATTTCCAGTCCAAGACAATTGGAAGCTCAACAGGAAAGGCTTGTTACACCAGTCTGAGAGAGGAGCACAGTCCAGCACAAAATGCACCAGCACAGACTAGGCCCCAGCAAACCTGTAGCAGGCCTCAGGAAACTGAATTACTGGCAGCTATGGTGGTTTTCAGAGTTCTCAGCCCAAAAACACCAAAGATAACTTAGAAGAGCAGTAGGTATTTCTTTTTTTTTTGAGAGGGGAAGGCAAAGCAGTTGGAGTTAAGTGACTTGCCCAAGGTCACACAACTAGTAAGTGTCTCCAGTATCAGAAGCTGGATTGGAACTCTGGTCCTCCTCACCCCAGGGCTGCTGCTGTTTTCACTGTGTGACCTAACTGCCCCTAGGAGTCAATAGGAAAGATCTGTTTGACCCCAGTGAGAGAGAAGCACAGTCCAGCCCCAGTCACAGGGTGGTGGGTAAGGCAGCAGCAGCAGCAGCAGCAGGGGCTACTTCCAAAACCTTTGGCCCACAGATGGTGGGAGGATAGGGCAATTGATCCAAGGATGATTGTAGGGATCTCTTTGTTGGTGCTAAGGCAGGATTCTCTTGCTTTGCCTGTGTTTTGATCTGGGTCACAGACCTGTGTGGTGTGGAGCACTGGAGGCAATGGAGAGGGAATCCTCCTCACAGTTCCAAAGCAAAAAAGAGTGCTGCTAGTCACTCATAAACCAGAGCACAGGCCATGAAAGTAGTAAACACCTCTCCTTAGTTCATACCACCTTAGAAGAACTGAAAATTTACAGGTTCCTAGTAGTATCTATGTAAAGAGCTGCACAAAATTCCTGAAGTTTGGGAGAGTATGCCCTCCACCCTGGAAGCAGAGTCCTACTTTAATAGAGTCAAAAGTCAACTAATAGGCTGGGAATATGAGCAAACACCAGGGAAAAAAAAATCAGACTATATTATTTTACCTTGGTGACAAAGATAAAAATGTACAACCAGAAGGAAACAAAATCAAAGCTCCTACATCCAAAGCCTCCAAGAAAAATATGAATTGATCTCAGATCGTGGAAGAGTAGAAAAAAGGATTCTGAAACTCAAGTAAGAGAGGCAGAGGAAAAATTGGGAAGAGAATTGAGAGTGATACAAGAAAATCATGAAAAATGGGTCAACAGCTTTCTAAAGGAGACCCCCAAAATACTGAAGAAAAGAACATCTCAAAAAATAAACTAACTCAAATAGCAAAAGAGGTCCAAAAATCAAATGAGGACAAAAGTGCTTTAAAAAGCAGAATTGACCAAGTGGGAAAAAAAAGGTCCAAAAGTTCACTGATAAAAATAATTCCTCAAAAATTAGAATGGAGCAAATGGAAGCTAATTACTATGAGAAATCAAGAAATTATATAAGAAAACCAAAAGAATGAAAAACTAGAATACAGTGTGAAATATCTCACTGGAAAACTACTGAACTGGAAAAGAGATCTAGGAGAAATCACCTAAAAAACATTGCACTACCTGAAAGTCATGATAAAAATAAATAAATAAATAAAAGTTTAGACACAATCTTTTAAGAAATTACCAAGAAAACTGCTCTGATATTCTAGAACAAGAAGGTTAATATAAAAATTGAAAGAACCCACCAATCACCTCTGGAAAGAAAACCCAAAAGCAAAACTCCTAGGAATATTGTAGACAAATTCCAGACTTCCCAAGTCAAGGAAAAAATATTGCAAGCAACCAAAAAGAAACAATTCAAGTACTGTGGAAACACAATCAGAATAACACAAGATTTAGCAGCTTCTACATTAAGGAATTGGAGAGGGCTTGGAACATAATATTCTGGAAGTCAAAGGAGTTAGGATTAAAACCAAGAATTGCCTACCCAGCAAAACTTGGGGGGAAAAAAGGATATGAGATGTACTTTGAAGCATTATTGATAAAAAGAGCAGAGCTGAATAGAAAGTTTGCCTTTCAAATACAAGATTCAACAAAAGCATGAAAAGGCAAACAGGAAAGAGAAATCATAAGGGACTTATTAAAGTTGGACTGCTTACATTCCTACATGGAAAGATGGTGTCTGTAACTTGTGGGACTTTTTTCATTATTAAGGTAGTTGAAGAGAACATTATGTATATATGTGTGTATATATACACACACACACACACACGCACACACACACACAGCAATAGACTGGGGTAAATTGTCTCATGTAACAGATATAAGAAAAAACGTTTTCAGTGGAGGAGAAGAGGTGGGAGGTGAGAAGGAATGAGTGAACCCTACTCTCATCAGATTTGGCTTAAGAAGAGAAAAACATACACACTCAATGGGATATGGAAATCTATCTTACCCTACAGTAAAGTAGGAGGGAAGGGGATAAGAGAGGTGGGGAAGATAGAAGATTGGGCAGATTGGGGGTTGAGGTAATCAGAAGCAAACACTTTTGAGGAGGGACAGGGTGAAAGGAGAGAATAGAATAGATGGGGAGAGGGGTGAGATGGAGGCAAATATAGTTAGTCTTGCAACATGACTATGATGGAAGTGCTTTGCATGACTATACATGTATAATCTATATCAAATTGCTTGCCATCTTAATGAGGGTGAGTGGGGAGGGAAGAAGGGTGAGAATGTGGAACTCAAAAGTTTTAAAAATGAATATTAAAGATTGTTTTTACTTTTAACTGGGAAATAAGATCTAAAGACAATGGGGTATAGAAATCTATCTTACCCTACAGGAAAATAGAAAGGAAAGGGATAAGAGAAGGGGGTGGAGGGTGTGAGAGTGGGATGGAAAGGAGGGCAGATTAGGGGAAGGGGTAATCAGAATGCACTCTGTGTTGGGGTGGGGGAGAGGAGAGATGGGGAGAAAATTTGGAACTCAAAAATCTTATGGAAGTGAAAGTTGAAAACTAAAAATAAATTAATTTAAAAAATTATTTAAAAAAAATATTAGAAGCAAGTGGTGGTACAGTAGAGATAAAATAGGACCTGGAGTAAGGAAGACCTGAATTCAAATCCAGGACATTTACTATGTATGTGTGTGTGTGTGTGTGTGTGTGTGTGTGTGTGTGTACACATGCATATATGTATATACACATATGCACACATCTATGTGTGTATATGCAAACATCCATACATATGTACCTATGTACATACATACACATGTACATATTTGAATTTAACTATAGCCATCTTAAGGTTGGGTGGATAGAGAGGGAAAAAATATAAAAATATAGAGCAAAGAACAAAAAAAAAAACAGAAGGAAGAAAAGAAAAGCTGGGTAACTTTGACAACCATGTGTGGTATTTATTAAATAGGTTTTCTTGAAATGGAAACTTATCGTTTTATACATGTGTACATGGAAATTTTTTCTTTTCTCATTTTGTATTTAAAATTAATAAAATAAATTTACAAAAAAGAGAATATTACCAAACATTTCCCTCATCCACATTTGCAATGAATAACAGAAACATTAAGTTATTTAATAAATATGTGCTTGCCCCTGTCAGACTTCAGGAAACTTTCAGGATGTAAGAGACAAGTAATAGAGACAATGAGATATAAAGGTACATCCCATTCGGGCTGCATTTGTATTTTGCAAACAGTAAGCCCCTTGCAGATTGCAGTAAATAATTTTGCACCTTGTAAAAGACACAAAATTTTGAGTAAACTTATTTGTACCTTGCTTCCATATCTCCTTGGCATTTGAAAAGTCAAAAATTGCAGCTGAGCAAGCAGCAGAGATAGTGAACTTACCCCCAAGGCATATATATGGCTTTTATCCATTTTATTGGGTGGGGGAGAGGGCATTCATTTACTTAGCTCAACAGAAAAGATTTAGAGTTTAAAATAACTGTGGAAATCTGTAGAACAGAGCTGTTTGTGATTCTTAGGTAAAAAATCATTGCTGAACTCTGACTTAGACAAGAGAAATGAAGACTTGCAAAATGTATTGTCTAGTCCCCACAAGGTAATGTAAGGTCACTCATATGAGGGCCAGAAAAAGTTGTTAAAAAGCAAACAATAAGTTTAAAAAAGCATTAACTTCCTGGAATGACCTTGTTCTCTCATGTAGGAGTTCGCCAGGCTCAGACCTGAGACCCCAAGACAATAAAACTGCAGAACTCTACTAGACTTAGGGTAAGTGACGTATTTTTGTTGATGTTAATAAACGAAAAGGTGCAATAATACTTCAATTGAGCACTACAATTCAAAGTCAAGGTAGAGTTTGTGCACTCTATAGCTGCTCATAGAGATGAGATCAGGCACATCCAGAACAACCAGCTCTCCTTCCCCATCTCATTCCTCTGTGTCAGTTCTTCCTCTTTTACCTCATTGTTACTTCTAAAACATACCACATGCCTGTATACTTTTGTTGATGTGTTCAGAGTGCAATGTTCACATTTCTCTTCTTTTGAACACCTTCTTCCTTATTCTCCAATTGTCTAAACTCTATGCTTCCTTTAAGATTATCCCAAGTAACATTTCCTCCATGAATCCTTCCTTTAGCATCCTCAACGCTTAGTAATTATTACTTCCTCTGACATCTAACAGCAACTATTGTCTTTAGCACCCATTTTGAATTTTAACATATATTGCCTTGATTTGTTAATATTTTATTTCCATGAGCCATTTTGCCCAGGAGATTGTAAGTCATCTGAGAACAGAAGTAGATTTTATAATTCTTTGTATCCCTAACGTAATGGACAGCACCCCACCTAAGGCAGCACTTAGTAAATATTGGTTCAGATAAGCAAGAAAAAAACACAGAAAAATACACATACAAAGGACATGCACAGGAGACTGGGAAAAAGAGATAAGGACATATGTACATAGAAATGAGGAGATGCACTCAAAAGAGGATTCAAGGGGATTCAAGCACAAAGAAAAGGACATTTCTGCTCAGAGAAACACTCTATACAACAACAAAAGATACAAAAAAAATAATAATGACTAGTAATTCTATAGTATCTATTATGTGACAGACACTGTGCTAAATGCTAACAAATATTGTCTCATTTGATGAGGGACATTTACTATGTCTGTGTGTGTGTGTGTGTGTGTGTGTGTGTGTGTACACATGCATATATGTATATACACATAGGCACACATCTATGTGTGTATATGCAAACATACATACATATGTACCTATGTATGTACATACATGTGTACTCGCAGCAACTCTTCTAGGTGGGCACTATTATTCTCACTTCACACTTAAGGAAACTGAGAAAACAGAGGTTAAGTGACTTGTCTGTGGTTACATATCTAATAAGTGTCTGAGGCTGGATTCGACTCAGTTTGATTTCCCGACTTCCTGACTTCAGGCCTGGTATTCAATCTACAATGAAACTTGGCTGTTTTTTAAGATACTGACAAAGATTTTGAAACAAACTTCAATTACAGTTATAAATCAAAATATCACCTTGTGACATTTGACAGATTAGACAGATGAAATTAAACAAGTGTAGTACTTGACTCAGATTTAAGAGGTTTTGAATCTTTGCAATATCTGAAAGGAATGCATTGTTCATTATTGAGAAATTTGATGAACAGGTAAGAAAAATCTCATAAGAAAGAATAAACTTTTCTATAGCACCTTTTAATCAGAGGTTTTGCTTTGGGGCTCACTTTGGAAAGAGTTGTGTGATTTGGCCAGACAATGGGAAGCTATTGAGCCCGCCCAGCTTTGAAAAACCCAGATGTTGGTGATTCCCTCTCTGGTAACTAAGTAGGTATGGATGTAATGGTCAGATGGCTGAAAACCGGTCTGCTGATCTGTGTCTTTGTCTGCTTGTAATTTCTGCTTGTAACTTGTCTGTATTCTGTTTGTATCATCTGAAGTTCAGGGTGCTGACTTTTTCCCCTGAGCTAGGTAAATGATATGTGTTTGATTTATTAAAGTAAGATTGTTAACCCATTTTGAGTTGTTTTCCTTTAGAAAAGCAGATCTAAGAACCTGTGCTAGCAGCCATCCTGGGTATGCTAGGGTGCTTGCTGCTACATGTGCTAGAAATATTTTTTCTGAATTTTAGACAATAAATATTTGAAAATGAACTGTATCATTAGAAAAGCTTTGAAAGAAGTCATTTAAAGTATTGCTTTCCATTTTAAAAAGCAAATTTTAAATGTGATCCAGTTCATCATAAAGGAAAAAAAATGCCAAATATCCATGTTATTATTCTATTCTCTGTGCATTTCTCACTCTTTTTTCCCTAGCCTTAGGTTAAAAAAAATGTCCATTACCTCATGTTTGTCTCCTTCTGTGCTTCCTGACCAGAATGCACTTTGCCACAGCAGTTAAGGAAGTCATAGTCTTCAATGCAGGCATTTCAAATAGCATTCATAAAAGTAAAAGTACATAATAACCAGAGATACATGAATTATGTACTCCATAAGCCAAAATTAAACTGGAAAATTGTCTAAGTGTAAAGGGTCAGGGCTAATAAACCTAACAATCTCCTGTGTTCCATTCCTAAAGAAAATTAAATTTTAATGATTACAATAGCTCACTGTTCAGGGATGTTGCTCTGGCAGATCACATAAATGACAGCTATTCTCTGGAACTGAGTTAAGAATCTGAGATCCTTCACAAATGCTTTGTATATTTCTAAGTGTCCTTGTTGCTTTATGTATGTTCTCAGAATTATAAGAACTAGATACATTAGGCCAGGAATCAGGGGAAGAGAGAAAGTTGTAAAATCAATCATTCCAAAGTCCTTTAATGGGACAGTCTCCCACTAAATTATACCTAAATATCAATTAGGTACTGCATAAGATGAAGCCATACTATCAAGAAGTTCCCAAAGTAACAAGGAGTGGTCTTAGGGCAGAGCCAAGATGGCAGAGTAAAAGCAAGAAATTGTTTGAGCTCCCACCCCAACCACCTGCAATACCTGTAAAATATGACTCTAAACAAATTTTAGAGCCTGTAGTGGTAAGGGAATTTAAAGATCCCCCTGTATTGGCTTGGTTTTTGGGTTGAGTGCTAAAACCCAGAGCTTGTGAATATCACTTGTGGGAGGTACTCATTGACATGAAGAGAGAGGGGTGAACTGGGAGGAGCCATGGATTTAGAGAGAAGCCCAAGCAGAGAGAAGGCCCAAAGATAGAAGGCCAGAGGGGCTTTTGGTGTCTTGGAGGTACAGAGGAGAATTGCCAGGAGCCAGGGTTGCTGGGGAAGAGACTGTTGAGGACCAGTTGGAGCTACCCAGGACTTTTGAGAACTGAGGAGGCATGGCTGTGATGCTGGTATTTTGTCTGTCTGTTTTGATGTTGTTTTGCCAGATTCACCTGCTGGTGAAGGACAGTGCTGCTGTTGTAGAGGTCTTAGAACCTTGCTGTTGGTTCAGAAGCCCTGAAGGAGAATTTTCTTGTTATATGTGAACAGAAATCCTGGAAGAGGGCCTGATGTTTTCAGGGGTTTCTGCAGGCAGAGAGTGACTTTATGAGGATACGAGAAAATGTGGCTTTGTTGAGCTTTGTCTCCCCAGGAACAGAGATTGCTGAGTACTTGCCTCCTGTCAAGATGAAGACAGGACCTCTCCTTGGGCACTGAATGCTGTGATGATATCTTAACCTTGTTGTAGCTTAAGGGTGGATGGCCTTTTGTGCTCTCCTGCCCCTTTTGAGAAAGGCTTGGCATTAATGGATGGTATCGTAATTTAGTTGTGATCCAGGCATGGGAAACCTTTGACTTCTTTGTGCTCTGTGATTGACCAAATGAATGTACTTTGTTTATGACTGGAAACTAATCTCCATTTGAGAAGAAACTAAATGAGTGTACTACCCAGGAGTGGGCTACTTTGACTAATGTACTATTCAGAGGTGGGATACTTGGACCTTGGTATTTTGCCATTGAATTGAGAACTTACTTGCTAAATGAACAAGTTACACTGTATTTTGATTTTCTCTGTTCTGTGAATATTTTGCCTTAATCTGTCACTGAATAAATGGAGTTTACTATGCTGGTAATCCAAACCCTGGAAGTTGTCTTTCCTTGGCATTACAGACCTACAGAACCCATAAAGTGACAGAAACAAATCTCCCTCTTAAAGCAGCCTACCACGGTGCCAGGAAGGGTCTATCACACTGGACTGGGAGCCCCGTGCAGTCACATGTGAACCACGCGGGCATAGATACAGGGAGGCCCCGACCAGTGGCACAGACCAGCCAGAACTGACTTGAGGAGAGTGAATCACTAGCAGCTGTAGTAGTTTCCAGACATCTCAACCCATAAACACCAAAGAGAAAGTAAAGGGTCAGTGGGGAACTCTGATGGAACCAGGTGACAGAAGAGCACAGTCTGGACCCTGCCCACTGGGCAAGATGTGGCAGAGGCACGGCAGCTGCAGCTGCTGCCACATGGCTGCTTCCAGAGCTCCTGGCCTGCAGATTGTAGGCAGACCAAGCAACCATTCAGAAGACAATTGCTCTTGCTTTGATAGCCTTGGATCTGGATCAAGGTCTTGGTTAGTGATCCTGGGGTATGTGAGCAGTGTGCCAGAGCTTGGGGTGTCTGTAGAGAGGGCATCTTCCTCATAGCTCTGACAACCTTTGCAAAAACCACAGAAAATTGGGATATAGATCTCTCCACTCTGGAAGCAGAGTTCTGACATGACAATGAGCTCAAAAGTCAAGTAACTGGCTGACAAGATGAGCATGCAGAGGAAGGGCAATCAGACCATAGAATCCTTTTTTGGAGACAAAGAGGATCAAAATATGGAAGCAGGAGAAGTCAAGCCAGTCAAAACTCCTGCATCAAAAGCTTCCAAAAAATATGAACTGGTTACAGGCCATGCATGAGGTCAAGAACGATTTTGAAAATCAAGTAAGAGAAGTGGAGGAAAAATTGGGAAGAGAAATGAGAATGATGAAAGAAAATCATGAAAAGCAAGTCAACAACCTGACTGAAGAAAATAATACCTTAAAAAATAAAGTAACTCAAATGGCAAAAGAGGCCCAAAAAATCAATGAGGAAAAGAATGTCTTAAAAAGCCAAATTTACCAGATGGAAAAGGAATTTCAAAAACTCACTGAAGAGAATATATCCTTCAAAATTAGATTAGAGCAAACGGTAGGTTATGACTTTGTGAGAAAGCAAGGTAATACAAAACAGATCCAAACAAATGAAAAAATAGAAGGCAATGAGAAATATCTCATTTGGAAAGACCACTGACCTGGAAAATAGATCCAGGAGAGAAAATTTAAAAATTATTAGACAACCTGAAAGCCATGATCAAAAAAAAAGAACCAAGACACCATCTTTCAAGAAATTATCAAACAAAATTGCCCTGATATTCTAGAACCAGAGGGCAAAAAGAACTTGAAAGAATTCACCAATCACTTCTCGAAAAAGATCGCAAGAAGAAAACTCCTAGGAATATCATAGTCAAATTCCAGAGTTCCCAGGTCAAGGAGAAAATATTACAAGCTGTCAAGAAGAAAGAGTTTGAATATTGTGGAGACACAATCAGGATAACACAAGATCTGGCAGCTTCTACACTAAGGGATCAAAGGGCTTGGAATATGATATTTTGGAGGTCAAAGGAGCTAGAACTAAAAACAAGCATCACCTATCCAGAAAAACTGAGGATAATGTTTCAGGGAAAAATATGGTCATACAATGAAGTAGAGGAATTTTGAGCATTCTTGATGAAAAAAACAGAGCTTAACAGAAAATTTGACTTTCAAATACAAGAAGCATCAGAAGGAAAACAGAAAAAAATCATAAGGAACTTATTAAAGTTGAACTATCTATATTCCTACATGGAAAAACAATAGTTATAACTCATGAGACTTTTCTCAGTATGAGGAGAGTTGAAGGGAATAAATTTTTATGTGTGGGTGAGGGTGTGGGTGTATACATATGTATGTATGTATGTATACATCTGTCTATATATATATATATATATATACTTTATGAGAAGATACATGTGTGTATAAGTACATATGTGTGTGCATATATGTGTGTACATGTATACATAGATAGGGCATAGGATCAGTTGATTAGGAAGGGATGATATCTAAAAAAATAAAATTAAGAGGTGAGAGTGGAATATAATGAGAAAAGGAGAAAGGGAGAGATAGAATAGGGTAAATTATCTGATATAAAAGAGGCAAGAGAAAATTGTTACAATGGAGTGGAAGAGCAGGAAGATGAAAGAGAACGGGTCAACCTTACTCTCCTTGAATTTTAAGGAGGGAATAACACACACAATCAATTGAGTATCTTACCCTACAGGAAATTGGGGGGAAGGGGATAAGAGGAGTGATGATAGAAGGGAGAGCAAATTGGGGGAGAGGGCACTTAGAAACTCATAATTTTGAAAAGTCACAGTGTCAAAGGAGAAAATAGAATAAGTGGAGGGTGGGATAGGATGCAGGAAAATATAGTTAGTCCTTCACAGTGTAACTACTATGGAAATGTTTTGTGTAACTACACATATACAACATATATTGAGTTGCTCATCTTCCCAGTGTGGGTGGGTGAGGAGGGAAGAAGGGGAAGAATCTGAAATCAAAGTTTAAAAACAGATGTTAAAAAAAATTGTTTTTTGCATGCAAATGGGATAGAAGATATACAGGCACTTGAAATCCATCTTGCCCTACTAGAAAGTTAGAGCGGGAACAGGGGAAGATATAAGAGAGAGCATATTGGGGGGAAATGTATTCAGTAGTCTAGCTGTCTTGGGGTGGGGGTAGGGGAAAGACAGGGAGAAAATTTGCAACTCAAAATCTCATGGAAATGAATGTTGAAAACTAAAAATTTTTAAAAAATAAAGATAAAATAACCTGGAACTCTCTGCTAAGAGGAGATACTTTACAAAGAATATACTATATAGATAGATAGATAGATATAGATACATAGATATTATATATATATGTATTTATTTATATTATATATATATTTTTTTCCCAAAGGCACAATAAAGGATTTAAGTTTTGCTCCCATTTGACCTCAAAGGAAGTCTTATTCTTGTTCTTGCTTTCTTTAGTAGATGTGAAGAACCAAGAGTTGTCAACATCCGCTTAACAAAAAGCTTCTCATGATCCTTTGTACCTTCATTCTCCACTAATCTTCTTTCCTATCTTTCTTATGTAATGGGGCTGTGGTGTGTCAAAGTGGGTGATTCCAGAGACTTGTCTCTCAGAGAAGACACCTACCATGTAGATAGGAACAGTCACTTTACATTGGCTGCATGGTTAAATTGGCCTCATTTTTTAATTACCATCTTGAGAAAGTCTCTCTCCGTCTTTCCAGAAGACCTCAGGGTTACAGGTTTCTTTTATTGATTGAGTAGTATTATGTAATAATTGAAGAAGTGTCTGAAAGCACCTTCACCTACTTCTTAGGCTCCATGGCCCGAAGAAATGTGCTCGGGTTTTTGTTTTTATTTTTTGTTATCCTATTCAGTTCTAGACACAAAGAGCATAGTTCCTAGACCCTGAATGATCTTGGAGTACTGAGAAATTATGGTCCCAGTCAGTCCCTAGAGGGGCAGGGAAGCCTTACTTTAGACTTGGAATTTGGTGGGATTAATACTATAAACTATGAACCTGGTGCCCCTTTACCCCCAGAGACAGAGTTGCTCCATGGTGTTGGATATGGGTGATACTTGCATAATACATCTTTTTCTGTCAAAGCACCATATTCTATATTCCCATCAAGTTGATTGGGGGAAGGAGGGGTGTATAGGATGTTCTAGTTGTAGAATCCTAGAGAGTCAATTAAAATTTAAACAGGATATAAAACAAACTCACAAAAATTGTCAGCCTTTTTGTAATTTGACAAGAAAACCCAGTAGGAACTTTTTTTGAAGAAAGGAAATTCCATTCAAACTAACTACACAATGTATTTGTTAAACGACTGCCAAGATACACATAAGAATTATACAACTACAGTTACAAAGACCACTCTCTGCAAAAATAAGGACAGAGCTATAATAATCATTGTTGAGCCAAAAAATATAGTAAACATTCTAATATTACCTAAATTGGTTTACTTATTTGGTGCTAATCAAGCTATCAAAGCATTGTATCATACATACAGAATAGAACCATAATAATAACATTCATCTTGAGCAACGTATACTTAAGACTTTGAAGGAATTTTTTTTCAGTGATGAGGAAAAGGGCCTATGGATGCCTAGGGGTAACAGATCTCCAGCTACGATATAAAGCAATAATCAGGGGGGCAGAGCCAAGATGGTGGCGTAGCAGCAGCAACACATCGCAGCTCTCACATAGCCACCCCAAATTACCCATAAAATAGGACTCTAAACCAATCCTGGAACTCCAAAACGCACACAAAGATACTTCCCAC
>CM053580.1:175077475-175110377 GCA_028627135.1 Pseudochirops cupreus | reverse complement strand
CTCTCTCTCTCTCTCTCTCTCTTTCTTTCTGTCTCTCCACACATATATATACATATATATATACACATTCATAAACATACATACATGCACAGTAAGTCAAAATAATTTCAGAGAGGTAAAGACTCCTAACAACAGAAGAGATAAGTGCTATAAAAATTATACTATTGTTAAAATTTCTGTTAGCTTCATTTTCCCAATGAAGAAATGGGCGCAATAAACTAGATGATACAGTAAAGAGAGGGTTGGATCTGGAATCAGATATTCTGAGCTCAAATCTGTTTACTAACTGTGTGATCCTGGGCAAGTCACTAAACCTCTGTTTAGCTCATTTTCCTCAGCTGTAAAATGGAAACAATAATAGAACCAACCCCTATGGTTACTGTAAAGATCAAATGCAATAATATTTGTAAAAAGCTTAGTATAGTGCCTTTCACATAGTAGGTGCTATTTAAGTACTAGCTATTATCATTAATTGAAAATTTCTTAGAACCTGGACGGTAAAGATCATACAACCTGAAGGGCTGACATTAACTGTGATGGCAGTGTGTTGGGTCATTAATATGGATATTGATGTCTTTGAGAATGATTACAAGGTAAAGGTTGGAGAGAAAGCTTGTTACCTAGCTGCTAAAGTCATAAAGTCCAGTAAGTTGTGAGATTGAAATGGCAAAGATTGAGAGATGGTATAATCAGAGGGCAAAAATTTTAAAAGAAAGGTTGTTAAGTGTTATTGGCAGCAAGCATCTGTGTATCAGAATAAGGAGGAGCTAACTCTACTTCTAGGTCAGGGTTGGAGAACCTGTGAACTCAAGGTCACAAGTGGCCCTCTATGTCCTCAAGTGAGGTCCTTTGAGTGAACAAATCATAAGAATTTAGGAAACTCTTGGGTATACTCAGAGAGCTGTCCACACATAGTACTATCCAAATGTGTCCTTAGAGTAGGATTTCAGGGAGTAGTGAGTGATGAGTGGAACTCATTTATTCTCTTTTTCAGATGTACATAAGTCTAGATGGAAGGTCTGAGCTTTAACTAGGAAAGGATGACGGAAACTTTTGGGAGCACAAGATTTAAAGAGTATGAAATTTTAATAGATACACCCAGTCAGTAGCTTTGAAATATCTTAGTTGTTTCAGTAATGTTCAACTCTTTTTGACCCTATTTGGTATTTTCTTGGCAAAAATATGAGATCAGTTTGTCATTTCCTTCTACAGCTCATTTTATAGATGAGGAAATTGAGGCAAATTGAATTAAATGACCTGCTCAGGGTCACATAACTAGTAAATGTCAGAGGCCAGATTTGAACTGAGGTCTTCCTGACCAAGTGCTCTGTCCATTATACTATCTACTTACTGACTAAATCTTATCAATGAGCAAGAATAATTAATTAATAATTAATATCACAAGCTTCCTAACCCCAGAATAACCAGTTAACAACATACACCTGTGAGCTACTAGTTCAACAATCATGATTTCCCTCTTACAATTGACAAACTGAATTTATCCTATTTCCTCATAACAAATTGCAATGTTGATTTGAGGGTGGTTGGGGACTGCTTGTCCTGAGCAAGTTTTGTGTTTCTTTCCCTAGATGCCAAAGTGTATTATGATTGTAATAGAAGGAGCACTTGAGTACAATAGGCAGCACCTTGCTTTATGCAACTGGATGTGATGCACTCCGTCTGTACTCTCTGGCTCTCCAAAGCACACAGAGGGAGAAAGAAACAAGCTTCTTTATATTTAAGAGGAATCAGGAAAGCATCCTTTATATATTTTTTTAAAAGTTGGAGTTGGGAAAAGGGTGCATATAAGAGGTTATGGGCAGATCACTGTCAAAAAAGATTTTACATGTGTATGGACCAAGTAAGTAGTAACTGATAGCCTCTTGTCATTTTGTGATTTACTTTAATAATAAATCAATGTAGACATAGAAAATACTAAAAATATCTGAAACAACCTTACATTTATAAAACATTTAAGATAAATAATTTAATTTCATTCTCCCAATTTTTAGATCATTTGCATTAGTACCATTATTCCATTTTTCAATAAATTAAGCCTTAGTGATATAAAGTGATTTTCACAAGGTTGCATATAGCTATAAACCCAAAAATTGGAATTTGATCATATTAGAATTTAAACACATCTTCTGACTGCAAGTCCATGTTCTTTCTACAATTCCATACTCTCAGCTTTCAAGAAAAGCTGGTTAATTGATTTATTGATTGAAGGACTAATAAACCCTCGTACCCTAACTTTGATAGATTCAGAGTCCCTTACCTATTGCGTTCCAATAAATTGCATGAAGACCAATGAGTTAAATTATAATATTTCTGTGATTGTTCACTCTAGTAGCAACTGGATTGAACTAGAGAACTAGAGACAAATGAACTCTTGGTGAGTGAGCTGATGATTAGTGTGAATAATGAATCCCTTGAAATCCTGAAGTTGTTGATTGTGTTGGAATTCACCCTGTTTGACCTCTGCAGAGAATTCACTACTTAGTCAATTTTAACTCATTACCTCTAAATAATTCTGGAAAGTTTGTTGTTAATGTTGGTTTCTAATAGGATTGAGTTCTTTCCTTTCATAGTTTGTAGTGATAAGTTTTATAGGTTGTTTTTTTTTTCCTTAGATTTCAAAGAGGACAACATTATAATGTTGGAGTCAAGGTAGAATGTGCTCTTCTGTGACTGATCGGTAGAATATGAGTTCAGAAGGCTTTATCACAGATTGGGTACAAGTAGTCTGTTAGAATATTTGGGATGGACATACCTCTGGATTTGCACAGCTCAGGTTTCCTTTGTGCTATTGCAATTCTGCTTTGCTCAGTACTGCTGTACTCCAGTATAATGCCTTTTTTGAGGTGGGCACACCATAATGGGTAATCTCGTGTTAGTGTCTCCCGTGTTTCACAGTCAATGCTAAAGTTCTTCAGACAGATCTTGCAAATGCCTTTCTCACTCTTCTGTATCACTTCTTCTGACCACCATATGAGCACTTGCCTTGTGTGAGTATTCCATAAAACAGTCTTCTAGGAAAGCATGCATTTGACATTTGGGCTATGTGGCCAGCCCATATGTAGTAGAGTTTGAATGGTTGGCAGTTCAGCTCGAGAGAAGATCACAATGTCCCATACCTTATCTTGTCAAATAATCTTCAGAATCTTCCTAAGACAATTCAAGCAGAAGCAGTTCAATTTTCTGGCATGGTGCTAATAGACTGTTCAGGTTTCACAGGCATAGAACAATGCAGTCAGCACAACAGCTCTGTAAACTTTCTGTCTGGCATGTAGCCCAATACCTCTTCTATCCTACACTTTCTTTGGGACCCTCTCAAACACTGAACTAACTCCAGCAATGCATGCATGTAATGGGAATGGGAATTTGAAGATCTTCCCTATCCCTTAATAGATATGAGGGGGAGGGGTTTGAAGACTTCCCCTGCTTTGAAAGTAAATTCTGCCCCCTAGTAGGCTGAATGTAATCACATGGAGCCTGTTATGGAGGGAATTTGCTGAAGGGTGCAGCAGAGCCCACAGGAAGCTTCCCTGCTGTGAAGATAAACTCTGATTAACTGATTTATTGATTGAAGGACTAATAAACCCTTGTATCCTAACTTTGATAGATTCAGAGTCAATGACCTATTGGGTTCCAATAAATTGCATAAAGACCAATAAGTTAAATTATAATATTTCTGTGATTGTTCACTCTAGTAGCAACTGGATTGAACTAGAGAACTAGAGACAAATGAACTCTTGGTAAGTGAGCTGATGATTAGTGTGAATAATGAATCCCTTGAAATCCTGAAGTTGTTGATTGTGTTGGAATTCACACAAACTTTTAGATAAATTCTAAATAGAGTGACATGGAGCCTGTGGTGGAGGAGTTTTGCTGAAGGGAAGCAGAGCCCACAGGAAGCTGGTAGGGAGAGCTAGCCAGACAGTGGGGGACAGAAGAGCTCAAGCAAGGAGACAGAGAGTTTCATGAGTAAATATTGGTCTTGTTGTGGTTTGTGAGAAGGCTAAAGGATGGCATGGCTCTCATTGTTATTATGGCTTCTGAATATCTTTGGTATTATAATGGAATTGGCTTACTGGTTTTGGGATTGGGTTTTCTGGTGTCTAAATAAATGTTTCAGTTCTGTTCTCTACCTGGAATATATGGTATATTTTACGATTGAAAATCATGCAATGCTTATAGTCATCGTCTTTGTTGTGATTGCGGGTGCTGTAAATATTGCATTGGTGCTACAATGTGTCAGTGTCTTCTATGTCTACATCCCTGGAAAGTATATTGCCAAGGTAAGTCAACATATTCACAGAAATAAAAATTTCTCCATTTACTGTTACCAATATTTCCATGTATGGATGGTACCGTGCTGTCTGGTGAAGGATATCTGTTTTTTTGGTGTTGATTGTCAGACCAAAATCAGCACAAGTGGCGGAGAATTGATCTGTGAAACTGATCTGTAAAATCCACCTATAAAACTAAAGGTTTTATAGCAGTGTGAGAGTTAAGACCAGTGAATGGATTCAGCACACCTGGTTTCAAAGACTGTTTCAAATGCTTAATAAATGTGTGACTTCAGGTAAGGGGTAGACAAGCAGTTCTCAACCTGTGGGTCGCAACCCCTTTGGGGATCGAACGGGGTTTCCTAAGACCATTGGAAAACACTTATTTCCGATGGTCTTAGCAACTGAGACAACACTCCTCTATCTGTCTCCAGGCGGGTCCACCCACATGGAGATATGCCCACATAAGAGTATTAAAGGGTCATGGCACTAGGAAGGTTGAGAACCACTGGACTAGACTAAATGGTATGGGGTGGAAAGATATTGTGAAAGAAGAACACCTTAGTTTCTTTTTATACAACATTATTGAGTTGTAAGTATAACCTACCTCTTTTGTGTACGTGTCATTTTAATCATTGACTTAACAGACTTTACAACTGTAATAATTGCAAATCTGTGCAGGATTTTTAAAGTTATTAACCTTTACATGTTGAGTGTTTTAGGAGAGGAAGGTTCTAAATGGAGTCCGAATTATCATTATTACTTCTGTTATTCTGTCTGTGGCTTGCTTTGGGGTTTGTGTGGTGTTTCTATTTAAAATAAACCCCGAAGTCTTTTATTCCAAAATACCTCAACAACCAAGATTCACAAAGAGAATATTATAAAATAATACCCTTGGCCCTTTCAAATCTTAACTGTGATGATTTCTAAGAGTGTCCTTACATCATGGCTAAAAGAAGGAAATAGGGTGACTGTATGTTTGGGGCAAGTATCAAGACAGCAGAGACTGTGCATTCAAAGCATGTACTCAAAATATTAAGACTCTTATTTCTATTCCAGGATACTTGTGAGAGTCAGTCTCTGAAAAGACTTAGTGTTAGTCAATCTATCAATCTAACCCAGTGGTATAAGATACAGTAATGTAAATTATGGGCTTTGTATATTCCATTATGATGTTACATGTAGCAATCTGATATACTGTTGTAAGAAATGTCATATCTTATAATAAATCAAAAGTGAAAATATTATTTCATTAAAGAATGGGGAACACTCAGAAAACTAATTTTTAAAAAAAGGAATTTCAGATGCTGACTTATATTAAGATATTTTTTCCTGTGTCAATCTCTCACATGTCTATAAAGGCAACACATATGATTCTTATTTTCTGCCATCTCTATTATTTTTCTCCCACAAATAAATCCCCCAAAGTTAGCAAATTGCATTTGTTCATTCATGAGAAATCACTGTTTAGGAATAAAATTATGGGTACCTGAAAGATAGGTTATTTTTGCTACCTTATTTTACTTCAAAAATTACCTACTCCACAGATATTCATATTGCGGTTACCAACACAAAAGACACTATATTGTTACAGTAATATTTCTCCTGCTTTTCTCCCTATCCTCTTTTGTTTTTACTTCATAATACTATATTTTCTCGATATTGAGTAATGTCCTCCTAAGTACATTAATAAAGAAATTAATTTTTTATTCTTTTCTAGGGTCTGCTCCAGTCATTAATTTCAAACCAAAATAATTATATATTTTATAACATAGTTTCAGGAATAGGATAAGAAATTGATCCTTAAGCTTAATCAGTCCATGACTTGAATATGTATTTTTTTCATTATTTTTCTTCTTTTTAAAGTATGTGGTTTTGGTTTTAGAGTTGTATTTTCTCCTAAAGCTTCTTCTAAACAGACAGTTCTAATCAAAAGACCATAAATCTAGAGCTAGAAGGGACCTCTGAAATCATTTGGCATAATCCCCTCATTTTACCAATGAGGAAACTGAGTCAGAGAAGCTGTGGCTTTCCCAACTGACATGTAGTAAGTGATAGAGTTGGAATTTGAATCTCACTCTGTACTATAACTAAATATTTTAGAATAAATTCTAAAGAATTTGGAAACACTGATCTTGTTTCTTGTTCTTCTTGTGTCTTGAATACAGAATTAAGAAATAATCATTTAAAATTAAACCTTTCCAGAATCATAAATTTTAAACATTTTCCTCTCATGCATCACTGAGAGAACCAATGTGTTTTGAATACAACTTTGAAATTCAATTTTATTGACTGCTAGTACATATTTAGTATATGAATTTATTATATCATAGTATTTTAATATTTTGAGCTGTCAAAATATTTTAGTATTTATTAGTCTGTTCAGGCATTTTCTTTGACTCCACAAACAAAAAACTTTTGCTAATATTATGCTTCATTCTAAAGATTTAAACAGATTGCAAATTTATGTTTGTATCTTAAGAAAATGGATAAAAATTTTCATATACTTATTATCTTTTTTCATGTTTTTACAAGAGAATTTTGTTCTTTAGAAGAGTATGAACCTTCATGCATTATACACTGTTATTTCATGACAAAAAAGAGTTCTAAAACTAACTTTGAAATTATGTTTTACATCAGAATAATCTATTTTTACTCCAATTCTTCATGCTGGGCATAAATATCCTCCCCCACACTATTCACTCTTCTGTTTTCTTTTGTGTGATCATCCCTGAGGTTATAACTCCTAATTCAATATTCAGTTTTCCCAACAATACAATGAATATAGTTGAAAAAATAGCACCGCTGTTCTGATAATGGTGACAGAAATACCTTTGAAGAGAAAGAAGTGCTTGAAATGAATATGACTCATGAAAATTAATTTTAATATTATAATCACCTTTTATTTTGATAAACCTATCATTAAGATGTGGAAGATTGCTCCCAAGACTAGAAATTTAACATTTAGAGCTTGATTACCAATAGGATAGATGTGAAGTTTTAATGAATTGTGTATAATAGACATAGTGGAGATTTGTTAAAAAGAAAACCATTATTCTTTTAAAAATATTTTCAGTCCATGTCCCAGATATTCATATACATGAAAAATGTATTTTTCCAAATTAAAAGAAAACTATTTCTCTCTGTAGACACAAAAGTAATGATTCCTCATATGCCCCTACCCCTTAAAGAAAAATTGGGGCTCTTGTCAGGAGACAATGAAACCCAGTAGTTCTCATTTGCAAGATAAAATTTAATTTGTAGATTATATGAAAAGTTGCAGTCCTACCAAATTGAGCAAATTCTTTGAATATGTTGTCTAACTCAAGTCTGGCACCTAGGCTCAGTCAAAAATTACACTAATTAATTAATTAATGGATACTCTGAATTTCTTAACTGTTAATCAAAACAAAACAAAAGCAAGCAAATGAACAAACAAAACCCCAAAATATGGACAGCATAATAAAGCAGCAGGAAGTCAAATTAATGATAATTTTCATTTTCTTCTCCATCTTCACATTATTATTTTTCAGTATATTTTTAACTTTATATATTGCAATTTAAGAAATTTGATTTTTGTATCAAGGCCTAAAGAGAATTGAAATTCTACAAGATCAATTAATTTAGCTATTAATATGTTGTTCAAATGACATGAATGGTATAATCCTTGACTTATTAAGAAGGTATAACCATACTGAACCTTTTTTTTTTTTAATTTAGGCCTGATCACTGGATTTCTACAACCTTTGGAAAGAAGCATATGATTTAAATTTGATTTAAATAGCTTTCTTAAGTATACTACATAAGTCAAAACATTACCCCACAAAAATAACTCTATGATTTCCCTAACTTGTGTGTGGACTGACCATGTATATTGATCATAAATATGTCCATTAATTTTAATGGAACTGTATTCAAAATAGTAAGAGAAGCATTAACATGTGACAGGACCATCCATGCACTTAAAATGAACACATTCTGCAAACAGAATACTTGCTTCTGGTTGCTCATAAAAAGGCAAGGATAATTTCTTTCTGCAATGTAGTAAATAAAATGAGTAAAATATATTAAGGCTTTATTCTTATTAATTTTTTTTTATTCCTGAAGTGATTCCCCATTTTTATTTTTTTTCATTTATCTAATACCTAATGCATTAAGCATTATTCTTATTAATATTTTAATTAATAGATTCTATAATTCTATATAAACATGATATTTAAACTCATGTCAAAGTTGATGAATAAAAAACATTATTATCAAACCATACCCAACTTTGTTTGAAACACTGCACTGTAAAGAAGGCTTAAAAACTTCCTTTTGCCAATGTTTTGAAGAGAATGCATTGTCCTGTGTTCTGAGCAAGCAATGTATTTTCAATATATCCTCTTCTAGAAAAAATGTCAGTAACTCTATGTTATTACTTTGAGAACACAGGTAACACCTATATTCTCTAGCAACTGGGAGAAGACTGAGTACCTGTAATGTTTTGTTTTGAAACAGGAAAACCTTCTTAGTAAACCAAATATTTTCACATGGGACTTAACATTAAAGCATATGACTGAGTTCACAGAAAAAAGCTAATTAAAATATTATAGCCCATTTTTTTCTGTTTTAATGAATAATCAGTAACACTAGGTTACAACATTTGTAAGCTCCAAAGTTGCTGTATTTTTATAGGGAACAGTCTCCTTTCTTTCAAGCTTAATAAGCTTGGCCTATATCAGCTTTTCTCACATCAGTCCAAGTGTCACATTTGGGTTGGGAGAAGCTTGTTAGCAGTAATTACCAGCAGTAGGTCCTATTATTTGTCTAAGTAATTTTCACTGCTAAGTACCACCAAAACTGCCTCTAGCCTTTAATCCCCCTTTTCCCCCCCATCCTCTTGCCTTCCTTTGCTTCCTTTTAAGTTGGTGCATTTTCCCATGATACTGCTCTCTGTGGTGCAGGACAAGGCGAGGTTAGGCACTGGGTATCAATGTGCTCTTGAGATTTGGGGTCAGGCCTAGCGAAAGCCTTTCACAAACAGAGCCTGAACTCTATTAGAGATGCAAATCCACTCTCTGAGTGAGGATTGTTTCAGGGACATAATGGAGTCCAAGGAATTCCTCTGCAGTTTGCTTTTCAACATAGGGCCTTTGTCTGCATTTTAGCAAATTTCTGCAGCCTGTTTAAACTATAGCTATTGTCCTCATGGCTTCATTGATTTCTCTCCCTGCTACCAGCTCACAGTGGACTGATATGAACATCTTTGCTACTGCTTTTGTACTGTATATCAGAGTAATGTTTCAGCAGATTGAGGCAAAGCAGGAAGAATTAAACCTGTACTATACAGGGCATGATGAATTGCAGGATTTACATATCATTTAAAGAGGGCATTTTCTTTCTTTTTTTTTTTTCCCTTTTCTTTTTTTTGTGGTGGGGAGGTGGGGGAAAGGGGCAGGTGGTGTTGAGAGGATTGTTCCTGAATATTGTTGGATCTCAAAGGATGTTGTCTGAAGACAAAATGACAGGAAAGGAAGTGATTTAGATACTCACTGACAACTTAATACACAAAATACAAATTGTGGAAATTCACATGGACCATCTCCTTTTTGCACAAGATCGTCTATGACAATCTGGATCCTGCAACTCAAAATTTGCATTTGAAAATGAGGGAAGCAGGGGGCAGTAGTTCGATGATCAATTTTGGTCTTATATGTTTCAGAGCAAGGGTGAGAGGGCTCAGAATCTGGACTGGTTTGGCTCTCAATACTCTTGACTAACATAGATACTTCCAGTGAAATCTGGGCCTGACATTATACTAAAGGAATATTTTGAATTATCTCCTTTGTGTCCCTCTCTTTATGCAAGTTAAAGCAAATGTAATTATGTTTATCACAATTTTAATTCAGAGCCTCCAAAGTTAAAGTGAGTCCGAAGACAAGTACTCTGGATCCATTAACAAATGTCTCCCCATTGTACTATTTTGTGCTAACAACTTGGATGCTATAGAAATGCACAGATGGATAGAAAGATAAACAGCTTTAAAACACTATAATTATATTGAATTTAAAAAGTATTTAAGGAATGTCTCTTGTATGGTTGACATAATTTAAGTGTAAATCATAAGTTTTTCCAAACCCTATAATGTTATGGACTGTATATGGGATGTGATTGGCATCAAAATTAAGGGGTTGAGAAGAATCAATATATATTCACTCCATATGAGTCCAGGTTCAGGACAACAGATTAGTAAAGACAAAGTATAGATGAGTTTATGCATTTCTAGGTGTGACAGGAAGAAGGGTTGAACTGGTAGAGTTTAGCTAGAAGAAATATTTGCAAAACAGAAGTCAGGAAACTCTTATTTATGTTAACATTCACAACCGTTGGAGTCTAAGATCTTTTGGTGATAGCTGCATGTCAAGGAGAGTACATAAATAAACAAGGAAAAAAAAATTGGTGTATGTTGAAAGCTAATCCTCTAATAGGAGCACTTTAAAAAAACCTTATTTTTAGGCCTGGAAAACACATGTTCAAATCTATTCTTATATTTGTGTAGCATTTTGTATTTTTCCAAAGTGAAGTGGTATCTTGTCTGTCCTTTCATTTGATCTTGATAGGTTTTGAAGATAGTTATACTAATATCTCCATATTTTCCATAATTGAAATTCTCCCACAAATAGAAGTTTCCACAATTTCTTTTTTTAATATATTTTATGTTCCCCCAATTACAAGTTAAAACAATCTGTAACATATTTTTTAACTTTTGAGTTCCAAATTGCATTCCTCCTTTCCCTCCCCTCTCTTTGAGATATTATGCAATCAGATAGTAGATTAAATAAGTTGCAATCATGTACAGCATTTCCACATTAACCATTTTGTATAAGAACACTTGAATAAAAGAGAAAGAATGAAAGAAAAGTGAAAAATAGCGCTCTTCAGTCAGTATTCATACAATATCAATTCTTCCTCTGGAGACAAATAGTATGTTTCAACTTAAGTCCTTTGAAATTGTTTTGGACGATTGTATTCCCAAGAATAACGAAGTCAGCTGCAGCTCTTCATCGAGAAATATTACTGTTACTGCTTACAATCTTCTCTTGGTTACCCTCACTTTACTTTGCATCACTTCATGTAAGTCTTTTTTCATTTTAGTTTGGAAGCTTTATTTTACTTTAAATTTATTTTTAGTTTTCAACATTCATTTCCCAAAGATTTTGAGTTACAGATTTTTCTTACCATCTCTCCCCTCCCCCCACCCCAAGATGACAATCATACTGAATACCCCTAACCCCAATCTGCCCTCTCATATTCCCCCAATATCCCATACTTTCTCGTAGGGCAAGATGGATTTTTATACCCCATTGCCTGTATATGTTATTTCCCAGTTGCATGTAAATTTTTTTAAATTTGTTTTTAAAATTTTGAGCTCCAGATTCTCTCCCTTCTCCCCTCCTCACACACAACCACTGAGAAGACAAGCAATTCAGTATAGGTTATGCAAAACATTTCCACAGTAGCCATACTGTGAAAGACTTACTATATTTTCTTCCATCCCATACTGTCCCCCATTCATTCTATTTTCTTCTTTGACCCTAAGCCTTTTCAAAAGTGTTTGCTTCTAACTACCCTCTCTCCCAATTTTCCCTCCCTTCTATTATCCTCTGTCTCATCTCCTTAACTCCTACTTTCCTGTAGGATAAGATACCCTACTGAGTGTGTATGTTATTCTCTTCGTAAGCCAAATCCAATGTGACTCATTCCCTTTCACCTTCCTGCTCTTCCCCCTCCATTGTAACAGCCTTCTCTTGCCCTCTTTATTTGAGATAATCCACCCCATTCTATCTATACCCCTCCCCTTCTTCCAATATATTTCTCTCTCACTTCTTAATTTTATTTTTTGTAATCTCCCTTCACATTCAACTTACCCTGTGCCCTCTGTCTATGTACACACACACACACACACACACATACATATATTTGTGTGTATATATATACATATACACACATATGCCCACCTATACATACATATATATGTATGTATGCATATATACACGTATAATCCCTTCAACTATCCCCATACTGAGAAAAGTCTTATGAGTTACAAATATCGTCTTTCTGTGTAGGAATGTAAATAGTTCAACTTTAATAAGTCCCTTATAATTTTTCTTTCCTGTTTACCTTTTCAAGCTTCTCTTGCTTCTTGTATTTGAAAGTCAATGTTCTGTTCAACTCTTGTTTTTTCACCAAGAATGCTTGAAAGTCCTCTATTTCATTGAATATTTTCCTCTGAAGCATTATACTCAGTTTTGCTGGGTAAGTGATTCTTGGTTTTAATCCCAGCTCCTTTGACCTCTGGAATATCATATTCTAAGCCCTTCGATCTTTTAAAGTAGAAGCTGCTAGATCCTGTGTTATACTGATTGTGTTTCCACAATACTCAAATTGTTTCTTCCTGATTGCTTCCAGTATTTTCTCCTTGACCTGGGAATTCTGGAATGTATCTATAATATTCCTAGGAGTTTTCTTTTGGGGATCTTTTTCAAGAGGCAATGGGTGAATTCTTTCCATTTCTATTTTGCCCTCTGGTTCCAGAATATCATGGAAATTTTGCTTGATAATTTCTTGAAAGATGGTTTCAAGGCTCGTTTTTTTATCATGGCTTTCAAGTAGTCCAATAATTTTTAAGTTATCTCTCCTGGATCTATTTTCCAGGTCAGTGGTTTTTCCAATGAGATATTTCACAATGCCTTCCATTTTTTCATTCGTTTGGATCTGTTTTATAATATCTTGATTTCTCATAAAATCATTAGCTTCCAGTTGCTCCAATTTAATTTCAAAGGAATTATTTTCTTCAGTGAGCTTTTTAAATTCCTTTTCCATCTGGCCAATTCTGCTTTTTAAGACAGTCTTCTCCTCACTGGCTTTTTGGGGTACTTTTGCCATTTGAGTTAGTATATTTTATAAGGTGTTATTTTCTTCAGTCAGACTCTGACTCATTTTTCATAATATTCTTGCATCATTATCATTTCTTTTCTCAAATTTTTCTCTACTTCCTCTACCAGTTCATATTTTTCTTGGAGACTTTTGATGCAGGAGTTTTGACTTTGTTGTCTTCTTATGGTTCTATGTGTTGATCCTCTTTGTCCCCAAAAAAAAGATTCTATAGTCTGATTACACTTCCTCTGTTTGCTCATCTTGCCAACCAATTACTTGACCTTTGAGCTATTTGCCACATTAAAACTCTGCTTCCAGAGTGGAGAGAGCTGTCCCAAATTTCTGGGGTTTTGCACAGATGTTGTCAGAGCTTCTTCAGGTACCATCCTCAGAATTGTGAGGAGGATTTTCTCTCCACACCCTCAACAAGGTCTGTCATGCCAATGCTCCTCAACCCAGGACCACCAACCAAGATTGTGACAGATCCAGATCCAAGTAGAGCAAGGCAAGAGAATTCTGCCTTAGTGCCAGAAAAGAGATTCCTGCAATTGCCCTCTCAGTAGTCACTTGGTCCCCCTACAATCTGTTGACCTGGAGCCAGAAGCAGCAGCAGCAGCAGCAGTTGTAGCCACCATCACCTCTGACTAACCAAGGGCAAGGGCCAGACCAAGCTCTTCTCTCACCCAAGATCAACAGACTTCTCCATTGACCTTTTACCTTTTCTTTGGCATTTATGTGTTGAGCAGTTCGGAAACCACCACAGCTCCCAGTGATTTACTCTCCTGAAGTCTGCTCTGGCTGGTTTGTGCCACTGCTCTGGGCCTGCACAGCTGAGGTGGGACTGCACTCAGCTCCCAGCCTGGAGCGATAGACCCTTCCTATTGGCCTTCCAGGCTGCCTTCAGTGGGAGATTTGTTTCTTTCTGTCATTGTATGGGTTTGTAGCTCTAAAATTTGTTTAGAATTATATTTACAGGTATTTTAGGTGGTTGGAGTGGGAGCTCAAGCAAGTTCCTGCTTTTACTCTGCCATCTTGGCTCTGCCTCCCCACCTCCCACAACTTCTTATAGTTTTGATTCTGTCAGATTTTCACTGTTTTCTATTTATGTGTTTTACATTCTATGCTATACTCTATCATGCTCTTCATCTTTCACATATTTACATATTTGTGTATTTTTGTAATCTCAAAGAATTTGTATTGTCAAGATTGTAATACTTTGTTCTTCCTCTCCTCAACTAAAGAGATTGTAAGTTTTTTCTTTGTAATTATAGTACATGCCCTTCTTTTGGTTAGTTAGGTCCAAAGTCTTTTGCTAAGTCACTATTAGAAATGAGTAAGTTATCTAGCCTTAATCTTTCTCCTCAGTTCCAGGCCTGCGTCACCAATTGCCTACTGAATATTTCAAATTTGATATCCCTACAGGTATATGAAATTCATCATGGTCAAAACAGTGCTCATCATCTTGTCCCCCAGACTCACTCCTCTCCTGAACTTCCCTATTACTGTTGAGGGCAATATCATTGTTTCAGTCATGTAGTTATACAAACCTGATATCAGCCATGACACTCTCTCATCACAAATATCCAATCACTTGTCTGTCTTATAATTTCTTCCTCAGAAACATTTCTCACATAATTCCTTTTCTTTATGCACAAAGTTGCCATCTTCATTGAGGCCATAATCACTTATAACCTGGCCTATTATAATAATGATCTCATTGGTCTCCTTACCTCAGCCTCACTACAATCCATCCTCCATACTGCTACCAAACTGGTTTTCTTAAGTCACAAGTTTGACTGAAAGCTCTTTGAGGGCAAGTATTTTTGTTTGGTTGCTTTTCTTTGGTATTTCCAATAGTTAGCACACAGTTCACTGGGTAGATGGATGGCACAGTAGGTAGAGTACTGAACCTGGACTCAAGAAGACCTGAGTCCAAATCCAGCCTTACATACTTTGTAATTGTGTGACCCTGGGCAAATTACTTAACCCTGTTTCCTCAATTTCCTCATCTGCAAAATGAGCTGGAGAAGAAAATGGCAAATCAATCCAGTTTCTTTGGCAAGAAAACCCCAAAGGGTGTCACAAAGAGTCAGATACAGCTGAAATGACTGAACAACAACTTATCACTTAATAAGGTTTTAATAAATGCTTGCTGATTGGTTGATTGGAAAGAAAGGTTAGAGTCATATTGTGGAAGGTCTTGAATAACAACATTAGGACCTTATATGTAATTCAGTAGGCAATGGAGAGCTCCTAAACATTTTTGAATAGAGTAATCACAGAGTGAGAGCAATATGTTAGGATAATTACTTGGACAGTCATACGAAAGACGGATTGGAAAAGAAATGTGTTGGACACAGAAAAGATAGAAGACTTTTTCAATAATCTAAGGAAACAAGAGATAAATTCCTGAATCAGAGTGGTTATAGTGGGAGCAGAAAAGAGGAAATAGATTATAGAGATATTACCATGACAAAATTAATGGTGGCAACTGATTGGATGTTGGGGTGAAAGAGGAAAGAATTCAAGAAAACAAAGTTTATGAGTCTATGTATGGAATAATTATTTCTATGATGTTTTAGTTAGCTCTAGGGTTGCCTAGTCATACCATAATATAATCTTAAAAAGGCAATAAAATTGTTTTCTCTTTACCTATTTGTATTCCTTCCGCTCCTTTTCTTCTCTTATGCTATAGTTGACATTTTGGCACCTATTATGTGTCAGACACTTTGCTAAGCACTGAGTTTTACCTCCCTAGCTTTACCATTCTGAATCTCTTCTTTCATTTCCTTTAGGTATTTCTATAATCCCTTTGGCCAGCATATTTTTTCTCTGAGGTTTTAGTTGGACTTGCTGTGGGGTTGATATCCCCTTTTAGTTTTTACCTCCTTGGTGTCTCTTAAATCAAAGTATTTCAATATGGTATTTGAAGTTTCCCTGGGTCTGCTCATGAAAGGTCTTTGCTTGCACCAAGCCGCTAAAGTGAATAGTGTGGGTAGATTCTATACGGTCCCAAATGTTATGAGTCAGACTAGGTTGTTCCAGAATCTTGTCTGTATAATCCTTATCTTTTCCTTGGGGCTCCTTTAATTATGGGGCTCTTCTCTTTTTTGTAGGCTGCATCATTGCTGCTGAGATCAGAACTTCTCTAGTGCTGGGCTACCACCAGATCATTCGGGGAATGGTTGGATTTCACCTAGGCCCTTTCTCCTATGGCTTGATTAAAACTACAAGTGCAGTGCTCAAACTTCCTGGCTTCGGCAGGGGATACCTTGCACTGGAGCCTCCCAGAACTCCTCTATGTCAGACTCAGGTAGCCCACACCTCAAGGAAGACTAAATCTGCACTGGGCTTGAGTCCTAGAGAGTACAGGCAGAGAAGGCTAGAAATTCCCTGAAAGCTCTGGGGACAGTAACTTGTATCCTATCTTCTAGTTTGCTCTTGTACTGTATCCCTCTGTTCATTGGGATGGGAAGGAGAGTTTTTTCTTTCCAATGGTTTATTAGCATGGTGCATTTATAAGTCCTAATAGAGTGTTTGCATAAGATCAGGGACCTTCTTCATCCCGTTGTGACACCATTTTTTCCACTATACATGTTGAATTTGAGATGTAATTGTGACATTATAGGTGGAAATATCTAGCAATTAGTTGACATATGAGATTGGGCATGTGAGGGAAGTTTAGATGTGAAGAAGTAAACTTGGGAATCATCTACCTAGAACAGATGATAATTAAAGCCTAGAGAATGGATGAGATAACTTTGGAAAGAATGAAAAGAGAAATGAGAATATGACCAAGGGAATATCCTTAGGACATATTTGTGATTAAGGGGCATGGAGTTAGCAAAGAAGAAAGAGGAGAAGTGTGAGAAAATGAGGATCTAGGAGTCAAAGGCCAAATGTCATCACAGGGGGACCTTGGTGGGAGGAGCTTGCTGAAAGAGCTGAACAGGAAGGGTGGAACAGGAAGGGTGGAAGAAGGAGCAGAGCAGAGAAGAGCTTGAGCACAAGCTGGGACAAAGTAGAACTGAGAGAGAGAAGACTTGTGATTTCAGCACTCTGTCCCTCTGTTCTGCCTGTGTTATGTTGTCAGAAGGAAGCATTCTGTCTGTTGAAAGAGGACATTACTACTAATACAGGACCCCTGAAAGAGGACTTTACTGCTGTTCCAGAAGTCCTGGAACTTTACTGCTGATACAGAAAACCTGAAAGAGGACTTTATTTCTATTTACAGAAGTCCTAGGACTTTACTGTTGATTTGTGATTGATTTCTCAGACAGAAGTTTCGCTTGTTGGTTTGTATTACCTTGTCAGACAGAAAGTGAATTAAGATGATATTGCCAGCAATGTATGTAAATATTGTCGTAACTCTGTTAATCATAATGTGTGGAAATATTGCTACAGTTCTGTTAAGCTTTGTCTTCCTAGAAACAGAGACTGTGAAGGGCTTAGAGTGGACTAGTCCCTGTGGGCTGAGATACAGAACCAGAGCAGAGAGCTGCCTGCATGTGAATCCAGACAAGACCTGGGAGAGCAGAAGAGGAGCCATGAGATTGGGAAGTCAACTTACAGTTAAGATGAAAGAAAAATTTGCTTGGGTACTCAGTGCTGACTGATGATATTGCAACTTTCTCTGACCTAGAAGTGGATGACATTTGTACTTTCTATTACCTCTTAAGAATGATTGACTTGAGGGGGGTGGAACAAAGATGGTGGAGTGAAACCAGGAACTCACCTGAGCACCTCTGTGAATTCTGTCAGTAACCTCTAAATAGTGAACCTGCATGGATTTTAGAGTGACAGAAGCCACTTGGAGATGGACTGTGTCAGATTCCCAGTCCAGGAAAAGTGTGTGTGTAGGACTGGGTAGGGGGAGCACAGGCAGGGGCTGCACCAGTGTGAACCAGAAACCAGATCACTCAAGAGTGAGAGCAAACCCCAGCCAGATCCCAGCAGATTCACCTACAGCAGGGACAATTCCCAGACCTTTCACCGGGGGATGGAGGATCTGTCTAAGCTGGGTAAGGGAAAGCACAGGGCCCATGGCATTGACAGCAGCATCTTCTGAGGCTATCAGTTCACAGCCTGGATGTTTAAAAAGCACCTAATTGAACTTCCAGGAGCCAAGATGGTGAAGTAAACTCTAGCAGGTCTAATCCCCCTCCATGACCCTGAAAACCCTGAGATTATTGCCCCAGTGTAAAATCCTGAAATAGTGGAACCAGCAGCAGGCTTGGGAGTCCTAGAGGAAGGGTGTGGATGAAGCTGTTCCAGGCCTGAAGTGAAGTGCACGAGAAGTCCCAAAAAACTCCATCTAAGCTGACCAGCAGTAGATCCCGAAGCCCAGGGGAGTGGAGCCAGCAAACACTAACACCAGAAGCCCAGGGGTGCCTTAGCACAATCAAGGAAATCTGCAGACACCAGCACAGCAGGCCACCAGCTACTGAGTCTGCCCAAGCTGTAGCCCAGGGGCACAGAGGTGGAAACCTGAAGTGGCCAGATCAACCCTTCCCCACACCTTGATCTGTGAGCCTCATGGTAACCTAGGGGAAATGCTGAGAGTCCTGGCCTTGGGCTCAGTCTAGGGACCTAGAGGCTACAGCACACAAAGTCAACAACCAGGCTCCAAGCTCCCAGCTTGAGAAAAATGGGTCATAATGCTCTGCACCCCAGAAGCAGAAATCCACTTTAAAAGCCAGGAAATAGGCAATCACAATGGGCCAGAAACAAAGGGAAAAGGGAAAACCCAAGGGGATTGAATCCTATTATTGTGAATGAGAAGAATCACTTTCAGGAAACACCCTGACTCTATGTCCACACCTGAGACCACAGAAGGAAATATCGACTGGTCCAAGCCCAAAAGGCATTCTTGCAAGAGCTCAAGAAAGATTTTATAAACCAAATTAGAGAGGTGGAAGATACATTCACCAACTCTTTTAAAATTACATTGGCCAAAGTGGAAAAGAATCTCACTGAAGAAAATAAATCCTTAAGAGATAAAATTTGTGAACTGGGACGGGAGGTTCTAAATCTAACTGGAGAAAATACTTCCCTAAAAATGAAATCTGAACATATGGAAAAGGAGCTTCAAAAACAAACTGAGGAAAATAATTCACTAAAAATTAGAATCAGTCAAGTCAAAGCTAATGACTCTATGATGCATAAAGAATCAGTCAAACAAAACATAAAGACTGAAAAATTAGAAGAAAATGTAAAATATCCCATTGGGAAAAATCAGCTGACCTGGAGAACAGATCCAGGAGAGATAATCTAAGAATTATTGGTCTAACAGAAAGCCATGATGAAAAAAAAAACAGCCTGGACAATATCCTTCAAGAGATTGTCAAAGAAAACTGTCCTGAGGTCCTAGAACCAGAGGGTAAAAGAGCTATCAAAAGAATTCACTGGACACCTCCTGAAAGAGATCCCAAACTGAAAACTCCAAAAAATATTGTAGCCAAATTCCAGAATTATCAGGTCAAGGAGTATATACTGCAAGCAGCCAGAAAGAAACAATTCAAATATCATGGAACTAAACTCAGGATCACACAGGATCTAACAGCTTCTACATTAAAAGATCAGAGGGATTGGAATATGATATTTCATAAGGCAAAAGAGCATGGACTGCAACCGAGGATCAACTATCCAGCAAAATTGAGCATAATCTTTCAGGCAAGGGGATGGCCATTCAATGAAGTAAGTGAATTCCAGACTTTCCTGATGAAAAAGCAACAGTTCAATGGAAAATTTGATCGCCAAATACAAGACTCAAGAGAGACATAAAAAGGTAAACAAGGAAAACACACACATACACAACATGTGATTCAGTAGGAGCAACCTGTTTATATCCCTTTATGGGAAGCTGATACTTGTCAATATTGAGAATTGTGTAATTATCACAACACTTAAAAGGGATATACATAGATAGAGGGTGTGGGTATAGATTAACTAATGTGATGATAAAAAACTTATTAAGGCGTGCAAAGGGATTATAATGGGAGAAAAGGAAAGGGGGAGGGAGAAAAGGGTAAATTATCCCACACAAAGAGGCAAAGAAATATACTCTACTAGAGGGAAAGGAGAGAAGGAGAGGAGCATTGCATGAAATTTACTTTCATTGGTTTAGGTTCAAGGAGGTAATAACATACCCTGTTAAGCATAAAAATCAATTATGCCCTACAGGCAGTAGGAGAGGAAAAGGGAATAAGGGAGTATTAGAAGGGAGGGGAGAAGCAGTAATTGGGAAGGGTAGGTAAAGGGAGGGGGGTGCATAGGGAGGGAATACTGAGGGAGGTAGTAGTCAAAAGGAAAACTCTAAAGGAGGGGAAGGGAGAAGGGAGAAATAAAAGCATAAACATGGGAAGGAATAGGATGGAGGGAAAGACACAGATAGTAAACATAACTTTGAATGTGAATGGGATGAACTCTCCCATAAAAGGGAGGCAGATAGCAGAAATATTAAAAACCATAATCCTATAATATGCTGTCCACAAGAAATACATTTGAAACAGGGGGATATGCACAGGGTAAAAGTAAAAGATTGGAGTAGAATATATTATGCTTCAGCTAAAGTAAAAAAAAAAAGTAGGGATAGCCATCCTTATCTCAGATAAAGCAAAAGCAAAAATAGATCCAATTAAAAGAGATAAGGAAGGAAACTCTATCCTGCTAAAAGGCATCATTGAGAATGAAACCACATCATTACTAAACATATATACACCAAGCAGTATAGCATCCACATTCCTAGAAGAGAAGTTAAGGGAGTTAGAGCATGAAATAGCAAAACTATATTATTGGGGGACTTCAATCTCCCTCTCCCTGAATTTCATAAATCTGACTTCAAAATAAACAAGAAAGAAGTTAAGGAGATGAAAAGAATTTCATTGAGGATAGATATGATAGATAGACCTCTGGAGAACATTGAATGGGGATAAAAAGGAATAAACCTTATGTACTAGGGCATAAACACCTCACTATTCAGTGCAGAAAGGCAGAAATATTAAATGCATCCTTCTCAGATCATAATGAAATAAAAATTATATGTAATAAAAGGCCATGGAAAGATAGACTAAAAACTAATTGGAAACTAAATTGTTTAACTCTAAAGAATGAGTGGGTCAAACAAGAAATTATAGAAACAATCAGTAACTTCATTCAAGAGAATGACCATAATGGCATAACATACCAAAACTTGTGGGATGTGGCAAAAGCAGTTTGTAGGGGAAGTTTTATATCTCTGAATCCATACATGAATAAAATAGAGAAAATGGAGGTCAATAAATTGGGCTTGCAACTGAAAAAGCTAGAAAAAGAACAAATTGAAAATTCCCAATTAAATACTAAATTAGAAATATTGAACACCAAAGGAGGGATTAATAAAATTGAAATTAAGGAAACTATTGAATTAATAAACAAAACTAAGAGCTGTTTTTTATGAAAAAACCAATAAAATTGATAGACCTTTAGAGAAAATGATAAAAGCAAGAAAGAAGAAAACCAAATTACAAGTATAAAAAATAAAAAGGGTGAATCAACCTCCAATGATGAGGAAATTAAAACAATAATTGGGAATTATTTTGCCCAATTTTATGCACATAAATCTGAAAGTGTCAGTAAAATGGATTGTCCAGATTAACTGAAGAGAAACTAAATTGTTTAAATAACCCTATCTCAGAAAAAGAACTTGAATAAGTCAATAATGAACTCCCTAAGAAAAAATCTCAAAGGACAGATGCATTTACTAGTAAATTCTATCAATCTAAAGAACAATACTTTACAGTAAAAACTATTTGGGGAAATCTGAGAAGGAGTCCTACCAAATTCTTTTTATGACACAAATATGAAATCAATACCTAAATTGGGAAGAGACAAAACAAGAAAGAAAATTATAGACCAATTTCCCTCATGAATCTATAGATGCAAAAATTTTAAATAAAATATTAGCAAAAAGACTACAGCAAATTATCACTAGAATAGTACACTTTGAGCAGGTAGGAGTTATTCCAGGAATATAACCATGGTTCAATATTAGGAAAACTATCTGTATAATTTATCGTATCAGCAACAAAACTAGCAGAAACCATATGATTATCTCAAAAGATGCAGAAAATGCTTTTGACAAAATACAACACCTATTCCTATTAAAAGCACTAGAAAGTATAGGAATTAAATGGAATCTTTCTTAAAATAATAAGAAGTATCTGTCTAAAACCATCAGCAAGTATTATATATAGTGGGGATAAGCTAGAAGCTTTTCTTATAAGATCAGGGTGAAACAAGGATGTCTATTATTACCCTTCTTATTCAATTTGGTACTAGAAATGTAGCAGTTAAGAGAAGGAAAAGAAATTGAAGGAATCAAATTAGGCAGATAAGAGACTAAGCTATCACTTTTTGCAGATGATATGATGATATACTTAGAGAATCCTAGAGAATCAAGTAAAAAACTACTTGAGATAATAAATAAATTTGGCAAAGCTGCAGGATATAAAATATACCCACATAAATCCTCAGCATTCCTATACATGCCTAACTAAATCCAAGACATAGAAAGAGAAATTCCTTTTAAAATTACTGTAGACATTGTAAAGTATTAGGGAATCTGACTGCCAAAACAAATCCAGGACCTATATGAAACACTTTTCACACAAATAAAGTCAGATTAACTAATTGGAAAAACATAAATTGCTTGTGGCTAGGTTGAGCTAATATAATAAAAATGACAATTTTACCTAAATGAAATTACATACCAATGTATCTACCAAAAATTATTTTATACAGCTTGAAAAACTAGTAAAAAAATCATTTGGAGGAACATACGGTCCAGAATATCAAATGAATTAATGAAAAGATGCTAGGGAAGGTACCCTAGCCATATAAGATTTTAATCAATATTATAAAGCAGCAGTCATCAAAACTACTTGGTACTGGCTGAGGAATAGAGTAGTGGATCAGTGCAATAGATTAGGTACAGAAGACACTGTAGTCCATAACTATAGTAATTTACTCTTTGGTAAACCCAAAGACCCCAGCTTTTGGCAAAAGAATTCATTATCTGACAAAATCTTCTAGGAAAATTGGAATATACTATGGCAGAACCTGAGCATGCACCAATATCTTACACCATATGCCAAAATCAAATCCAAATGGGTGCATGATCTAGATATAAAGGCTGTTGCTATAAGCAGTCTGGGAAAGCAAGGAATACTTACTTGTCAGATTTATGGAGAGGGGAAAATTTTATGATTAAACAAGATTAGAGAGCATTATGACATGCAAAATGGATAATTACATTAAATTAAAAAGCTTCTGTATGAATAAAGCCTATGTAACCAAGATTTAAGAAGGAAGTGGAAAATTGGGAAAGAATTTTTACAACCAGTGTCTTTTATAAAGGCCTCATTTCTAAAATATATAGATAATTGAGTCAAATCTATAAGAATAAAAGTCATTCCCCAATTGATAAATGGTCAATGGATAAATTTCAGAGGAAGAAATTAAAGATATCTATAAGCATATGAAAAATGTTCCAAATCACTATTGATTAGAGAAATGCAAATCAAAACAACTCTGAAGTACCACATCTCATGGGTCAGATTGGCTAAGATGACAAAACAAGAAAATGATAAATGCTGGAGAGGATGTGGAAAAATTAGAACATTAATGCATTGTTGGTGGAGTTGTGAATTCTGGAGAGCAATCAGGAACTATGCCCAAAGGGCTATAAATAAGTGCATACATACCCTTTGACCCAGTAATAACACTTCTAGGGCTGTATCACAAAGAGATTGTAAAAGTGGGAGAAAGACCTGTATGTACAAAGATATTTATAGCAGATCTTTTTGTGATAGCAAAGAATTGGAAATTAAGGCTATGCCCATCAATTGGGGAATGGCTAAACAAATTGTGGTATATGAATGTAATGAAATACTATTGTGCTATAAGAAATGAGGAGCAGACAGACTTTATAATAACCTGGAGAGACTTACATAAACTGATTTTGAGTGAGAACAGGAGAACCAGGAGAAATTTGTACACAATTACAGACACAACGTATATGTGATGACTGACTTTGATAAGACTGGGCTCCTCTCATCAATGCAAGTTTATAAGACAACTCCAAAAGACTCATGATGGAAAGAGATATCCACATCCAGAGAAAGAACTACAGGGTCAATGCAGATTGAAGTGAACTTTGTGCTCTTTTTTTTTTTGTTTTGTTTTGTTTTATTTCTTCTTTCTCACTGTTCACTCCATGGGTTATAATCCTCCTCTACAACTTGACTAATATTTAATGTGAAGGTATTTGTAAATTCTATATTTGATTGCATGCTGCCATGGAGGGCAGGGAGGAGAGAGGGGGGGATAAAATTTGAAACTCAATGGATTTTATAAGTGAATGTTGTAAACTAAAAGTAAATAAATAAATTTTCATAAAACAAAAGGAAAAAAAAGAGAGACAGGGGTTTCCAGAATACTGGTGATTTCCACTGATTGTTGTCTCTTTTATACGACATATTTCTTTATCACAAACTTTTAAATATTAAAAAGAATGATTGACTTATGTATGACTGAATGCCAGTCTTGAGTCAAGATAAAAGAAGACTTTACTTGGGCACTCTTTGTTGATTGAGGAGATTATGACTTACTGAATGCTATCTTTTGTTTAACACTATGTGGCCACCTTAGTAATAAGTTATGTTTATTGTTAATGTTGTGCTTCAGTTCCTTGAATGTTGTGCTCTAGTTTATTGCTGAATAAATAGAGAGTTCAGGATTAGATTTAAGGATTAGATCCTTAAAGTTGTTTACAGCAGCAGTCCTCAAGAGAGCTGCTTGTGATTGACTTTACAGACAGCAAAGATGCCATTGTCATCCACTGCATCTTGACCCATCACCAGTCATCTTGACGCTGTCTTCCTACTGGATGGTAATGACTCTGGAGGAGACAGGGAGGCCAAAGAATTTGTGCAACTCTACTTCACTTAAATAGAATTCATGCACGAATCAAAAGACATCACCCGTACCATTTTACCATTTTTACCTATCTCAAAGTCCTGTGGCAACCGGCAAGTAAGAAAGCAACAGGTGTGGATACACTGGGAGCTGTAGTTATAACCCTGCATGCAGGCAACCCAGGCCTTTTGGTCTTCCCCTTCATACTACTCACCTCCTGTAGTAAGGAAGAAGCTAGAAAAAGGGTGTCCTAAGAATTGTCTGCTTACCCAGCCCTAGCCTGATTAACATGGCAGGCAGGGTTCTACCCTGTGGTTGAAACACACACAAAAAAAATATGTATAAAAATGTCTGCAAAGAGGATTCCACTCACCATCAGTACATGGAATGAGCGCACACTTATAGACAACACAAAATCCACTGGACCTGAAAGATGAACACCTCTTGTTGCAGGAGAACTCAGCAGGTCTCAATTCCAAACAGCAGCCGGAGTGACACAAGGCTGGCAAATGAAAGCCAGCTTACTGAAGCTGGAGCTGGATATACATTTGTCTGGAGCAGCCAAAGTGAAGGGGAGCTCCATTAAGCTGGCATAGATTTTGCAATCAAAACTAATCTAGTCAACAAGCTTGTATGCATACCAAAAGAAGTGAACAATAGGCTCATGACAATGTGATTGGCACTAGCATTAAAATGTCACACCACCATCATCAATGCCTATGCTCTCACCATGATGAACCCTGATGAGAGCAAAGAAAAATTTTATGTATACCTGGACACCTTTATCCTCAATGTGTCAAAAGAGGGCAAATTTATAATTCTGGGTGACTTTAATGCTAGAGTAGGCTCAGACTACAACACGTGGCAGGGAGTCTTAGTAAAGAATGGAATTAAAAACAGCAACATCAGCGGTCACTTGCTACTGAAAACTTGTGCATTTCATGACCTTTTCATCACCAACACTGTCTTTTGTTTATCTACACGCAATAAAACTTATGAATGCACCCTGGCAGAAACATTAGCATTTACTAGACTGTGTGATTGTATGAAGAGACAGATAGTATGTGAGAGTGATGAAAGCAATGTGTGACATAGACTGCTTTATTGATCATAGACTTATCCTCTTCAAGCTAAATATTCACTTTCAACAAAACCGGTGTCTCCAAGGAAAAAATGACTACCAGGAGTATTATTGGCAAGAGATTAGAACTCTTCTCTGAGAGGGAAGAGTTTGATGCTAACTTGGAGGGAAAGTTGAACCAATTCACAGTTGGCAACAGTGGAGCAGAAAAGGAGTGAACAACTTTCAGATATTTGATGTACAGCACTGCATTTGCTCATCTGGGTCAGAACATTCACAAACATCATGACTGGATGGGTGAATATGATGGGGAAATTTGGAAACTGCTCAATGAAAAAATGAGAACTCTACAGTATTTACCAGTAGGACAGTTCACCCATCTCTAAGAAGGCAGCATTTAATTCCATCAAAAGAAAAGTACAAGTGAAGCTTAGAGAGATGCAGGATTCTTGGCTCAGTAAGAAGGCAGATCAAACTCAATTTTATGTTGATAGTAAAAATCCAAAGCACTTTTATGATTCCCTAAAGTCTATTTATGGGTCAAAAACCTATGCTTCATCTCAACGAGTCAGTGTTTGTGGAGCTACATTGATTAGTGATAAAGACATGATCCTAGAGAGGTAGGTTGAACACTTCCATAGTGTTCTCGACAGACCATCATCAATCAAGACTGCAACCACTGACCATTGACTTAAGGCTGAAGTCATTCCCTCTCTAGCTGAAGTTCCAACAGAAGAAGAGGTTTTGAATGCCATTAGGCTCCTTTCCTGTGGTAACACACCTGGTGTTTATTCTATTCCATCTGAGATTTGCAAGTTAGGGGGTCCATTGCTCATACAAAAGCTAACTGAAATTTTCCAGATTATATGGCAAGAGGAAATTATCCTTCTAGGAGTTTAAGGAAGCTTTCATTGTCCATCTTTATAAAGGTAAAGAAAATAGATTGTTCTATATTGATCACAGGGAGGTCTCTCTCTTAGTCATTGCTGGCAAGATTCTGACCAGAGTCTACCTTAATAGGCTGATCCTTCACTTGGAAGATGAATTGTCTACCAAAGGGCCGATGTGGCTTCAGAAAGGACCTAGGAAAGGTTGATATGGTGTTTATTGCACAACAACTCTGGGAGAAATGCCAGGAGCAGAACAAAAGTCTGAAGACAAAGTTTGTAGATCTGACCATGGCTTTTGATATGTCAGTCATGAGGACTTAACGGAAAATTGTGTCAAAATTTGGTTGCCTGGAGAAGTTCGTCAGCATTGTATATCAATTTCATGATGGCATGCTTGCCTGAGTTCTGGATAATGAACAAAACTCTTGTGCTTTCCCAGTCACCAACCGAGTAAAACAAGGCTATGTTCTTGCTCCCATGATTTTAGTATGATGTTTTCAGCCATATTGTCAAATGCTTTCAATGAGAGTGAATACTGCATCAAGGTAAGCTACCACACTGACGGTAAATTCTTCAACTTGCAAAGGCTACAAGCCAAGACCAAAGTGGATGGAGTGTTGGTTAATGATTTTCTGTTTGGGGATGATTGTGCACTCAATGCAGCCTCTGAAGCTGAGATGCAACAAAGTATGGATTGTTTCTCTTCTGCTTGTGTTAATTTTGGCCTAATAATTAACACCAAGAATACACAGATGCTCCATCAGTCAGCACTACAGCACTCATATGTGGAACCAGTGGTTACAGCAAATGAAAAAGCTTTGAATGCGATGGATAAGTTCACTTAACTTGGTAGTGTACTTTTGAGGGATGTACACCTTGATAATGAGGTTGACACATGCATTGCCAGAGCTAGCTCAGTGTTTGGGAGGCTCTGAAGGAAAGTGTGGAAGAGAAGAGGTATTAGATTGACTATCAAACTGAAGGTCTACAGAGCCATTGTACTAATTTCATTGTTATATACCTGTGAAATCTGGACAATACATACCGTACCATGCCAGGAAATTGAACTGCTCCCATTTGAATTGTCTTAGGAAAATTCTGAAGATCATTTGGCAGGATAAAATACTAGGCCCTGAAGTCTCTTCTCAAATTAAACAGCCAAGCATTCAAACTCTGCTTCAGAGAGTGCAACTTTGATGGACTGGCCATTTTGTTTAAATGCAAAATGAACATTTGCCAGCTTGCCAAAAAAGCAATTGTATGGTGAACTCACACAGGGCAAGTGCTCACGTGGTGGTCAGAAGAAGTGATTCAAGGACATTAGCAAGGTCTTTTTAAAGAACTTTGCAATGTATTGTGTGGCATGGAAAACACTTGCGCAAGATCACTCAGCGTGCTGTGCTCTCATTAGAGAAGGTTCTGTGCTAAGTGAGCAAAGCAGAATTGAAATAGCTCAAAAGAAAAGAGAGACATGCAAATTTAAAGAATCCATCCCAAATGTTCATATAGATTATTTGTGCCCTACTTGTCACAGGTAGAATATTCTGAGCTCTGATTGGTCTGGTCAATCTGCAACTTGATTCAAGTATAGTGAAGTCATTTTGGTCCCCTTTGAGAACAAAGGACAACAACAAACAATCTCCATGGTGATATCTCTGGTTACTGAGAGAAACCTCTTATCATCAATTTATTGTTTAATCTGGTAGCCTAATTTATAAATTGGTGTTTAATACCCAAAACTTTGTCTCTTCTGTTTTTCATTCATCACACATGTATATTTCACTACTCCATCATTACCTGCTACTACAGGTCAGAATATGGCAACTCACCCTCTCCACCTTTTTTAAACTATAAGAATATTGCACCATACCCTACAGACCCCATACCAGACTCTATAGACTATACCCATTAACTTGACACAACATGGAAATATAATATAATGTAATAAAGCATGAAGAGTCTTAAATATAGAATCACATGGTTACTTTACTCAAGCAACAACACCGAGATACAAAATAAGTGCAGTTCTTCATATCCTTGAATTGTTAACAAAGGGGGCCTTAAGTATAGAAGGCCCATACAAAGCTAAAGATTCATTCCATCAAGTCTAAGGAGCTCCCTCGGGAAGGTGCAGTCCATGTACGCTCTTCAGAAAGTATACTCAGCTGTGTCATGTTCAAATGAAGCAACTACCCGCTCAGATAGCAGCCCATACAAGGGCTTGTGCTTGGATTCTAGATAATCTGCTTCAGATGGTCAAGATGTTGTCAGTTGTACTGTATTTAATTGTTAAATATAGTGAATAAATTCATTTGTTAACTGAGGAATGTTGAAATCCCCCTTTCTAACAATTTCTTCCTGCTCTGTTCCGTCCTCATATACTCCATTGCTTTCATGCGTTCCTGTGATCTCTAGTGACTCAATTGCTCCCTATCATCCCAGGGAATCAACCCTGTTACATTTCTATTCCTGAGCTCCTGAACATTGATGAAAGAAACCATAGCTAAGTAATGACTACAGATTGATGGTATCTGACTTCAACTGGGTCTTCATTGCTACCTGTAAAGTCTTTATTTATTTCTTATTGACTATATACTACATTTCCTCGAATGACTATTCAACTTTTCTTTCTTCCTTAAAGTTTTCCTTCTTGTTAAACCCTCTATTCTAACTACATTTCCTCTCCCTTCTGAAATAAATATATCCTCCTCATTGACAGACATTACCTCTCTTCTTCTACCCTGAATTTTATCACCTTCTATCTCCTCTTGATCTTTTTCCATCAATTATCCTTCTTTACACATGCAAATTCAAACTCTCTCTCTCTCTCTCTCTCTCTCTCTCTTTCTCTCTCTCTCTCTCTCTCTCTTCCTCTCCCTCCTTCCCCCCCCCCCTTTCTCTCTCCCCACTTGGTCCTTCCCTTTATAAACAAACAACCTTCCTCCCTTTACCTTTTTACCCTTCAAGTGTCATTCTTCCTCTTTATCTCTTTCATTTTCTAACTTATGGGGAAAAACTCTACTGTGATAGGCCAGGAAGTAACTTCAATATTTACTTGTTCCATATACTGTTCTAGGTGCTGGCAGTACAAACAGAAAGAGCAAAACAATGACCACTTGCAAGGAATTTATATTCTAAAGGAGGAGTCAACAAGTGCATACCTAAGTATATATAGAGCAAATAAAATAAATACAAGTATTAAAAGCAAAATAGTATGGGAGGGAGTTGTAAGGATCAGAAAATATTCTATGTAAAAGATTTATAATTGAATGGGTCTATCATTTTTCCTAATTCTATTTTCTGCATACTTTCAGTAAGCTTTTTTTTAAGTCATCACCCCATAGCCCATCAATTGCATGAAATCCTTATTAATAACAGTTGTAACACAAGGGTAGTTGGTTTTCTTGCTCACAATAAGTAGTTAAAGGTGCTGGAACACTTGACTATGATGGAAATCCTTTCCAAGGCTTAGATCTTGAGGCCTGAATTTCCCAATCTAGGATTAGTGTTCATCTAGCATTTTCAAATGAATTAGAAGTTCAATATGAGTTGACAGTCGAATATAATTGGAGGGAGAAAGCTAATTTGATCTTAAGATACATTAAGAAATGAATTAATGAGGAATAGGTTGTTTTACTCTTTCTGGGTCTCTTCATCTGTTCAGTCTAATATTCAATTAATGGCAAAACATTTTAGGAAGAATATTAATGATATGGAAAGCTTCCAAATGACAGTGAGCAGGATGACCTTGGAGTCATGCCATGTCAACTTGATGAACCTGAGAATATTTCACCTGGAGAAGAGAGGACCAATTGTTGTTCCCATCCCTCTTCAAGTATTTGAAAGTCTACTGTGTAGAAGAACAATTAGACTTGTTCTTTTTTATCCACCTCAGGGGGTGGAATAAGGAACAGTGAATGGAAACTGCTTAGAGAAGTGCTTGCTATAAGGAAAACCTTCCTTTTTTGGCATGTCTAAAAACAGAATGGACTTTGTAAGCTGGTGAGTTTTCCCTCATTGGAGGTCTTCAAGAAGATACTATAGATGTTCATGTATTGGAAATCTTACAGGGGATTTCTATGTTATAGGCTGGCTAGATGACCTCTTCAAACACTGAGATTTCATGATTTTATGATCTGCTGTATAACTTCATTATAGTGTTTTTGGGCTTAGAGATAATTCTTCTAAATAGCTTTCCCTTTACTTTCCTCTTCTGTGTACTTCAGAAAAAGTCACCTCTTCTGAAGTGTTCTCCATCTTACCTTTCTGGACCACCTTATCTGTCCCATCTTTCTACTTCATTATTAAAAAGATGGAGTTGGATTTTTAAGATCTCTGACATCCCTTTGAACTGGATAGTTCTGTCTGTCTTCTCTATTAGAATTACCTATTCTATGGTAGGCAAATTTCTTCTAATTCCCTTGTTCATCTTCATTGTTTTATTTTGACTTTTTCCCACAGTATAAGAGAAAATCCATTTTATTTTTCTATCCCACTTCTTTTCTTCTGGTAGATCCCTTCTTGTTTTTTTTTTTTTCTCCTAGAACCCTAGGAACCTTCCCAAAGGCATTCATTTGGGCAAATGTTGCCAGCTTTGTTGTTTTTCTTGCCAATTCTTGGCCCTTGAAATGGTCCTGTGTGCGACTCCCTATCACACATTCTGGGGTTGTTGCATAGACATGCCTTCATCACAACAAAGGCCGTATATAACTCTCTTTCTCTTTCTCTCTCTCTCTCTCTCTCTCTCTCTCTCTCTCTCTCTCTCTCTCTCTCTCTCTCTTTCTCTCTCTCTCTCTCTCTCTTTCTCTCTCTCTTCCCCCCATCCATGTTGCTAATTACCTAAAATGCTTTCCTTCACTGTGCATTTCTACACAGAATTTCCAAGCTATGTCCCTAAATGAAAAATCACTGGCATGTAGCTAACATCCCTATCTCCAAACTACTGCTCTATTTCACACATGAATTCATTCCCTAGCCTACACTTTTACTTTGTGAGAGACTGATTACATGTCTCTTCTTTTTATCCACCCCCATTCCACTCTCTACCCTGTCCCTGTCCCTGTCCCTCTACAGAAGTGTGCACTTCCATCAATCTTCCCCCCCACCCTTCCCTCCCTTCCATCATCCTACCTCTCATCCCCCTTCCCCCTACTCTTCTATGTGTCAAGATGCCCAGTTTAGAATTTATGTCATTCCTTCCCTAAGCCAAGTTCAGTGAGAGTAAATTGGACTCTTTCCCTCTTGCCTTCCTGTTCTCCCCCTCTATTGTAACAATTATCCTTTGTCTCTTCCATGAGATGCTCAACCCCATTCTGTCTCTCCCTGTTTCCTCTCAATCTAATCCTCTCTCACCTCAGTATTTCACCTTTTGGTATATTGTCCCTTCCTATTCAATTGATCTTATGCCCTCTATGTGTTCCTATATATGCATACTCAGATATGTGCTTAGATGCATATATGAACCCTCTTATATAAATATATGTGTATGTGTATGTATATATACATTTGTATTCCCTTCCCCTATCCTCACACTGAGAAAAGTTTCATCAGTTACAATTGTCACTTTTCCATGTTGGCATGTAACTAGTTCAACTTTCAAAAGTTCCTTATGATTTCTTTTCCATGTTTATCTTCTCATGCTTCTTGTGGTGGAGTGTCAAACTTTCTTTTCAGTTCTGTTTTTTTCAGCAAGAATGTTTGAAAGTGCTCCACCTCACCGAATGACCATATTTTCCCCTGGAACACTATACTCAATTTTGCTGGGT
>CM053580.1:175059226-175076975 GCA_028627135.1 Pseudochirops cupreus | reverse complement strand
TAACTTTTCATTATTTCTTTTTGGATTTTTTATTGCTACATGAAAATGTTGAGTTTTGTAGCTTTATTACAAATCCATTTAGTTTGTATAAGCTATTAATTATTTCAATTAGTTTTTTTTATGATTGTCAATTTCTGATTAACCTACTATATTAACAAATTTTGTCCCTTTATTCCATACCTTTATGCCTTGATTTTTTTTCCCTTATCATTGCAATTGTTAGAATTTCTAGTCTTATTGAATAGCATAGAGGGAAGGGGCAAAGAACAGATGCGAAAGAAAGGGATGTTTTATTTCTACACTTATTAGGGAAATTTTTAATGTTTCCCCATTGTGCTTAATGCTTTTTTGTTATAAGCATGGATGTACATTGTTTTTACATGAAGGCAAAAAAAAAAAAGAAAAAGAAAAAGTTCTATGATTTATAAGGTTTTTACCAGGAGCTGTCAAAGCCTTTTTCTGTATCTTTTGATATCATGTACTTTTGGATGATTTGTATATTATGTTCAGAGAGAACATGGCATGGTGACTATAGAGTTGGCTTCAGAATTCACTCATCCTGTGCTTGTTTGACCCTGGGGAAATCTCTTAAACACTTAATTTAGACAACTCTCAAAGACTAAGTTTCAGAGAAGTGGCCAACCTATATTGGTAGAAGTTTCCTTATTTGGGGATGTCTAATATCTGTGGACTGACAAATCCAGTCCCAATCCCTAATTAATTTTCTAACGCTGAAGCATGTTGAATTCTCAATAAAGTCTTAACATAATCCTAGTGATTAAAAAAAAATTCCATGCTATAGATTTTTGCAATAATTTTGCTTTAAATTTAATAATTTAATAATTCATTTTTTTAATTCATTAATTTGTTCTTTGCTTTATATTCTGTCCTTTAGATAGTTGGGTTTTATTTGACTAAACAAAGCTTGACAGTGTTATCTTTCTCAGTTTTAAAAATAATTTGTATGGCATAATTATTAACTGTTTTTCAAAAGTTTCATAGAACCCTTCTGTAAATCCATGTGGACAAGACTCCTCCAACCCCTATCCTTTTACTGTTGCTTTATAGCTAGTTCAATCACTTTTTTCATGCTGCGTTATTTATTACTTCTTTTCAGTGCTCTGTTAATTTGCACATTTTATCTTTTTTTGTAGGTTATCCTCTATTTTAAATTCTCCGTTTTGCTCAGAGAATTCTTTTCATTTCTTCATTTTTGTGATTTCATTTTAATATTTTTTAAATTTCGTTTATTTGATTTTTTCTTTTTGTTAAAATTTTATAAAGTTTGACTAAAGTTTTATAAACTATGCTAGTCTTTTCAAAGAGACACAAATTTTAATTTAATCTTCTTCTTATCCATAGTGTCTTATTTATTGTATTTTAAATTAAGAACTCAAACATCAACAAATATAAACATTTCAACCCTTCAATTAATCAGCAAGTATTTATTAAGTTCTTGTTATTAACTAGGCACTGGGCTAGGTGGTACAAAGGCAAACAAAAAGTTAAAACTTATTTCAATGTGCAAAGAACAGAAAAAGAAGATTGTAAATGAAATTTGTGAATCTCTATCACTTGTAGGTTTTCTAAAGTATTAAATTTAACATGATACTATAAAGACTATCTTATGTGTTGAAGGGGCAAGGTAAGCCCATCTGTAGGGAGTAAGATTATACAAACCAAGGCCCTAACTCAATAAGACCTTTCTCTTACACTGAGTTGTTTTGGAATAGAAAATCCTGGGAACATGAGGGCTGCGCTTCTCCTGGGACCCTGGCCAGGACCTTGAAAAGAGATATGGTTAACTGCCTAACTCCTGGAACTAGCCATTTCGCAGAAACATTGTTCTTGGGTGGGGGGCCTTGGAGGGATTGGCCTCCCTCCCTGGCCTCACGCAAGATGATGCTTGCTAAAAAACACCAGGCAGTATGCCTTCTTTGCTCTCAGTACTACTTAAACTGTAAGATTCAGACTCCAGATTGGAATCTCACCCATGAAGGAGACATCCTGCCTGGGTCTCTCCCGAGTGGAACATTGATGGCTGTACCCAGGATTCCCCAGCTTGTGTGGTCAGGTGTCGGTGCTTCCCTGTATTGGTGATGATCATGGATATGTATGTGTGTATATATGTGTATGCATATAGATAGATAGATAGATAGATAGATAGATAGATAGATAGATAGATATAAATCATAGCTGCTCTTATTTTACTATTCCTAAGCCTTTACTCTCTTATCTCTGGCTTCCTTCTCACTTGCCTATATTCTAAATAAGCTATATTGGATCTTTTGAAGTGCTGAGTATTCCATCAACGCAAATCCTGAACCTCCTTAATCAGACATGTGTGTGACTATTTGAATTTCCATCTATTCCCTATTGTGTGTTTTTAATTTTTTGGTAACATTCTCTTTTCTTAATTATAAAATATCTTCTAGTACTTCTTAGTGTGTTTTTGTCTCATGGAATCATTGAATTCTCTTTGCTTCATTCTATTTTTAAAGGGATTCCACCACTATAAATGTTCTATACTTTCTATTCTAAACCACCTTTTCTCAAAAACTTTAACCATATTTTTAAAAAATATCTTCTTTTATAATTACCATCTATTAATTTTTTCCCAAAACTCCATGGCTCCCCCATAACCACCTCAAATACCTATAAAATATGACTCTAAACAAATTTTAGAGCTACAGAACCCACAAAGTGACAGAGAGAAACTAATCTTCTGCAGAAGGCAGCTCCTGCAGGTGGATAGGGAGAGTCCATCACAGTGAGCAGGGAGCCAAGCCCAGCCCCATATAAGCCTGTGGTTTTAGCCCCAGGGCATCCCTGTCCAAGGGGAGCTGGACTTCTGGAGAGTGGATCACCAGCAGCAGTGGTAGTTTCCAGAATTATCAACCCATAAATGCCAAAGAAAAAGTGAGATGTCAGTGTAGAACTTTGTTGGAAATGGAGGGGGGTGGGTGGGTGGAATGGAGGTGTAAGTCCGGCCCCTGCCCACAGAGCTAGAAGTGGCAGAGGTGTGATGGCCCAGGAGCTGCCTCCAGGAGCTTCAGAGCTCTTGGCCTGCAGATCATAGGATTGTATATGTGCATATGCATACATATGTGTGTATGTATACAGGTACATATAGACAGCAGGCACAGGATTAATCGAATAGGAAGAAATGATATTTAAAAGGTAAAATTGCAAGGTGAGAGAGGAACACAATGAGAGGAAATGGGGAAAGACAGAATGGGGAAATTATCTCATATAGAAGAGGCAAGGGATAACTGTTACAATGGAGGTGAAGAACAGGAGGGCAAAAGGGAATGGGTCAACCTTATTCTCATTGAATTTGGCTTTGGGAGGGAATGACATACACACTAAATCATCTATCTTGCCCTACAGAAGAGTAAGGGGGGAAGAGGATGAAAAGGGTGATGATGGAGGGGAGGACAATTTAGGAGGAAAGGTAGTTAGAAGCACACACTTTTCAAAAGGGACAAGGTCAAAGTAGAGACTAGAATAAGTGATGGGCGGGTTAGGATGGAGGGAGAAATAGTCAGTCTTTCACAATATACCCATTATGGAATTGTTTTGTATAACTGCATATGTACAACCTATATTGAAGTGCTTATCTTCCCAGTAAAGGTGAGTGATGAGGGAGGAAGGAAAAGTTTTTGGAATTCAAAGTTGTGAAATAAAATGTATTTTATGTACATACATATATATATATATATATATATATATATATATATATATATACACACACACACACACACACACACACACATATTTATATATGTACACATATATGTATATATGTATATATATGTGTATGTATATGTATATATGTATATACACACATTTATATGTATGTATATATGTGTGTGTATGTGTGTATATGTATAAAATTATTATTTACATGCAACTGGAAAATAAGATATACAGGCACTAAGGTATGGAGAACCATCTTGTCCTACCAGAAATTTGGTGAGATTATGGGGGAGGATATAGGAGAGAGCAGATTGGGGAAGGGGGCATACAGGGGGATTGCTGTTTTGGGGTGGTGGGCAGGGGAAAGACGGGGAGAAAATTTTTAACTCAAAATCTTGTGGAAATTAATGATGTAAATTTAAAATAAACATAAAATCTAATTTAAAAAAATAAACATAAAAATAAAATTTTCCCCAGAACATTTTTTTCTCTCCTGCTGTATCACAGGTGCTTTTTTTCTTCTGGATTAGCCTATCAACTTTCTATTAAATCATAACAATTCTTCATTATATTCAGAGTTATTCTTCTCTTGACATATCTCTAGTCTCTGTTCCTTATTTAAGATTTTGTGCCATGGCTAGGCTTTGCCCCCTCCTCCACTCTTGCATAGTGTAAGCAGACCTTGCCTGAAACTCTCCTCTGTTGTTTGAATGCTAATGTTACAGTAGTGTTGGGTAGGATTGTTAGGACCAGTCTCTCTGCCATATTCTGCCTCCATCTCCTGGTTGTCCAACAAAGGTGCTAACCGCTGTTAGACATCTGACCTCCTTACTTTGAATTATCCCCATTTGGGAGTAAATCTCAACCCTTTTGTAGCCTTGATAGGCATGAATAATACTGTGAATGGTAAAGACCTTGGAGAGTTCCCCAATTTACATGTCCAGGTACTATGCTGTCTCCATCTCCTGCTGTGATTCTAATAAGAGCTCTAGCTTCAGGTGTTTAGGAGAATGTCCATCCTTTCACAAACTACCTGGCCCTATTTCTCTGTTCTATGAACTAATGAGTCCTGGCTCCATCTCTTGCTACAGTTCTGACAGGCTAAAACTAATATACTCTTAGTCTTAGTCCCAGTTTATCAGATTCCAGAGTGGCTTCATGCCCTCCTTTGTGTACGTGGTGGTTGTTCCTAGCCTACCTTGACATAGAGGACCCTAGCCCACATAAAACCCACAGAATACTTACTTCATGCATGTTTCACCCCATTCCAAAGATCTGCTTACCTGAGGAGTTGTTATTATTTTGTACATTATTTAAAATTTACCTGCTTTACCATATATTGCATCATGGCCTTTTCGGTGAAATATAAGCTTCTTTAAAAATAATTATACTTTATTTATTTTAACATTCTTTTTATAATTTGAATTCCCAATTCTTTCCTTTCCTCCAGCCCCTTCACACCCATTGAGAAGACAAGGAATATGATATTAATCACACATCTGAAAGCTTGCAAAACCTTGAAATATAAGCTTCTTGAGGAAGGGATTACTTCATTTAAAAAAAAAAACTATAGTTCTTTGCATAATACCTTATCAGTAGGAGATGGTCAAAATGTTTCTTGAATTTATTACAATTCAATTACAACCTAAAGTGGAAGAAACTTGGAGTCTACATTTAGACAAAGTAGATGGTAGTAGTTTCTTCATTTTCCACTTCAAGATTTGCATGATTTATTCTATATCAAAAACATTTGGGCCAATGTAAGACATTATATCAAAGTCACAGAGAGGAAAAATTCAGATGTAATCAAAGGAAGCTTAAATCCATATGATATTTTTATGTGAATAGCAAAAAAAAAATGGTTGAGGGCTTTAACCTTGTATTTTCTTCAAGAAAACAGGTGTCTGGACTCAGAGAAATTGGTCTTTTAGTGGAGAGTGTTCTCTGGAAAGAGAACAAGGTTAGAAAATTATCACATAAATTACATCCCCCTCATTCTGATTAGGTGCCAAAGCAGCAGCATAAAACACTGGCAAAGAGGAAGCATTAAAAGATGCCAATGAAGAGGAAAATGAATTCTAAAGACAAATAGTGGAAAGTTTTCCATAAATGCATAAAAAAGAATATATTAGCAGTATCTAACTAAGCTTTACAAGATTTCCATATCTTCAAAGCTAGCTAAAGCAGAAGCCATTCATGTTGTACTTTTCAGAATAAAGGATTATGGATGGCATTCAGTACTCAGCTAACCCAGTATCCTGGAATTAATACACGATTTAGTCATTAGCCACATGTTTCTTGAGTACATCTTACATGCATAGCACTGTTATAAGTATTGTTGAGGATACAGTCCCTGTCCTCAAGGGACTTATAGCCTAGTTGGAGACAAGATAGACCTGTGAAAAATTATATTAAAACATAAGACAATACAAGAGATGTTCCCAGGCAGCTAAGATTAAGTATAAACTGAATGTCATCAAAGAGAAGTGATCTGAGTTATGAGAAACCACCAAAAGAAAGAATGGATTTCAGAAATCACATATTCTAACCCCCATTTTATGTAAATTCCTTATATATTATCCCTCTCACATGTTCTTCCAGGTTCTGAACAAACTCTAATAATTGGGAACTTACTACTTCATAATGTAAGACATTCCACTAGGGAAGACGGTTATATTGAGTTAAAATTGCCTTATCTGCAATCTATCCCTGTCCAACAGTAGTTCTGTCCTTTCGCATCTAGTAGAATAAATGTCAGACCGATGACTTCATGTATTTGAATATGTAATTGAATTCTGTTTTAGTCTCCTCTAAGCTAAACATTCACTTCCTTCAACTGTTACTCATATGACATTGTTTCAGATTTCCTGGTCAATCTCCTACGGGCATAGTCTAGCTTCTTTCTTTAACTCTTAAAATGTAGCCCACAGGACTGAACCCACTTAATAAAGTGTGGAGTAGAGAGGATTCTTAACTTTCTTCTTATGATTCTGTGAATGATATTTTTATTAAGGCTATCTAATATAAAATTTTGAATATTGAATGAATGAAAGTCCTCTTGAATGTGCTCATGTTCTAGAGTTAATTTCCCAAAACTCACTTTCACTGGTAGATTTAATCCCCAGAGGGCAGTGACTTTTTCATTCAATGTTCCAAGGTGTTGAGGTGTTGGAATTGTCTTTCCAATGTTCACAAGTCTCTGCCAGTGTGCTCCCTGCCACAATCTGCATCAAATTAGTCAGCCAGGCAATCTAGATATGGAAAGGTAGAGCTATATAGATAACACATACAGATAGACATCTAAGTGGCACAGTAAATGGAGTGTTGTAACTGGAGTCATGAAGACCTGAGTTTGAATTCAGCCTCAGTACCTTACTATGTGATACTGCATAAATCACTTAAGCTCAGTTTCCTCCTATAATATGGAGATTATAATATCACCTACCTAACTTGGTTTTCTTAAGGGTAAAATGAGATACTATTTGTAAAGTGCTTTGAAAAATTTAAAATGCTATAAAGTTACCATTGATTATTATTATTATTATTATTATTATTATAAAAGTAACTTCAGCCTATAGCATTTTGTGTGTTAGACAATACAGCAAACAAATAACAGTGAAGAAATCAAATGTTCAGAATTTCCTTTGTAAATTTTTTAAAATTAAGTGAATTAACTCTGATTTGACTCAGCAGAAATTTTTCAATATTAATCTATTCCTTCTTCTTTATATAGTTTTGCTTAATGGACAATACCGTCTCTTAGTTTCCTATACATAATTGTATTTTTAGTTTTGTTTTTGTGTAAGTGTGAAGAATAGCAAGAAGTTCAGGTTGATCCTACTGTAAATTATGGGAAGGGATAGTAACTGCAGAGTAGATTGGAGCCAGATTGTGAATGCCAAGTAGTGGAGTTTATGCTGGATTGAAGATTCAATAGAGAACCACTAGAGTTTATTGAATGTAGGGGGTAGAGGGTGAGGAATGACATGGTCACTCCTGTACTTTAGGAAAATCACTTTGGTGATTAGGTAGTGGATAGGTTGGAAAGGGAAGAGACTTCAAGTAAGGAAACAATTAGGAAGCTATTGATTAGCCCAGATTAGAGGTGATGAAGGACTGAACTCAGGTGGTAGATGCATGAGGTTAGGAAAGGTGACAGGTGAGAGAGAAACAAAAATGACAAAATTTAGCAAGTGTCAGATTATGCAAAGTGAATGAGAGTGAGGAGCTGAGGATGATGAGATTGTAATTCTGAGCCATTGGAAGGATAGCTGCACTCTTAACAGAAATTAGAAAGTTCAGAAGTAAGGTGGATTGTGGTTCAAAGATAATGAGTTTTTGTTTTGACCATGTTGAGTTTGAGGTACCTATAGGACATCTGGTTGAAAGAAATAGTAAGACAACTAGGAAAAGTGAGAGAGAGAGAGAGAGAGAGCAGAGAGAGAGAGAGAGAAGTGTAACGACAACCTAGGAAAGAGAGAGTATCCTGAAGGAGAAATGATCAATTGTGTCAGATTCTGCAGTGGTCGGAGGAACAATTATTAGATTTGGCAACTAAGAGATCACTGGTAACTTTAAAGAGAGTTATTTCAGTAAGTTGAGAAGTCAATGATAAGAAAAAAAGGTTGAAAAGAGGAAACTCCAAGGATTCTAGTGCCTTTGACACAAATAGAGAGTTTAAGAGAGATAGGATTTGGGGGAGAATTTAGATCACATTTTCATGCCTACTTATGTGCAACTTAGTATTTTTTTTTTATTATAAATGAAAAGGAGGGAGGTGGTAGTCTAACTAGCCAGTGTTTTGGAACACAAAGGGACATATGCTAAATACTAGGGTGACAGAGGTAAATATACTGCAGAGGGGAGTGTTTTCCCCCCAATTATAGCTATAGAGGTTGCCTGGGTCTCAATTAGGTGATAACTACCACTAGTGAGTGAGAATGGGGTTGGGAAGGTTGTTAGCTTGCATAACTGGGGAAAACAGGTAGAATGTAGGTTTATTGACTGGGAGAGTGGAATAAGACCCAATTTCCCACACTAATTTGTTGGTCTCTCACCACATGTGTTTTTACCATGGTGGGAGGGAGGTGTACTTGTCACTTTGGAGATCTCTAAGCTCAAGGGTATAACCAGGATGGTAAAGGTGTTCAGTCAATATAAGGACAAGAGTAACTGAGGATGTTTAGCCTGAATGAGAGAAGGTATAGGGCTATATTATAACACTGAACTTTAAGTCAAAATGTATTATAATTTTTGTGTATATTGTCATAAGGCTGGATGTATGGTAAATAGAAATCTAGTCTTCTAGACAGGAAAACATAGCTTCAGTTCCAGCCTATGACACATACTAGCTGCAGGACTTTTGACAAGTTACTATATCCCAGTGGTCACATAAATCTCTAAGACTATAAATTACAAGGTAGATGCTCACCAAGAAAGAGCCCCCTCATCTGGGACTTCCTTATTTCATGAAATTGTAGGTCTAGTTCGTTCTCCCTACCTTCAACCCCCGTATCGTAAAGTTAGAAACTTTGTGTTTTCTGAAGTTCAAATTTGACAGGTAACATTCTAAACTCATATAAGTCCGAATAATATATAGGAAGTCATGTAGAATGGCTATGGAACTTCAGTCAGAACACCAGGATCTCAGTTCTAAGGATCTTAGAGGTCATTTAGGGCAATCCCTTTATTTTACAGATAAGGGAACTGAGGCACCTAGAGGTAAAAAAACTATCATAACAGTCAATTAGCAAGCATTTATTAAGCACCAAGAACTGTGGTATAGTGCCCTGGGGATACAATTATAAGAGTGAAATAATCACTTTTGAGAAGTTTGCAATCAAGCTGAAGGACATAATACTCGTATGCATGAAAGTAAGTGTATTGTGTATGCATATGTATATATAAAGTGTATATTGTTATGTGTATCATTTACATAATTACAAGCATATGTTGTATGTTACAGTATACTAATATATATGTATACAAATACTTCTATGCATAAATTATTAGCATGGTTCCTGTACAAGGATGACGTGCAAATTCATCTTAACTTTTCAAACTTCCAAATATTTATTATTGATTATTATAAACATGAACAATGTTGTCACAATGGCAGTAAGGAAAGGAGAGGCTGTGGCTTAGAAATACCTGCCCTGTGCATGGGACTTGACTGCTTAGTACAAGCTTCTGAGCTAGCCCAGGCACGAGGAACACCTATAAGGAGTTCACAAAGACTGGTTGGTGAAGTCAGATATTGCTGAGTACCAATCACAAGACAATCTGAAAGTAGTTGTTGAAGTCAGGTGAATGGGAGACAACGTGTTGAAACTCTGAAAAGTTGATGATGCCATTCCTGCCAATGTCAGACTTTCCTAAAATCAATTAAATAGTTGAAACATCCTTTTCAAACTCATACAGATTGAAAGGATCATTGCCATCCCAAAATCATTTATGTAGAAATAATAATCTGCAATATACATATATAGTGCATTATACATCCATATGTGTACCTATACACATGCACATATACAATTCATTATACATATGTATATACATGCATATACATTATACATATAACATTCATGCATATATTATATAAACAACCATACCAAATAGATATAAGATAATTTGGGGGAGAAGGCACTAATAGCAGTGGAGATTTCACTCTAAGATTTTAGATCTAAGGCTGGAAGAGACTTCAGAGGTCATATAGTCCACCCTCATTCTGCCAGTTGATGAAACTGAGATCAGGAAACTGAGGCCCAAGGAGCTTACTTGACTTTTTGAAGCCACACAATTAGTATCAGAGGTGGGATATGGGCCATTGTCTTGTGACTCCAGAGACAGTATTTTTTTTCCCCCCGAAAAAAAAAAAGATAAATTAAGATGGAAAGTAGTTTGTGAACTGAGACTTGAAGGAAACTAGGGATTCTAAGAAATAATTTGAAGAATAGTACAATATAGGGATGAAGGGCAGTCAAGGCAAAGCATGGTAATTGACCATAGTGGATAGAGGGTTTTCTTTGTAATCATGAAAATCTCAGTAAAATACTGCCCCTCATATCTATTAGATGTATGACCATGGTCAATTTTGTTAACCTCTCAGTGTCCCAAGCAATTCTCTAAAACAGCAATTTATATGGTTTTTAATGGAGAAGAGAGGTTCTTTATAGGAGTTCCACGCAGTGATGGAATAACAGGTCTGAACAAAATAATTATAAAAAAAAATGAGACCTATACCATTTTGTAGATGGGAATATCAAAGTACAAAAGGAGTTTAAGACAGCTTGGTTGTGTTATCAGCTCAAGTCCCTCGATTCTTGGACATGTTTCCTCTTCGAACTCTAACACCTTGTGGGAATTATAATTGTCACCAAAATCATATTATTCTATGTGATAATTTAACATGTTCTTGTAAAATACCTGTCAATTCCTTACAATCATGAAAATATAGAAGAATGTTTGCAGCATTCTGTAGTTTGGTTTAAAAAAGTGTCTTTTAATCTGGTATTTGAGAATACTGTATATTCTTGGGACTATCAAGGAAGTCATTACTGAGATTTCTGGCAAAAATTTAGCTGACATCGTAAGATTTTTGTAAAGGTAGAACACTCTATTCACTGATTAGATTTTGTTTAAAATCACATTCTTGATGCAAAGCACAAACCTCTATAACTTAATCTTACCCTGAATTAAATAGTTGAGGCTCATCATCTCAGCACAATGGAAAGCCACAAAGCTGTGGTTTATTGATGGTGGCAGTCTGGGTTCAGAATTTATTTCTGCTTTTCTTCTCCTTCCTCTTTTCCCATCCTACAAACAGGATTTATTATTTATTGATGGACATTTGTGGAAAATTAGTTTCTTGGCAATTTCTAGTCAAAGCAATAGCACAAAATAGCTTTCAAATATTTAAAAAGGGTTCTAATAGTATTTGCTGTCTTTTGTAAAATTTAACACCAAAATTTTGTGTATATAAATAAAAATATTCATTTTATACTAAACGGTTGTGGTAGTTATCAGGAGCATGACTCCGAGGAGAAGTTAGAAGATATAAGACTGACCAAGATATGACTCTAGAACTAAAATTTTCACCATAATCATACAATTATATCTTCCCTTTGTTTTTCAATTAATCTTTTTTTCTTCTTGACCCTCCCCCCTCAGAATTTCCTCCCTATTTGCCCCCTCCCTTTTCCTACCCTTTCACATTACTACTTCTTCACTCCCTTTTAACCACCTCCTCCTTTTCTTTCCCCTTTCCCCTTATACTGCCTGTAGGGCATATTAGATTTTTACACTTAACAAAGCATGTTATTCCCTCCATAAACCAAATCCAATACGAGTAAATCTCAAATAATGCTCCTCTCCCTCCCTTCTTTCCCTCTACTATAGTTTTTGTGTCAGTTCACATTAGATTCCTATATTTAACTATGTTATTACCTCCTTCAACCAAAACCAGTGAGAGTAAAGCTCATAAAAATGTTCATTTCCCTCCCTTCTTTTCCTCTACTATGTTTTAGGCCTCTTCGCATAGCATAATTTACCCTCTTCTGCCTCCTCCTTTCCTCTTTCAATATCTTTGCACCCCTTAACAAGGTTTATCATCATATTAATTAATTTATACCCACACCCTCTATCTATGCATATCCCTTTAAAATGTCATGATAATTATACAATTCTCAATATTAGAGAGGTATCATCCTCCCATATAGTTATGCAAACAGTTTGCCCTTATTGAATAACAAGTTCTGTGTGTGTGTGTGTGTGTTTGTGTGTGTGTGTGTTTTCCCTTTTTACCTTTTTATGTCTCTCGAATCTTGTATTTGAGCTGAAATTTTCCATTGAGCCTCAGCCTTTTCATCAGGAAGGTGTGAAAGTCCCTTATTTCACTGAATGACCATCTCCTTGCCTGAAAGATTATGCTCAGTTTTGCTGGGTAGCTGATCCTTCGTTGTTGTTCAAGCTGCTTTGCCCTATGGGATATTATATTCCAATCCCTCCAGTCTTTTAATATAGAAGCTGCAAGGTCCTATGTGATCCTTGCTGTAGTTCTGTAGCATTTGAATTGTTTCTTTCTGGCTGCTTGCAGTCCTTTCTCCTTGACCTAATAATTCTGGAATTTGGCTACAATATTCCTTTACATTTTCAATTGGGGGTCTCTTTCAAGAGGTGTTCAGTGGATTCTTTAGATAATTATTTTACCTTCTGGTTCTAGGACCTCAGGGCATTTTTCCTTGACGATTTCTTGGAAGATTCTCTCAGGGTTCTTTTTTTCATCATTGCTTTCTGGTAGACTAATAATTCTTAGATTATCTCATCTTAATCCATTTTCCAGGTCAGTTGTTTTTCCCATGAGATATTTTACATTTTCTTCTATCTTTTCATTCTTTAGATTTTATTTGACTGATTTTTGATGTTTCATAGAGTCATTAGCTCCAATTTGTTTAATTCCAATTGTTAGCAAATTGTTTTCTTCAGTTTTTGAACTTCCATTCTGTTTATCCATTATTATTATTTTTTTACTTTTAAGGAGTGATTTTCTCCTGTTTGATGTTATACTTCCTTTCTCATTTGACAAATTTTATTTTTTATGGAGTTGTGTTTTTCAGTGATTTTTTTTTCCATTTTGTCAATTATATTTTAAAAAATAATTGGTCAATTTATTTTCTACCATTCTAATTTGTCTTTTAAAATCCTTCTTGAGCTCTTCCAAGAATGCTTTTTGGGCTTGAGGGCAGTTCATATTTTTTTTTGAGGTTTCAGATGTGGGTATAGGGTGTATCAACAATGCAGTATTCACAATGCCTACAGTATTCACAATGCCTAAAGTAACTGTAAGTATGTTGATATGGTTATTAATCACAACATGTAACAGTCTCTTTACTTGGGAAATATAGCTAGTACATTTATTCAAATACCAGAAAACTGAGTCCCAAAATCAGAAAGTCAAAGCTATCACAGTTGTTATGAAGTTAGCACATGTAGTTAATGTAGTGAACACCCACATTTTCAAGCCTTCAAAACAGGACAGGCTACCTCAGGCAAAGATCTTCCTCTCCTCACTCACAGCAACTGCTCAGTGTCCAGGCAGCTTGCTCCCAGCAGTTCTAGCCCCCTCACAGTTCCTGTCCCTGGCAGTCCTCAGCAGGAATCCTTAGCAAAGATTCTGACTGGCTCAACAAAGGAAGTTCACTCTGCAACCACAGCTGCTGCCACTGCTGCTGCTTCCAGTCAGCACCACATGGACTCTAGCTTGGTTTCTGGCTTTTTTTTTGCTCCACCCCTTCCTGCTACATCAACAAGTTCAAGGGGCATGGAAGATCTTCAAATCTCATTATCATTACATTTGGCCCCAAGATCTTTCATGTCCCTTACTTGGTAAAAATACATTAACAAGACATTTCATTACATAGGTTAATAGGAGTTTTAGGAGTAGTTGGTGTCAACAGAATTTTACAACAATATAACAAAGATACTACACAATAAACACAGAAAAAATATTTTAGGGTGGGGCTTGAGCACAAGCTCCCCATCATTCTCCCTCCAAACTAACGGGGTCCCAAAATCTTGGGGTAACGGGCGAAGGTCTCTTCTTCCATGTCTATTTGCTACTTAAATTTGGATTTAGAGCTGTCCCTGTCCCAAGGGGTCCCATTTGAGAGGTCAGTTCTTTAGCCAGCATTTGGAATGATGCCAGATCCAGGGGTGACATGTCACAGTTGGGGACAGGGAGTGACATCCAGCTTAAGCTATCAGGCATCTACAGATGGAGGGGACCAAGCCTGCAGAAACAAATCTAGCAGACAAGGTGAACAGACAAAAAGCCAAGAAGAAGCAAGGAGAAAATGACCAGAAACAAGGTAGATATAGGATCAGCCATGCTACTGGAGTCCAGGAGCCCACTATTGTAGCCTCACAGTAGAGAATATGAATTAAGGGTACAACTTTATAATCATCTTCTCTAGAATAAAAAATATTTACAGTGTTATGCCTCCCATGTGCTATAATCTCTGCAGCCTTTGGAACATCATCTGGCTTCTGTTTTATCCATACTTTAGTTCTCAATTTTATTCTATCAGTAGAATTAAGTTCTTCAGTTCCTCTGATAGTTATTTTGGAAGGAGGGTCAGTTTTTACAAGTGGTATTGTTTTACAAGGAACATTAATCACTTGTACTATCCTATCATTTTTACGGATCTGTATGGGCCCTTCGCCTAAATTATGGAATGTCACAACAGTTTCTCTTCGATAATTAGAATCTATTACTCTAGCCAATATGTGTATTCCTTCAGCTGCTAATCCTGATTTGGGTAAAATCTGTCCAGAGTGATTTTTAGGGATTCTGATGCATATTCCAGTGGAGATTTTTCTTATTTTTTTTCTGTCCAACCAAAAGTCCTCTAAACAATGTAAATCATACCTCACCAAACCAGGTGTTCCTGGGTATGGTGCTGGGACATCTGGCGTCAAAGTCCAATACTTAATATTTGGGATCTTATGTGTTTGCTGTTTTCTTATTTGCAGATTTAGGGTCATCATTCTGCCTAGAGGTGTACTTCCCCCCAGTGCTCTATTATTCAAATTACGTAAAGCCATGAACAAATTATCTTTCCAATGCTGATATGAATTATTAGAACTTAACTTCCTTAACTGTTCTTTCAGTAATCCATTCATTCTTTCAGTTAACCCAGATGCTTGAGGATAATATGGAATATAATGTATCCATTCTATATTGTTTAGTATACAATACTTCTTCATTTCATTACCTTCGAAATGTGACCCATTGTCACTTTGCATCTGCATTGGCGTTCCATGATATAGACTTATGAGATTTAGAGTTTTACAGGTGTTTTTCTGGGTTGTGTTCTTATAAGGACAAGCCCCTAGTACACCTGAATAGGTGTCAACACAAGTTCATATAAATTTGCACACTTTATCTTATGGGAGTGGACCAATATAATCTATTTGCCAGATTTGTCCTGGGATCTTTCCTCTTGCTGTTTCTCCAATCACTACCTGAGGAACAGTTCACTCCTTTTCCTTGATATATATGACATTCTTCTGCTATCTATTTTAGCAGTGAATGAGAGATACTAATACCTAGTTCTTGTGCCCACTGGTGTGTGGCCTGGACCCCCAAATGGCCAGCTGTTTGGTGGATGCATTTTGCTAATACCAAATCATCAGTTGTTGTCAAAGTAGGTACAATATGTTCAGAAGCAATCTTTGCCAGTCAATCAGCATGCACATTATAGTCATGTTCTGGCATGGTGAGGGCCACGTGAGCATCTACATGAAAAACTGACAAGTCAGTGACCAAAGACATGTTCCAGATATCTTCCCATAATTCTTTGCCCCAGACTTGTTTGCCACGAATTTCCCAATTTTGATTTTTCCACATGGGCACCCATATAGCTAACACATTAGCTATCGCCCATTAATCAGTGAATATGTGACACTGTCCTCCTTGTTCTGTTTTGATAGCTTGATGCACTGCCATAAGTTCAGCATATTGAGTACTTCCAACTATCCCAGTACTTTCCAAAGTCCTAATACATGGGTGATAGGCTACTGCTTTCCAATGTCTTTTTTGGCCCAAATATTTCGCTGTCCCATCAGTAAACTATGCATATCTCTTTTGTTTGTTACTTTATCCATCGTATCCCTCATTCCATTTAACAGAGGATTGTACAAATCATTGCTTTGGCTCAGGGAGTGTGTCATTCCCCTCAGTTTCTATGATTGCCACAGATTTATGTAGAGCAAAGACTCTGTTTTTGCCTGTTTTCACTCTATTTTGACTATACCACTTCCATTTGATTATGCTAGCCTCTTGGGCATATCCAATTTTGTGAGAAGCTGAGATACTCATTATGCAGGTCTTAATATCAATTCATGGCCAAGAGTCAGTTGTTCAGTCTCCACCAAAGCCCAATATGCAGCTAACAACTGCTTTTCAAAAGGTGTATACTGGACTCCAGATGAAGGGAGTTTTCTACACCAAAATCCCATGGGTACATTTCGGCTCTGTTGTTTTTTGCCATAAACTCCAGTTTGCTTAATCATCCTGTACAGTCACTTGTAATTCCACTGGACCATTTTGCACTGGCCATAAATCTAGGGCCAACTGTATGGCAGCCTTGGCTTCTTCAAAAGCTTTGCTCTGCTCAAGCCCCCAATTGAATTCATATTTCTTCTGAGTGACTTTATATAAAGGTTTCAAAATGTGTCCCAAATGTGGAATGTGGTACCTCCAGTATCCAAACAATCCCATGAATTTTGGGGCCTCCTTCTTATTAGTAGTGATGGGAAAATTCTGAATCTTTTGTTGGGCTTGGGGAAGAATCTCTAGTAGCCCCTTATTCCATTGTATACCCCAAAATTTTACATTTTGAGCTGGTCCTTGAACCTTTTTCACAGGGTTAATTTCCCACCCTTTACTTTTCTTTTTTTTTTTTAAATTTTTGTATTTACTTATTTACTTTTAATTTACAAGATTCAGTTCCACAATCACTTGAGTTTCAGATTTTCTCCCCTCCCTTCCCCGCACCCCTCATGGTGGCGTGCAATCATGTATAGGATCTGCAAATACTTTCACATTGTACAATAGTTTGGTCATATAGAAGGGTTGTAACCAATGAGTGATCACTGGGAAAAGAAAAAAAACAAACAAAAAAAACCCCAGCAAAACCAGACATGAAAGAGAACGATAACAAGTTTTGCTTCAGTCTCCATTTAAACTATAGTCTTTCTATATCTTTCTCTGAGTTTAGGTATCTCCTTCCATCCTGAGGCTTGTAGAGTTGTCTTTAGCTGTGCGTTGTTGAGGATAGTCCAGTTTATCAAGGTTGGTCATCATATGTATGATGTGTCGGTGATTGTGTACAGGTTTTGCCTGGTTCTGCTCTTCTCACTTAGCATCAGTCTGTATAAGCCTCAGGTAATTATGAAGTCCATCTCCTTCCCATTTCTTATAGCACAAGAGTATTCCATTACATTCATATACCACAGCTTGTTCAGCCATTCCCCAATTGATGGGCATCCC
>CM053580.1:175040403-175058726 GCA_028627135.1 Pseudochirops cupreus | reverse complement strand
CCAGTCCTCAGGGCAGTCCCTGGCACACACTGAACTTCACAGGGTCCAGCACATCTCAAACTCTTCACCACTTCTCTTGCCTGGAACTCAAGGATCAGCCAGGCCACAAACAAACAAAATCTTATCCTGGTCATGATTCTTCAGTCCTCCAGCACTTCAGCTGGCCCTAGGACCCAGAAGGAATATTGGCCTTCCAGGCAGTCTTCCAGGCAAGCCCTCTCAGCCTTGCAGGAAGCCTTCCAGGCAAGCCCTCTCAGCCTTCCAGGTGGCCTTCACCAGATTCTGGTCTCATCAAAACTCCATCTCAGTTCTCAGTCAGCTTCCAGATGCTGGGAGAGAAGCTCTCTCTCTCTCTCTCTCTCTCTCTCAGCCGACTTCAGTCTTCTGATTCTTCCTCCACCAGGAGCAACATTCCAATTCTGTCTCTCTGTTTCTGGAATTCTTGCTTATATACACACACTGGCCTCATGTCTCATCTAATCCCCTTCTTCCACATCAATAGGGGAGTTCATGCCTTCTCAACAGTGGGACAGAGTTCAAACCTTCCATACTTAGCCCCAAGGTACTAAGTGCTAAGTATATGCTAAACTGATTGCTATTACAATGACCTATCTCCTCAATTAGAAGAGTCAGAATTAGGTGCTTCTAAGCAGGAGTAGCCATCTTCAGTATGATATTTCTATGAGAACCTGCTAAGTGAGTATTGTTATAAGCCTCAGCATCTCCCATCATTATTGCTATCTTCATTACCTCTTTCTTTAATTTTCTCATACAGTCCCTAAACTAATGCCAGGGTCTATCTCCACTAGGCCACATAGAGTCAGTAGAATACTGCCTGTTGCATCCATCTGTAGCTAAAGCTAACAAATTAATCACATTGTTACCTAATTGCATAAGTAATCCCTAAGAGCTAGTTATACTAAAGGATTCTGACAAATACCTATAAATTTCAATCAATCTACATTATCTGTCAATGCTCCTCTAACTCCATCATCATTGATTCTCATCATCAAAGAAACTACTGATTCTCCCATCCTTTGGGTGAATCAACTCAAAATATCAGTTCCCTCCTGCTGAGTAAAATCCTCAATTAATTCTCTAAACTCTGTGTGACCTCCCAGGTTCTCCTGCATTCTTCTTAGTATCAGAGGAACGTCTGCACATGTAAAAGCCCCCTCATCTAATTTAGTTTCATTTTCTTCTCCCACATTCTCTTGGCAATTGTTAGGGCCCAGTCTAGGCCCAGCCTGTGCAAGGGCTTCATGCATGTTCCTTTTGCTAGTTTTTCTCTTCCTCTTAGCTAAATGAACAGTAGCTTGTTCTTTTACTACCTGAAAGTCCCCCGTCCCCGCATCCCCAGCTTACTCTTCTAAAGGAGATCCCAAATGCTATGGCACAGAAAGATTCTCATGCAAACAAGCCAACTGCTTTTCCATCTGAGATTTCTCTTCCAGAAGTTTGTCTTTTCTTTTATATGTAAGCCAATTTCTTGTTAGCAAGGCCTAGTCTCTCTTACACACCCCTGTCAGTTCTTTCCCTGGTTCTATTGGTATTCCTTGCAAGCATCTTTCCAAATTTCCAGGTTCTCCCTTTTGTAGCTTTGATTCCCACTTTTCATAGAGCCCAATGCTTTTAGTCCATTCTCTTGCTAGGGAGGATTAAGGTAAATCCTCCTATTCTGGGATATCAATTTCTCTCTCTAAAGCCCTTCTGCCTCGAAATAGAGGTCTGATATTTTTCAATCCCATCCTCATCTCCAAATATAGCATCAAGCCAACATTCATGGTGCCTATGATGGCTATTAATATGCCAGAATAATTCTGAATCACAAAATATAATGGACTCTCCACATGGAAGACAGAACATTGTCAAAACCTTTAGTCAAACACCAGAAAGCCAAATCCCAAGACCAGAAAGGCAAATCCATCGTAGCAAAAAGAACTCTATATGCAATAACAATGCAGGGAGCACCACAATCCCCAAGTCTTCTCTCTGCATGGGCCTTTCCACAAATGAACACTCACAACTCACTGTCTGCTTCCTCTCTGTCCTTCATCTCTAACTGTTCTGACCTACTTCCTCTCAGCCCTCCTCCACCCTTCCTGCTCTACCTGTTCAGCAAAGTCCTCCCACCACAGGCTTTATGTGTTTCAAACTCATATGTCTTAGGCTTCCCTGTAACTTAAGTAGGTGACACACACGTATTAATGAATGGTAAAGATCTTCCCATTTACATTACCATTACAAATGTATATATCCACACATATTCATGATTACACATATATATGTATATTTCTGTTTATGTAAATATATACATATATTTATGTTATATAAGTGTACACACACAGACATATAGACATCTGTCTATCTATCCATCTATCTATCTATCCATCCATCCATCCATCTATCTATCTATCTATCTACCTATCTATCTATCTATCTATCTACTTGAGAAAGCAAAACCTTTCCAAAACACCAGCTGCATTCATTGGCCATATACATAACTGATAGTGGGGAGAGAGCTCAGAGCAATGGACGCTTACTTGAATAAAGTTTTATATTCTCTGACAACTCTTATGACCTTCCCACTATGGTTTTCTCCTCTTTTGGATGGGAGTAAACAGACTGCTTCCTATTCTGTATACATGATGTGCATAGCATATAGGGCTGGATAACATTGGTTCTCTCATGCCTTGTTTTAAAATGTGTCATATGTTCCCATAGAATTTTGCTTATGCTAGACACCTGTTAATTACAGCCTAACCAAATTGTCAATCAAAATTTTTGCTCAGCCAAACTTCACCATATATTATAAAACTCTCACAGTGTTCATTTCTGATTAGCTTAACTAATCAGAAAATAATGAACCTGCTATCCATCTTCGATAATTCATATTCCACCACTACCACTACTACATAGGTAGCACTTATATAGTGCTGAAGATGCTAAAAGGACTTTATAAATGTTATCTCATTTTATCTTCTCAGTAACCCTAGGAGGTATTATTATCCCCATTTTCAGATATGGAAACTGAGTCACAGATAATTTAAGTAATTTTCCCAGGGTTAAACAGCTCATAAGAGGCTATGGTTGGATCTGAACTCTGATCTTCCCAACTCAAGATTCTATCCACTGTACCACCTATATCCCACAAATCACCCACTACCCTTTTTGTAAGGTTACCTCCGCTGATATATATACACAGAAAGTGGTCCCATAAAGATCTCAAAAGTGAGAGGCAAGCCACATTTTACCCACAATCTAAACTTTGAAGAAAATCTTAAGAAGGATGCAGAGTATGGTAAGTGATGAGATTAATGGAGGTAAGAGGAGTAGGAAGGGAAGAAGTGTACAGGAGGAGGAAAAAGAATTAAATAGTTTTCCACAAACTTGGGAAGCCTTCTGAAGTGTAAAATACCTGTTTTCAAAGACGAGATGAAGTGTGAAAGGAAACACATCTTTTTAGTCCCTTGAAATACTAAAAGATTGAGTCCTTTTTGGTGCAAGACAAATAGAAGTTCAAAGAAAAGGCTAGATCATATATTGTTTCTACATACTGCTGTACAAGTGAATTCAGCCCTGATCTGAATGGTAAGAGAAAATTCATAGAAGATGAATAATAGAATGACATAGCTAATTAATGCCAGTTCAATCTCGGCCTCTTAGGCAATCATGCCAAATTGTCCTGTGCAGTGGGGTGTTTTTTATGTGACAGCGGTGTACGGGGGGATTGATCTAAGGATGTAAAGATGACTTCAAACTACAGTCCCTGAACTAACGATTCAGCATTATTGTAGTCACTGAATTATGGCTTCTTGATCTGGAAAAACTGCTATGAGACTTAACTTTCCTGAAATACCATCATATAATGGAATTGAGAAATAACTAACTCATTGATCATTGAGATTTTATGCTGTTTCTCAGCATTTGAAGAGCATATGTAAGGATTCTGAATTTCCCTCCATAGGAAGAGTTCTTCCTTAACATTGCACTGCATTAAGACAATCAAATATACCAAGTTTTATTGTAAGGGTCGGGTTGTTCTATTTTAAATTGCAATAATCTGACTTGATTTAAATAATTATGTAACTAAAAGAGATAAATAAATGGACTGACTCTTTAGAGAAGTTAGTTATAAAGGGGAATCTTGAGACTGAATATCTTAGTACTGTTCTTTACCTTCATTTTTGGATACCTGAATTGACTGGTTTATTAAAATGCAATCTGCTATTGCCTAGGTTTGATTGAATCCCTCTGAAAGGTGATTAAACATAGAAATAAAGAGATGCTTGTCCTAAAACATGTATTTTATTAAAGTAATTTGAAAATAATGTGAAATTAAATCATTAACATTTCCCAAGATTAGCCGAGTTAGGAAGCAGGAATGTGAATCTGAAAATATACAAACTTTAATTATTCCATTTACTTTGATTGTTGATATTGAAGATGGGAATTCCCAAGTATCTATCCACAACAAATATTATCTGGATAGTACTCTACATATTCTGTAATATAATTGTTTTTCAAGTGTTGTATGATGAATTGGAAACAAATAATGAACAAGGTGCTAATTCTATCATACAATGTCATTTTCAGTTTCTGTGAAATGACTTATGTTTCTATTGTTTTCATGTAATATTATAACAGAATCATTGTTCAAGGTGGACACTCTGGGAATTGTTACTGTTTCCTAACACTACCTATTCATGGAGGTAAAATATTACATACTCATTTCCACATGCCAGAATTGATTTTTTGTTTTTTACAAATGGGTTTTGGTTTAAAAGGAGACAATCAGCTTCATGAACACAGTGGTTTGTCAATGCTCAGTGGACAATGCAGTTAGTTGTGCTGCCATAATTAAAACTCTTATAAAGATTTCCCTTTAAATGAGGTTAAATGATTTTTGCAACCTTTTAGAAAGGGTTCCAATTTTTTTCTGGATGCTTGGCCTATTCAGTTGTAGTAAGTGCCTGTCACTATACTCATCATTTTGCTCCAACTCATCTTTATGAAACAGATTTTAGCCTTGTCAAATATTCCATTCTATTGTCTGTAATTTTAAAATATTGAATATATAGATTGCGTTATGGACATTATATAACTCTACACCTGCAAGATGCATACCAAGGGGCTATCATACACACTTCTGACTAGTTATCAAATTAATGTTGTCAGTTTATATAACATGCTGACAAATGGGACTTCATGGATAGATCTTCCCTTAGCATGTAGTACAAGTCAACTGCTTATATAACCATAATGGTTTTTATTTAATCTAATTCTTCAGCATCATATTTTCCCATCTAATTTGCTGTTGTTGTTTTGTTATGTTATGTTATGTACTTGTTTCACACGGAATATTTTATAGTGAGAAATATTGCAGAGTTTTCTCTATCCCCAGATCCTTTACTCAAACTAACAAGGTTTTTGTTTCATATTTTTTCTCATACTGGGTGGTCACTGTAGCAATAAATCCGAGAAAGAGGAACATTTGTCCATAAAGATTTCATAAACTCACATCACATAAACCACTGACATTGGATAGGAGTTGATTTTTATCACTAATAATCTTGCCTAAATTGAAGTGGTTAGCTCTATATCTCTCAATAATCAATTTTGCAAATGTTAAATAGAAGCAAAAAAAAAGAAAAAGAAGATATTTTTACACAGAAGTGGTAGCTTAGCAAATGTACTATAAATGCAAAAAAAATAAATAAATGGCCATCCCACCAGTTCATTATGGGATTGAGGAAATCATTATGCATGACAGAGCCTGTAGAATAGTAAATTGAATATGTGAGGGTGAGATAGTCCCTTAGAGATTGAAACAAATCTATTGCAATGTTCATTTTGTGTTAAAAATGAAATATACTACTTGCTAATAAAAATGCTTGATTTTTAGCTATGAAGTATTTCTTCAAAACATTAATAACTTTGACTGTCTCTTAAATTGGAATGCAATTAAGAAATAAAAGTGTACCTTGGATTAGTTTTAAATTATGACCCATACTCCAGAGGATTAGATTCAAACAATACTGACTTCAAAGGTAACCAGCATGGTGCTAACATTAATGACATAGAAATGCAAACAGATGAGCAACTGACCTCTTTTCCCTTTATGCACTGCCACCAAGTATGTACTTCCATACTCCAATAATGTCACTGCTTTTTTTTTTGTCAAAGATCACAATATATTCATATTTCTATCATATATATATATACACACATACTTATATACGCACATGTGTGTATAATATGTGTATATATATATATATATGATAGAAATGAGACTCTTTTAAATCTTTCTGAGGTAAACATTGTTTCATTCTTTCTGCTTTTATCCTTTAATAGTCCTTGGCAGGCAACAAGCACTTAATAAATGCTTGTTAATTTATCGATTGAGAAGAGATTCCATTTCTTTTCTTAATTTTTAATTGATTCATTTTATTTTTGACACAGCAGTCATTTCCCTTCAAACATCTAAACAAATCCCCCACAAAGTACTCTACCTTCAGAGAATTAAGTAAACAATCTAACAGAGAAAGTATGACCAGCAGATCATCATTTCCTAAATTTATAGTTAAATGATACAGAAAAGATAATGAACTTGGCACCATCTGCTTAGTATTTGAACTGACTTGGGTTATGCTTAGTAATGTCTATACTTATGTAGTCACTTAAGTGGCACAATTGATAGAGTAATGGAAAATCCTCCCACATGAACCTGGGCAAGTCACTTAATCTCTCTCAGCTAGTTCCTCATCCATAAAATGGGGACAATAATAGCAACTACCTCACAGGGTTATCATGAGGATCAAACAAGATCATATATAAGGAATTTTGCAAAATTTAAAGTACTATATAAATGCTAACTATTCATTCTATTTATTTCTCTGGCTCTACTTTTTCATTCTGCATTACTTCATGCATTTCTCTGTGCTTCTTTAAATTCACATTTTGGTCATATCTTATGGCACAACAATGATCATGGACAGATATTCCCTGACTATTTTAGTATAATCTATCATGTGGATAACTCAAAAGTTTGTACTGTGTGATGATGAAATTTCTTCTAATTGGCAGCAAAGCTGGGAAGAACTGATGACTGAGGAGTTACTGAGTGATAATTTGGTGTGCATACAAAAGGGGTAAACTGGAATATAAACTCTCTTCATGGCTGGAAGGAGGCAGGATGACTTAAATGTGGTCGTGAGAGTCAGGTAGGCAGGGCACAGCAGCCATGTCTTCCACCCAGCTTCCACACTCATCAGTGACCCCTGGACCCCCTTGAAGCAACAGCTTCAAGGATCATGACCCCTTGCACCAGAGAGGGATGATGGCTATGCACCATAGAAAGCTTGGCAGAGAGCTACATCAAGAAGGAACTTCATGAAGGCTTGACAAAGAACTAGAGTTATTTCTAGTAACTAGGACTTGTAATTTGCATCTGATACCCAAGCTCACTAATTTTTAAATTTTTTTATTTTCATTTTTCAATATTAATTTCCACAAGATTTTTGAGTTACAATTTTTTCTTCCCATCTTTCCCCTACCACCCACCCCAAAATAGCAAGCCTACAGAATACCCCTTCCCACAATCTGTTCTCTCTTGTATCCTCCCCTTTATCCCCCCTAACTTTCTAGTAGGGAAAGATGGGTTTCCATAACCCAGTACCTCACCCACCCCCACTGGGAAGATAAGCACTTCAATATAGATTGTTCATGTGGAGTTACCCAAATCATTTCCATAGTAGTTATATTGTGAAAGACTAACTATATTTCCCCCCATCCAATCCCCCCCCCCCTTATTCTATTTTTCTCCTTTGACCCTATCCCTTTTCAAAAATGTTGGCTTCTAACTATCCTCTCCCTCAATCTGCCCTCTGTTCTATGCTCCCCTCTCTTATCCTCTATCCTGCTATTTTCCGGTAGGGTAAGATAACCCAATTGAGTGTGTTTGTTATTCCCTCCTTAGGCCAGCTTCAATGATGATCATATTGTCCCATTCTCTTTCACCTTTCTGCTCTTCCCCTCCATTGCAACAGTTTTCTCTTGCCTCTTTTATATGAGACAATTTTCCCTAATCTATCGTTCCCTTTCTTCTTCTCCCAATAAATTCCTCTCACCTCTTAATTTTATTTTTAGATATGATCCCTTAATTTTCAACTCATCCTGTGCCCTTTGTCTATGTATACATGAACATACAAATGCCCCCACTCACATATATATTTTAGGTACATATACATCTTAATATACATACATATATGTGTATGTATACATACATACATATAAATATATACACATATACATACATACATACATACATACATATGTATATGTATTCTCTTCACCTACCCTCAAACTGAGAAAAGTCTTATGAGTTACAATTATCATTTTTTCCAAGTAGGAATGTAAATAGTTCAACTTTAATAAGTCCCTTATGATTTCTTTTTCCTATTTATTGTCTCATGCTTCTCTTGCTCTTCATATTTGAGAGTCAACTTTTTTTGTTGTTGTTGTTCAGCTAAGGTTTTTTCATCAAGAATATTCGAAAGTCCTCTATTTCATTGAATGACCATATTTTTTCCTGCAGCATTATACTCCACTTTGCTGCGTAGGTGATTCTTGGTTTTAGTCCTAGCTCCTTTGACCTCTGGAATATCATATTTCAATCACTTCAATACCTTAATGTAGAAGCTGCTAGGTCTTGTATTATCCTGATTGTGTTTCTATAATACTCATATTGTTTCTACCTGACTGCTTGCGGCATTTTCTCCTTGACCTGGGAACTCTGAAATTTGCCTATAATATTCCTAGGAGCTTTCTTTTGGGGATCTTTTTCAAGAGGTGATTGGTGAATTCTTTCCATTTCTATTTTGCCCTCTGCTTCTAAAATATCAGGGCAGTTTTCCTTGAAAATTTCTTGAAAGATAGTTACTAGGCTCTTTTTCTGATCATGGCTTTCAGATAGTCCAATAATATTCAAATCATCCCTCCTGGATCTATTTTCCAGGTCAGTGGTTTTTCCAATGAGATATTTCACATTGCCTTCTATTTTTTCAATTGTTTGGATCTGTTTTATACCATCTTGATTTCTCATAAAGTCATTAGCTTCCAGTTGTTCGATTATAATTTTGAAAGAGTTATTCTCTTCAGTGAGTTATTGAAATTCCTTTTCCATCTGTAAAATTTGGCTTTTTAAATTATTCTTCACCTCATTGGCTTTTTGTGCCTCTTTTGCCATTTGAGTTAGTCTATTTTTAAGGTCTTTTTTTCTTCAGTGTATTTTTGGGGCCTCCTTTAGCAGGTTGTTGACTCTTTTTTAATGATTTTCTTGCATCATTCTCATTTCTCTTCCCAATTTTTCCTCCACTTCTCTTACTTGATTTTCAAAATCCTTCCTGAGCTCCTCCATGGCCTGTTGCCAATTCATATTTCTCTTGGAGGCTTTTGATGCAGGAGGTCTGACTTCATTGTCTTCTTCCTGCTCCATGTCTTGATCTTTTTTGTCCCCCCAAAAAGATTCTATAGTCTGTTTGTGCTTCCTATGCTTGCTCATACTGTCAGCCAATTACTTGACTTTTGAGCTCTTTGCCCTGGTAGAACTCTGCTTCCAGAATGAAGAGAGCTTTGTCCCAAATTACTTGGCTTTTCACAACTGCTGGAGCTATTAGGAGGGCACTCTCTCTATAGCTCCAACAAGCTCACTGGCCTCACATCCCAGGACCACCACAAAGACCGTGGTCCAGATCCAACTAGGTTGAAGCAAGTGTGATTATCCTCCTAATGGTTTCTTTGTACCCCTGCAATCTGTAGGCCAGGAGCTCCTGAAGCATCCACATGGCACAGCTACCATGTCTCCTCTACTTCTCACCCTGGGGGCAGGGACTGGACCACTCTGTTCTGTCCACCCCCATTCCAACAGAGTTCCACACTGACCTGTTACTTTGTCCTTTGTGTTTATGGATAGAGAAGTCTGGAAACTGCTACAGCTGCTGGTGATTTACTCTCATGAAGATTGCACCAGCCATGGCTGGTTGGGGCCACCCTGGGGTTAAAACCGTGGCTCAGGCTCAACTGTGCTCCACTCCCAGTGTGCTGGGATCGACCCTTCCTGCCAGCCTGCTGGCCTTCCTTCAGCAGGAGATTTGTTTCTCTCTATCACTTTGTGGTTTCTGTAGCTCTAAAGTTTGTTTAGAGTCATTTTTTTCATATGTATTGGAAGCTGGAACAGCGCAGAAGTGTTGTTTCAACTCTGCCATCTTGGCTCTGTCCCTCACTAAATGCTTCTTATCACTTTTGTTCTTTGAGCTTATCTTTATTCTCCCCACTGATCTAGTGTGTATTTGAGGGAGACTAAGCCCCAGCTTTTGTGAAGAATATTTTATACCAACTGTTCTTGCTCTGCCTTTTCTTTTCTAGGGGGTTACAGATTGTTAATAGGGAGCACATTGATGGAGTCTCAGGCCCTACTGTGTCAGCAGCCTCAGTCCCTTGGGCTTTCCCGTGGAGAAGTAAGAGTAATAGCAGCTGGTCCTCTGGGGAACAGAACCTGCTAGTGGTTGGATAATTTGTGGGAGTGAGCCCAAAGGGAATGTTATGCAAATAATGGTGCTGTGAACGTGTAGTGTATGTAAAACTAGCAGCTGTAGTATTGCTGGACTTTCAAAGGGAATGAACAATTCAGTTTACTTCTTTACATAATTATAAATTATTTTCTAGGATGATTTAACCAATTTACAACTCTTTGAAGTAGCATTCATATTAGTTTTCTTGTCTTCAGGCCCCTCCAACACTGTATTTGTCCATAGTTTGTTCTCTGTCCCCTTCTAATGACTTCAAGGTGATTCCTCAAAATGCTTTGAGTTTTCATTTCTCTGATTTTCTAGTGAGTTTAAATGTTCTTTTCCTAGGGCTTCTGATAGCTTGTTTTATCTTTTGAAAGCTGTTTATACGTATCTTTTTATCACTTGTCTATGAACAAATGGCCTTTAATCATATATAACTGTGTCCATTCTATAAATTTGCTAACCTAGCACTTTTACCATATGTTTAAGGAAAAGACTTTCCCCCAAGCTATACCTTTCCTTCTAATTCTAGCTACACTGATACTGTTTGTGAAAAAAAAAAGTTTGAAAATTTTACATAAAAGTATTTCAATTATCTTTTTAGAAGAGCAGTTCTCAACCTGTGGGTTATGTTCAATTTGTAACCATGAAAATACATACTGCATATCAGATATTTACATTATGATTCATAACAGTAGCAAAATTACAGTTATGAAGTAGCAATGAAAATAATTTTATGGTTGGGAGACACCACAACATGAGGAATTCTATTAAAGGGTCGTGGTATTAGGAAGGTTGAAAGCCACTGTTTTAGAACCTCTTCTATCCCATGTGCATTTCTGAATTATTCTCCTATCCATGGTAAGAGGTACCTTTTCAACAGTCTTTTTTTTCTTTGTTATCTTTCTGACATCTGTCATATGCATAGTGCTCAGTCATATTTTCTTTGAGTTTCTTCTTTGCTTTTGTTGATCTTCCTTGGGTGAGAAAGCAGGAGTTGTGGGAGATATATTTTTTTGGCTTAAGAGGAGCTTGAGGGGCCCAAGTTATGCTATGCTTTAGACAAACTAGATTTCTGCATTTCCTGAAAAATTTACTGCTCAGCATTTGATCTTGACACCTGACTGCACGTTTGTAGCAAGGGAATGTTTAAGCTAACAATAACTGCTATCATTCTAGGACTATTGACTCCTTATAAACTTATCCGAAACATTCAGCCAATGCAGAGTTGCTTTCCAAAGCGTCCTCACAGGTGGAAAAAGCTTAAGAGCTTACTGATTTCTAGTTGCTAAACTGGAGATGCCCTAGCTTTATAAGAAATGTCCTTCGGATGATTGATTCCAGTAACATTTGTCACCAGATCACCAAGTGCTAATTCATTTTGCGTGGCTCAGCAGGGAACAGTAGGCCCCCATGGGGAACTTTTCTTCAGCATTCTACAAAGTCTAGCCATTGTCCCACCATATTCCTTTCTGTTGCTGATCAAGCATAATTTTATATAAAGACTTAGTCTATTCACTTGATATGTGACAGCAACTTTAGAACAAGGGTATTTTTTTTCCTGGCTGATTCTTTCTTATTTCCTAGTTCTACAGTGAAGTGCCAATATATTTTTTTCTTTCATTTTCTGCCTTACATGAAAGATGAGCTATCAAAGTTAGCCTCTTGTCCTTAGGGAATATGAGATAGTAAGCTGACCAGAAGAGATTATTCTCTGGAACTTTAATGTCAATATTTCTAAGTGGTTAAAAAAGTGTTGTACTTGTACACCATCTTATTACAGTGACTCAGATATACTTGCTTAATCCAGGCTTTTTCCTAAAGTAGGAGCAGCAGGATTGAAGGAGTAGAGTCTGCTTACAAAAAAGTAACATCATCTCTAACTGCTGTGTTTGGAAATGTGTGACAGGTCTACATTTCCAAAGGTTTTTAATTCTTTATTTTATTTTAGCATCACTAGTATATGTTTTTCCTCAGAATTCTCTCTCTGTTAGACATAAAATAGTTGTGTATGTAGGTAACTATTAAATGACATAAAAGGCTGTTTCTGAATGATATAATTTTTAATGAAAATGAAATTTAAAACATTTTGAACATAGTGAGAAGTCAGGAGGAGTTATCTGGTTGGTCTGCAATGATATTTCTTCATAAACAGGACTGTGGACTCACCAAAGGCTTCAAAATAGCACAAAGAGATGAATTTGTGTTCATACTTACAGGGAAGTCCAAGAAAACTTCATTCTAAAAGCATAGTCTCACACATTAAAGAAGTATACAGGAAGGAAGTCTAAAGAAAAGCTGAATGGAATTGAGATTCAAAATACAAAGTTTCTAAGTTGTTTTCACTGTTTTTGAGAGGTAGAGTTGAAATACTGAAATCAGTGTCAAGAAGATATTGATTCAAATCCTCCTAAGCACTCATAGTAGGCATGTGATTATCATTAAGTCAGTGAGTAACTCTGAGCTTTCTCATCTGTAAGCTCGGGATACTGATAACTGTAGTATTTTACTCACAGAGTATTTGGGAGCCTTAAATGAGACAATATAAATAAAATGCTTTGCAAAATTAAAAGTATCATATAAATGTTAATTAATATTGGTTTCCTTATGGGGAGGGGGGCATTTTAACACAATTAAACATTGACCTGAACTTGCTTATGGTCACTCATTTATAGTTAATTATTTTCTGTGACTGGTTACTACAGATAGTCTTTACTTTGTGCCAGAACCACAGTCTTAACCTTTAATTCTGCCCTGTCCAAACGTTATTGATCACAATTAAGATGGGGCATGAGAAGGTGAATGGATTAGTTTGAAACCATCATCAGTACTAAAACAACAACTCCAAGTACAGACCTTACTGACATCAGGTCAATGGCATCATCTTTTGTCCCCAAAGACAGTTCAATAGCTAAACAGTTGACCCTTTTGTCAGTCACTCAGCCATGGACAGTCCAGGATGGCTCAAAACCATTAACTGTGAGCAATGGACGTTTCACAAAAGCACAAATGTAGTATTTTTAAACTTTACATTTGTTTCTGTGCCAAGATCCCAATGACAGTGTGCACTCCTCATCATTGCTCTATCTATTAAAAGCCGGGAAATGAAAATCAATAGCCTTGGATACAACATTAGCTGTACAAATTTAATGACTCAGAAGTCACGGACTATTGGAAAAGAGAGAGAGAAAGAGAGAGAAAGAGAGAGACAGAGACAGAGACAGAGAGAAAGACAGACAGAGACAGAGAAGTTACAAAACAACTATGCACTGCTATATACTTAGGGAAGGGGGGAAGCAGGGGTTAAAGAGATTGAAATCAGGAGTTTAGAACTGAAATGGACCTTAGAGATCATCTGATCCAAATCCCTAATTTTACAGGGTAGAAACTGAGTCTCAGAAAGGTTATGCAACTTGTACAATTTAGTATATCTAGATAACAGCAAAGCACTGAGTAGAATTCAAGTCTCTTGACCTCTGATTTAGTCTTCTGGTTTAGAACTTTCATTTCTAGAAGTGCCCAGGCCATTCTTGCTTATTTGTAGCTCTCCTCCTTTCCTGTCTCTCTGAACTCTTACATCTCTGTTCCTCTGTCTTCTCAAGCTAGAGATGTGTCTACCCCTGAGGCTCCATCTTTTGATCAGTGGGATCCTGAGTCTACATTTGAGGAACTGGAAAACCCAAACATGCTCTTTTCTAATTTACCTCTGCTCCTGATTCTCTGGAATTTTTATACCTTTTTCCCCTTTTAAATCTTTCTTCCCATTCCCATTGCTTTACAACTACCTTTTATGTATTTTCTTCCCTCATAAGAGAGCAAGCTGCTTTAGGGTAGATAAAGGGAGATACAATCTTTGATTGTATTTGTCTTTCCAGTGTTTAGCATTGTGCCTGGCAGTAAAGAAGCATCAAATATATGCTCTATCTATCTATCTGTCTATCTGTCTGTCTGTCTATCTATCTATCTAGCCATCCATCTAGCTAGTTATCTCTTTCTATAATAATGCACAAAATAAAATCAAACTACGGCACAGCGAGACTTTAAAATGAGAAATAATTGATCCTTAGCAAATGTTGCCATTTTAAGGTTATAATTCTCCCACCATGAATTTATCCAAACCTCAGAATGAGACAATAAATGATTTCTTTTTGAAAAAAAAATTTTAAAAAAACACCATTATTTTTGTGCCAGGCACTGTGCTGAATTCCTGGGATACAAAGGCTTTTTTGACTTTTTTTTTTTTAAGATAGTACCTGTCCTCAAAGACTGTATATTCTACTAAGGAAAGATAGAGCATGTAGTGGAAATAGAATTTTGTGATGAGGAGGACATAGACAAGTGAGGACAGACAAATAGTGAAAGAACCTATGGATGGATGGATGGGACATGAGGCTGAAGGGTTGTGTGGTATCCAAGGCCAGCCAGTACATAGAGTAAGCTAAGTTTGCTCACATTCAGTCAATGAAATGGTCTCTCGTTTAGAACTTCCAAAGAACTCAGGAAGGATAGTCAAGAAGCATACATGCAACACCAAGGTTCGTTGGTGAATAAATTTTCATTTTTTGCATATATTTTCTGCAAGGAACTATAGCATAGTTTCAAAAATGAGTGAGGGGTGATATGCGAATTCTTCAGTCATGTATGCCTCTTTGTGGCCTCATGGATTTGTCTGTGGGGTTTTGTTGGCAAAAAATATCAAAGTTGTTTGTCATTTCCTTATCCATTGTGCCTTCATTTTATAGATGAGGAACTGAAGCAAACAAGGTTAAGTGATGTGCCCAGAGTGTAAGTGTCTGAGGCTGTAGTTGAACGCAGATCTTCCTGACTCTGGATCTAGTGCCCTATCCACTATACCACCTAGCTGCCCCACATTGTGCTTTAGAATCGTCCTTTTGGTGATCCTTAGCCATCACTTGTGGCTTAACTAGATGTGAGAACTGGCTGAATATCTCATTTTGAATATTATCTACTTGTCTATTCCAATAACAAATATTCATTCCTCTACATGCCTTTATATTTAGTTTTTAATTTGTTTTTCATTTTCAACATTCGCTTTTATAAGATTTTGAGTTAGATTTCTAGTTAAAATTGTCCTCCCCTTCCTCTCTTCCCACCTCCCCAAAATGACATGAAATCCGATATAGGCTATACATGTACAAGCATATTAAACATATTTCTACATCAGTGATGCTGTAAAAGAAGAACCAGAACAAAAGTGAAAAACTACAAGGAAGAAAAAACAAAAACAATGAAAAAAGAGAAAATAGTATGCTTTCATCTGCATTCAGAATTCATAGTTTTTTCTCTAGATGTAGATAGCATTTTCCATCATGAGTATTTCAGAATTGTCTTAGATCATTGTATTGCCAGAAAGGGCTAAGTCTATCAAAATTGGTCATTGAATAATGTTGCTGTTACTGTGTACAATGTTCTCCTGTTTCTGCTCACTTCACTCAGCATCAATTCATGTGAGTCTTTCCAAGTTTTTTTTTTTTCTGAAATCTGTCTACTAATCATTTCTTACGGAACAATACTATTCTGTTACATCCATGTACCACAACTTATGCAACCCAATTGATGGGTATCCCTTCCATTTACAATTCTTGGGCACCACATAAATAATTGCTATGAGTATTTTTGTATATATGGGTCCTTTTCCCTTTTTATGATCTCTTTAGAATACATATCTAGCAGTGATATTGCACAATTTTATAGTCTTTGGGGTATGGTTCCAAATTGCTACCCAGAAAGGTTGGATCAGTCCAAAACTTCACCAACAATGCATTAGTGTTCCAATTTTCCCACATCTTCTTCAACATTTGTAATTTTTCTCTTTGTCATTTTGTGGAGTAGTACCTCAGCGTTGTTTTAATTGGCATTTCTCTAGTCAATAGTGATTTAGAGCATTTTTATATGACTGTACATAGCTTTAATTTCTTTACCAGAAAATTGCCTGTTTATACCCTTTGACTATCAACTATGAATGGTTTGCATTTGTAAAAATTTGACTCAGTTTTGTATATTTCTAGAAATGAGGCCTTTATCAGAGACAATGGCAGCAAAAATTCTTTCCCAGCTTTCTGTTTCTCTTGTAATCTTGTTTGCATTGGTTTTGTTTGTGCAAAACCTTTTTAATTTAATGTAATCAAAATTATCCATTTTGCATTTCATAATGTTCTCTAGCTCTTGTTTGGTCATAAATTATTTCCTTCTCCATAGATCTGATTGGTAAACTATTCTTTACATTTCTAATTTACTAATGGCACCACCCTTTCTGTCTAAATCATGTACCCTTTTTGATCTTATCTTGATATACAGTATAAGATGTTGGTCTATACCTACTTTCTGCCATACTATTGTCCAGTTTTCTCAAAAGTTTTTGTCAGATAGTAAGCTCTTATCTCAGAAGCAGGAATCTTTGAGTTTATCAAACAGTAGATTACTATAGTTATTAATGGCTGTGTCTTGTGTACCTAACCTATTCCACTGATCTACCACTCTATTCCTTAGCCAGTACCAAGTAGTTTTAATTATTGCTGCTTTATAATATAGTTTGAGATCTGGTATGGCTAGGTCACTTTCCCTTGCATTTCTTTTCATTATTTCCCTTGATATTTTGGGCCTTTTGTTATTCCAGATGAATTCTGTTAAAAATTTTAGCTCTATAAAATAATTTTTTGGTAATTTTATTGATATAACACTGAATAAACAAGCTAATTTAGGTAGAATTGTCATGCTTGGCCTACCAATCAGCAACAGATTTTTTTTCAGTTATTTACATCTGTCTTTATTTGTGTGAAAAAGTGTTTTGTAATTGTGTTCATACAGTCTTGGGTTTGTCTTGGCAAGTAGACCTCAGATATTTTACATTGTCTACAGTTATTTTAAAATAGAATTTATCCTACTGTGGGGTTCTCTTAGTAACATACAGAAATGCTAATGATTTATGTGGCTTTATTTTAATCTCTGTAACTTTGCTGATACTGTTAATTATTTCAAGTAGTTTTTAATTAATTCTCTTAAGTATACCATCATATTATTCCCAAGAAGTGATAGTTTTGTTTCTTTATTGCCTATTCCTTTTCGTGGGGGGAATGGAAAAAAAATACATCTTTATTTCAATATGCTTAGTTTTCCTTGTAAACCAATGCATTTCATTTTGTGTCATTAAAAAACATTATTATAAGAAGGAGTCCATCAGCTTTACTGAATAGCTTTAAGAGATCCATGACTCACATACACAAATGCTAAGAATACGTTCTCTGTAGCAATCCTTCATGCATTAGTGTCCATGTAGTAGAATCCCAAAAGACACTTTGCCTTCTCTGGACTCCAGTCATTGCCTAATCTATAAAGTAAGAAGTTTGGACTAAATGATCTATAAGAACCCTTTTAGATCCTAGAATCTATGATGTCTTTTAAAAAAATATATTTAGGGGGCGGAGCCAAGATGGCGGCATAGCAGCAGCAACATATCGCAGCTCTCACATAGCCACCCCAAAATACCCATAAAATAGGACTCTAAACCAATCCTAGAACTCCAAAACGCACACAAAGATACTTCCCACTAAAGTCAGCTCAGCTACAAGGAACCATATCAGCACTGTGAACCAAAACCAGCCTGGCCTGAAGCCACGGCTGTGCCCCGGGGGCGGCTGGAGGGAGGAGCTGAGAAGCTGAGGAGCTTCAGGCAAGCAGATTAGCAGCAGCTGTGAATGGGAATTGTGAAAAGGGGAGATAAGCAGTCTGGCC
>CM053580.1:175011789-175039903 GCA_028627135.1 Pseudochirops cupreus | reverse complement strand
AGCAGGCAGCAAGCTGTGTGTATTCCCTTATAGAAAGGCCCTAGAGGGGGTGGGAGGGGAGGAGGGACCCTGCGTTGTTATTGAGTTATTGAGTATAGATTTCTTTGTTGCTATGACGGATGTGACTTTCTGGTGCTTGAAAAAATGTTTGGGTTCTATCTTCCATGTGGAGAGTCTGTTTTATTTTACAATTCAGAATGATGTGACATATCCATAGCTTCCATAGTTATATACACACACACACATACATATATACACAAACACATATAGATGTGTGTATGTGTGTACAGTGTGTATACGTTTATGGCTTATTTATTTTAAAAAAACTATTAATTTCAGCTCCTCCTTTTCCCTTTGTGTGCTTCTTCCCCTCTCATATCTCATAGATACATACTAATTATGTATTTTCCTGAGTCTCCCCCAGTCAAAGGACTTTATAATACATGTATTGTGTTTATATATACAGTATTATGATCATCATCCTAGGCACTGACTCATGCTTGATACTTTCTATTGACCACATCCCTCCCTACCCCCAGCATCCCTCTTTCCAAATGGTCAAGTCCCTGCTAGGAAATCAGCTACGTATTATGATAAATTAGTCTGTCCTAAAGTGTTAAAGGACGAAAATTCTTTGTGTTGCTCTGTCCCTTTTCATGATAGTGCATTTTAACTGTGGTCTTCAATGCCTAAAGTAGAAATTTCATACAGAGGCAGACAGAGGAGATATTTTGTTTAGCTGCTACTTCTCAAATCATGCTATGTCAGCAGAGCTATTATGCCTAAGTAATGGTCCATCCGTACATATGCCCCATTCTTCCATTCATGAATTTTAGGTTACATAACTGGCTCTGTGTCTGTCTAGATGGGTTAACATCAACATGTGCAACAAAGACTTGGAATACCCATTTTAGTTCCTAACTAGGGAGAGCAAATTTGTATAATTGAAGAGCTAGAGTATGCTATTAAATGTTTAACAACTGAATCTCTTCCCTCCCCCTCCTTTTCAAAAAAAATTTACCAGGACACACTTTAAAGGTTAATCTGAATTGTTAACATTTCCTCTATCACTTTCTTAAATTTAGATAATCAACGAAACAATAACTCAAACACTGATTTATAAAATTTTCTGATTTCTGAGGTATAAATGCTCACACTGAAAATTTCACAATCAACTCTCTTGATGAACCACTATATCACTTCAGCAACCCCTGTACTAAAGTGACCTAACTGTAGAACTAAGGGTATAATGACTCTAGTTATCTATCTATGCATCTCTAGTGGAGAAGCATAATCTTTGATTTTTGAGCCACTGCTACATAAGTAAATAGTGAGTTGCTGGAAACAATTATTTGTCATCACAAAGACAACAAGATGAGGAGGAGGAGGAAGAGAAAGAAGAGGATAATAAAAAAAGAATCATCAAATAATTTTCAGGAGACAACATAGCATAGACTTAAAGTTGGGAAGACCTGAGTCGAAGTCCTGCTGTTGACACAAACTGTGTAATTATAAAAGGAATCTGCATACAATATTACAAGAAATTATTTACAAAAATTATCCTCAAATTCTAGAACAAGAAGGTAATGTAGAAATAGAAAAAAAATCTATCATTCACCACGTGAAAGAGATCTCAGGAGAAAAACTTTCAGGAATGTTGTACCCAAGCTTCAAAATGCCCAGGTTAAGGAGAAAATATTGCAGGCAACAAGAAAAAAAAATTAAATACTGCAGAAATACAGTGGGAATTTCACAAGACCTAAAACTTCTACTCTAAAAGATTATTGGTTGGGAGGACTTCTGAGAACCAAGATGGTGGAATAAGCAGCAAATTACCATTACCTGCCCATATTCACTTTTAAACAACCATAACATAGCACCCCAAAACATATCTTGGAACAGCAGAACCAGCAAGAAGATAAGGGCAGAGGGGAAAATCTCTGAGCACAAGAAACTTGGAAGATCAGTGAGAAAAATCTCCTTACCCAGGTAAAGGGGGAGCACAGTCAAGGACCAGAATTGTCCCAGCAAGCCAGCAGTAAGCCCAACACCAGCAAACCAGACACCCTCCACCCCACCCACTCAGCAGAGCACCAGACACAAGGGTCCCCCATTGGTCCCAGAACAACATCAAAGCAACAACAGATAAACAGATAGAAGCTGCAGCTCCTGGCACAAGAAGCCTGAGACAGTGCCTCTTCCATGCTGGGAGCACAGCTCAAATTTAAAGGAAAAGAAGAAAAAACAAACAAACAAACAAAAAAAAGATGAGCAAAAAGAACAGAAAAGGCATCTGACCATAGAATGTTATTATGGTGACAGGGAAGATCAAGACACAAACTTAGAAAAGGACAACAATATTAAAACACCTATGGGCAGAACCCAAAAGAAAAATGGGAAGAAAGAAGTTATGGAGGAGCTCAAAAAGTAGCTCAAAAATTATATAAGGGAAGTAGAAGAAAATAGGGAAAGAAAATGAGAGTGATTGAAGAGAACCATGAAAAAAGAGTCAACAACTTAGAAAAATAAAACACTTGCTTAAAAAGTAGATTGATCAAATGAAAAAGGAAGTAGAAAAACTAAATGAAGAAAAAAAAAAGAAATCATAAAAGTTAGCAGTAGACAAGAAGTAGAAATCTATCTTACCCTACAGGAAAGTAGAAGGAAAAGTAGATGGGGGAATGATAGAAGGGAAGGCAGATTGCAGGAAGGGGTAGTCAGAAGGAAAACACTTTTGAGGAGGAACAGGGTGAAAGGAGAGAGAGGGAATAGAATAAGCAGGGTTAGGGAGAATAGAGAGGAGGGAGATATAGTTAACAATAGTAACTGTGAAAGAAAAAGTTGTTGCAAGTTTTTCTGTTTAAGGTCTCATTTCTCTAACATGTAGAGAATTGTGTCAAATTTCCAAAACTGATAAATGATCAAAAGACATAATCAATTTTCAAATGAAATTATTAAAGCTATCTCTAGCCATATGAAAAAAAATCTAACTCACTATTGATTAGAGAAATGCAAATTAAAACAATTCTGATGTACTACATCGTGAATACAGACTGAAGCATACATTTTTTAACTTACTTTTTCTTGATTTTGTTTTGTCTGTGTTTTCTTTCATATCATAACTATTATGAATACATTTTACATGACTATACATATATTACCTATATGTAATTGATTGTCTTCTCCATGTGTTGGGGGGGGGGAAGGGAGAGAGGAAGAGAGATATTTTGGAACTCAAAGTTTAAAAAAAAACAAATGTTAAAATTTGTTTTTACACATGACTGGGGAAAAATTAAATACTATATAAGTGCTGAAATGCTCTGCTTTTTTTCCTTTTATAGCTAATTTCTTTTTACAAAAAATAAATTTATTTATTTATATTTTTACTTTTAAACATTCACTTCTATAAGATTTTGAGTTACAAATTTTCTCCCCATCTCTCCCCTACCCCCACCCCAAGATAAAATACATACTGAATAAACCTACCCCCTATCTGTTGTCTCTTATATCCTCCCACATCACCCCCTCACTTTCTTATAGGGCAAGATGGATTTCTATACCCCATTGCCTGTGTATTTTATTTCCCAGTTGCATGTAAGAAACAATTTTTTAAATATTTGTTTTCAAAACTTTGATTTCCAGATTCTTTCCCTTCTTCCCTCCTCACCCACCACCACTGGCAAGACAAGCAATTCAATATGTGTTCTACATGTGTAATTAGGCAAAACATTTCTATAGTAGTTAGATTGTAAAAGACTAACTATGTTTCCCTCCATCCTATCCTGCCCCCTATTTATTTTATTTTCTCCTTTGACCCTACCCTTTTTCAAAAGGGTTGCTTCTAACTACCTTCTCCCCCAATCTGCCCTCCCTTCTATCATCCCTCCTCTTACCTCCTTCCCCCCTACTTTTCTGTAGGGTAAAATACCCAATTGAGTGTGTATGTTATTCTCTCCCTAAGCCAAATCCAATGAGAGTAAGGTTAACTCATTCCCTTTCAACTTTCTACTCTTCCCCTCCATTGTAACAGTTTTCGCTCACATCTTTTGTGTGAGATAATTTACCCTATTCTCTCTCTTTCTCCTTCTCCCAATATATTCTTCTCTCACCTCTTAGTTTTATTTTTTAGATATCATCCCTTCATATTCAACTCATCCTGTGCCCTCTGTATATGTATATCATGTACACACATTCACACACACACACACACACACACACACACACACACACACAACTTTCTATACATACTGTTTGAACTGATGAAAAGTGAAATGAGCAGAACCAGGAAAATATTGTAAACACTGGGCATTGATCAACTACAAATGACTCAACTCTTCTCAGCAACACAATGATTCAAGACAAAAACAAGGAACCCATGAAGGAAAATTCTATCCACATCCAGAAAAAGAACTGATAGACTCTGAATGCCTATTGAACTATACTTTTTCTCTGACTTTATTCTTCTTTTTGTTTTTTTTTCCTTTTGTTCTGTTTCTTCTTTCACAGCTATGAGCAATATGAAATATGTTTTACATGATAGCACATGGGTAACCTACATCAAATTGCCTACCATTTTAGGAAGAGGGGATTGGAGGAGGGAGAAAAATTTGGAACTCAAAATCTTGTAAAATGAATGCTGAAATTTTTTTGACATGTAATTGGGGAAAATAAAATGCATTTAAAAACAGAAAATAAAATAAAAGATTGTAGGTATCAGAAAATTATATTCAAAGAGCAAAAGCGCTGAGGTTTTATCCAAGAATAACTGACCTGCCAAAGTTGAGTATAATTCTGAAAGAGAAAAAATGGATATTTGACAAACAAAAAGACTTTGAGGTATTTGTAAGGAAAAGATCAGGACTCAATGCAAAATTCAATATAAAATATCCAGAAGAAATATGAGTATAACATTAAAAATTTATTATAAGGAACTCATTAAGGTGTAATGGGAATGGGAATTTGAAGATCTTCCCTGACTCAATAGTCATAGGGTGAAATTTGAAGATCTCCCCTGCTTTGAAAGTAAACTCTGCCCCCTAATAGGCTGAATGTAGTCACATGGAGCCTGTGGTAGGAGGAGTTTGGTGAAGGGAAGCATAGCCCACAGGAAGGTGGGAGCCAGGGCTAGCTAGCTGGGGGGAAAGAGAAGCACTCAGTCAAGGAGGGAGAGAAGTTTGTGAGTATATTGATCTTGTATTGGTTTGTGGGAAGGCTAAAGAATGCTGTGACTCTCAGTGTTATTATGGCTTCCGAATATCTTTGGTACTATAATGGAATTGGCTTACTGGTTTGGAGATTCAGTTTTCTGGTGTCTAAATAAATGCTTCAGTTCTGTCCTCTATATGGAGAGTTTGGTATATTTTGTGATCAAATGTCATGTGATATTTATAATCACTGTCTATAAATATAAATCGTGATCATGGGCACTGTAAATATTGCATTGGTGCTACATAGGGTCAAACTGCTTAATTATTATTTCTATTTGTATATAGGTGTGTGTGTATGAAAATGTTATCAATATTCTTTAAAATTCCATAATTACTAATATAGCTTAAAGGAAAGGTTTTGCCTGAGTTGTGTATGGTTGGCTGAGATTTTAAAATATTGAGTAGGAAAAGATAGAAGGGAAAATTATATTAAAAAAGGGGAAAGTTATATTACAAAAAAGAAAAGAACTAATTCAGAGGAATCCCCTAATATAGGGATTTGTGACGGTGGGGAAGAGAACTGGGGGGACTTTTGAAGGAATGTATAAATTGAGATTGAGGATTGAGGGTGGGGATAAGGGTACTCTTGGAGGGGTGTGTGAAGTGGGAGGTTGGAGGAGAAAACAAAGTCACAGGGATAGGGTAAAAAGAGAGGGAGAGAAAGAAGATAGTGAGTAAAAATAAGATGGATGTAAATTCCCAAATAGTAATTATAACTTTATGAAAGTGATGTTTATAGCAGTTCTTTTTTTGTTGGCAAAGATTTAGAAAAAGCAGGGGCCCCATCAATTGCAGAATGGCTGAACAACTTGAGGTGTATGGTTGTGATGGAATATTACTGTGCTATAAGAAAGTATGAGAAATTATGAGCTCAATGATTTTAGAAAGGCATGGAAAGACTTGCATGAAATAATGAAGAGTAAAGTGAGCAAAACCAAGAGAATATTATATATAGTAACAGCAATAATATTTTACGAACAACTTTGAGAGACTAAGTAATTTTGACTACTATAAATACACAAATTAACTATAAAGGATATATGATGATATTATCTACATCCAGAGAAATAACTGATAAATAGAAGTATGTATAGAATAATTGTATATATTTATCCCTAATGGTGTCTAATAGTAGCCATCTCAAGGGTGGGGGCGGGGGAGGAAAAAACTTAAATTAACATGATTATTTTACTGTGTATTTGGAGGAAATAGAGTTACATAGTAGATTTGCCATTTCATGTGCAATCATCTTTTTATTGTACTGTGTTATGGAAATGCATTTTTGTCTGTGAACTAAAAATAAAATACATTTATAATAAAAATGTTTTTAAAAAGATTTGGAAACAACGTTCATCTGAGGAAGCCTAAACTCTAATGGTTGTGCTGGAAGGGAAAGAGAGCTAGAGAATAACAAAAGATTTGAGTACAAATTATGATTGTATAACCATCTAACTGTGTTTTCTAAGGCAAGTCATTTGACTACTCATTTGTAAAATAAATTCTCCTTCCTTACTCTATTGCAGTAAGCATATGTATGTTCAAAAGTGTTTTATAAAATGCTTTACAAATGTAAAGTACTTCATGACTTTGATGTAGAAGTCTATCAATCAATAAACATTTATTAAGCAGCCGCTATATGCCAGACACTGTGCTAATCTAGGGAATATCCAAAGAGACAAAAAAGATAGTCTTTGCCCTCAAGGAGCTTACAATTTAATGGGGGAGCCAGAATTCAAGATGATATATACAAAGCAAGCTTAATATAGGACAAATAGGAAATAAGTAACACAGAGAAGGCACTAGAATTAAGAGGAGTTGGGAAATGCTTCCTATAAAAGAAAGAAGCTGTAATTTTTTAAAATAAAGATCAACAGCCATTTTTCTCAGATGTTTTCCAAAAGGCCTAAATGTGAGTACTTGTCCAGATGATCACCTAACTTCTTCGCTTCTAGTTCTAGGATTCCAAGATCTAATCTGCAGGGAACGATGTACAATGAATGAATGATTTCATGAATTCTTTACAACATATTTCACAATGGAACTTTAACAATATTAAATAATGGTAGTAAGTTATTAAGGACCCGAACTTTAAAAAAACAAGGTCCTGGGAGAAAAACATTGAATAAACTAAAGACTGAGAAGGAGCAATCTGTAAGCAATAGAGAAGTTAAACTAGAGGCCTGAGGAAGTGGGAATTATAATAATCAAGTCTTGTGGTTGGGGCATTAGTTGTTGCTATGAGATCTTTAGAAGATAAACATGGTGGTAACCCACACTGAATGAATAACTGACATCAACAAGTTATATACACTTTCTGACACACAGAGACTGGGTGGGAAGAGAAACATCTCCAAATTTAATCAACTCATCATGTCCAGACATAGCCCTCTGAATCAGAAAGGAGAAGAAAGAGATGGAGAAATCTGATGTATGACTCCTTAACCACCAAAGCATCTTCTTTCCTAGGTTAGGAATTAACTTGAGCTTGCTCATCCACTAAGGAATGTTCCTATCAGAAAAAGACACTGATTTGGAAGAACATACAAATTGTGAAATGTACTATGCTGTAGGGCATGGTCTATGACCCTGTGGTTATATTTTTTCACACATAATATTCTGAGGATACAGAAACACTTTTTTTTTTTGCTTTTTGGAGGATAACTGGGGTAAAGTGACTTACCCAAAGTCACATGACTAGTATGTCAAGTGCCTGAGGATGGATTTGAACTCAGGTCCTCCTGACTCCAGGGCCAGTGCTCTATTCACTGTGCCACCTAGCCGCCCCCAGAAATACTTTTTCATAGGAAAAGAAAGAATTAGGTATTTCTGACAAGCAAATAGATGATATGTGACTGCTTATATGTGTGGTTGTTAACATAAATCAAATGCTCTCATAAGGGTACTCTTAAAATGAAAATGTAAGTATAATATGAAAATTTCCAAGCCTATTTATTTCACACTGTGTTATGTAGGAAACAATGAATTTCAATAAAAGAAAAATAATGTGGCTCTTATTTGAAATTTGCTGCAATCAAATTTGACTTACATATAACAGAAATGTACAAATGTCTTTGTGGCATGTTTTGCCCCATGAATGTGACTTTTAGCACCAAATGAAAACTTGCTGAAGTGGATTATGTCCAGTCAATAGGTCAGTTTTAGAAAAGGAAGAGCGCTGTATCAAGACTTGAAGAAATGAGACTGGCTAAAGAGGCACATTTTATCTTACACAAGACAAAACATAGTTTTTCAGCCACATAACTTGATTTTTAAAAAATATGATATAGGTGTTTTAGGTTATTTTTATATTTGTTTACTAATGAAAATATGTGGATTAAAGTAACCTATGATAAAAAGAAGTATCATTTGGTAGTAGACAATATCCTTTGGAAGTTCAGAGGACATTTTTGACAATTCTTTATCATTTTCAATTCTTTTGACTATCTAGGCCTTACCACATCTTTTAATCTTACCTCTCCATCTATTTACCTTAAAACTTGTGAATGAATTTCCTAAACCTATTCAATTTCCGAAGGCAACTAAGTATTGGACCTGAGAATTAAAAAGAACTTGCTCTGTTCTATCCAGTCTCCACCACTGGGATGAGTACCAATCCCAGGATGGATAAAAGAACAGAATCATTTTTTTCTACACCCTAGATCACATAAATTGAGTCTCAGAGGTCTTTCTTTGTGTCTGTGTATCTGTCTCTATTCTCTTCTCTCCTCTCTGTTTTTCTCTTTCCTGCCTTTTGTGCAAATCGCTGTTTGCCTTTTAATGATTGACAAATACCAGTACTTAGTGCTTCCACATCCACTAACTTCTTTCTCTGCTAGCACATCTTCATTTAGTTTTTCCCTGTTCCTATATCCCACCCCACCCTCAATATTTAGTTTTGATTTCCTTCACACTCTTCCTAGACCTGTCTTCACAAAATACAAGCCAAGTATGTAGCAAACAACATTTTTGTCTATATTTTGCTTTGTTTTGTTTTGTCTTGGGTAGGAACCACATAAATGACGGTTTCATCCCATTTAATCTATAATCCAGTCTTCCAGAGCCATATTTTTATTCTATCCTCATTTATTGAGATTTTCAGAGCTGGATAAAAGTGATCCTGTATGCACATCTACCCATTCTGAAACTATCACTAACTACAGACTAAATATGCAATAGCAGTGACTATCAAAAAAGTCATTAAACCATTTTTTGTCTCCCATTTCCTTTCCATGATACAGCTTATTTAACTTAGTTTTTATTGATTCTAAGCCAAATTAGATACTTCCAATCTAGTATAAAGAAAACCCAATATAAAGAAACCACAGATTGTAATTGCTTCATAAAATATGCTACAGCTTTATTGATTTGTGATTGGAGAGCCCACCTGAACTCAGAATACAATATAATTAACATAACTGACATGCCATCACTCATGTATATAGCAGTACCATTACATCTGGAGGCAGCAATTTTCTGAGTGCATGGAGGGTTTGTATTAGCATATTCAGGCCTGAGGAATCTTTGTGGCAGTATTTACTTGTGACTAATCTTTTTCTTTATCCTGATTACTTGGCTTTGGGGTAACCAAGTTCTGGATCAAATGTCAGTGAGTAGTAGAGGAGAGGTAGTTAAGGAGTCAACTACTTTTTCCTCCTAGGTGTAACTCTATAGGAAATATCTTTGAATCACTCAGACACTAAGCAGGAGTTTTTGTCACTTTTTTTTGTTTGTTTATATCAAGAGATAACTATAGGGTCAGTAGGGATCACAATATCATAAATTTAGAGTGAGAAAGACCTCAGAGCCCTTTTGGTTCCCTAATTTTACTGATAAGGGAATAGATACCCAGGGAGAATAAGTCACTTGCTCAATGTCACACAAGTAATAAGCATCAGAGACAAGATTTAAATTCAAATTCCCCCACTAATGCCAGTGCTCTTTAAGGCAGCTAGGTGACACCATGGATAGAGACCATGCTTAGTGTCAGGAAGACCCTATCAGAAGTTCTCAAACTGTGGGTCCCGATGACCCTTTCACAGGGGTCACCTAAGACCATCAGAAAACACACATTTCCGATGGTCTTAGGAACCGAGACACCGCTCCTCTATCCATCTCCAGCCAGGTCCGCCCACATGCAGATATGTGGCATTAGGAAGGGTGTTAATGTGAGGACCAACTGAAATGATAATTCTAATGTGCCTGGAACATAATAAATATTGTATAAATGTTAATTATTATTATTTCCACAGTACTTATGTACTTTAAAAAAATGCAACCTTAGGCAAATAATTTAACTTCCACATGTCTCAGCTTTCTCATATATAAAATGAGTTTGGATTAATTGACCTCTGAGGTCTCATCTATCACTAAATTTACGATCTCCATAATCTACAAACCCCGTGATTGTCAGGGGTTCTAATCATTAAACAAAGGAAAGTAGTAATTGTCTCACTTGAGGGAGGTTAGAGAAAAAAAAAGTTTCACTTTCCATTTCATTAAGCCTCCTTACACAAAAAATGTTATATTCTTCACCTTTATATTCTTATATTTCATTCCTCAAATGTACTTGGGGATAACTATGGAGGAAGTTTTGGAATAACTTGTAGAAATATTTCTTAAAAACATATAAGAAATAAGCATCAGTGATAAAATTTGGACCCAGGTCAACTCCAGAGCAAATGATCTTTTACATGAGTTATATATGCAAATATAAGAAATATATGCCCTTATATGTAAAATATACATATATATATATTAAAATGTTTGCTTATGAAATATGTACCCATATGAAACCAATTTCATTTGCACCTATGTAGGGGGTTTCTAAATCAAGGGTTCTTCAAATGCATGAAAATACAGGTATGAACAACAACAACAAACATTCTTCCATAAGATATAATGAGAGTTATGATAGATGAGTTCCTAATTTTCCACAGGGCAGTACTAACAGCATGGAGACATCCATTCTATCCTAATCCAACAATAACTATACATTGGCACTTAGTGCTACTGCAGTATATTAACATATGACTTGAAAAAAAATCCTTAAACTGCACCAAGTATAGCAGCATGCCAATCTGTGTTGTGTGCTAAATGTTCTTCAGGAGTTTGGTGAGTTTTTAATTTAATTCTTACTTGCATGTTTATCCTAACACAGAAAAGTTTATATGTTTTTTTTGTTCCAGCCATACTTATTCTTGGGGTGACTCAGACTTACTAAGACCCCCAGGAAAATTGTGTACTTATGATAGGGTGGAATAATGACCAAATTCTTTCAGTGAGCCTCTTTCAAAAAATAAATCAATTTGTCACACTTATTTTTCAAAATGTAGTTATGTGGAGTCTGTCTACCAAGAGGCATTGCTTTGTCAACCACAAACTACTTCCTTCATAACTCCATATTAGAATATCATGTCTGAAAAACTGATGCATTTCACCATTATCATGATCTGCATAGAGTAGCAGAACATGCTGTTAAATTTTTGCTTGAGGCAGTTGTTCCATATTCCACCGGAGCACTGGCCCTCTTTGTTCTTTCCTACTAGCCAAAATAATTCTTAGATGCCTAATAATTTGATAAACCTTTTACTTACAAGCTGTAAATTGTCAATTTTATTTTAGTGTGGTGTTAGTAGTATTGTCTTTACTTGTAAAGAGCACACTGGAATGACTAGGTAAAAAAAAAAAACCTACAAAAGCCAGGGTTACTTTTTAGTACAATTGCTGAATATCTGGCAAAAATCTTGTCAGAGCTTACTCTTAATATATGAGGTGAAAGAAACTGCAAGTCTGCAAAGATCCTGGCAAAAGATCAAACAATTCATCACTAACTATGGAAGTTGTGTCCACATTTATGCACCTCATCTATAAGCATTAAAAATATAGTGTAAAACACATTATTCCATTTTTAACATATAATACTTCTATTATAGTTTTTATTCAATGGATTTACTCAATTACCTATGCGAGACATTGTCACGCTTTTTTGAATGAAGTGTTATTAAATTCAAAGCTTAGATTTTGTCTCTTTTACAGTAGACTAGATCAGAAGTTCTTAGGTGTGTGTGTGTGTGTGTGTGTGTGTGTGTGTGTGTGTGTGTGTGTGTGTGTGTGTGTGTGTGTGATAGACCCCTTTGGCAGTACAGTGAGGTCAAAATATGTTTTAAAGTGTTTAAAATACAACTTCAAAAATAAAAGTTTATTGACCGCAGATTAAGAACCCTAAACTAGAGATAAAGCACAGTTTAATGAATATAAAACTGACTTTGAAACTCAGAAAACCTTGGTTCAAATATCACCTCTGGAAGATACTAGCTATGTGACCCTGGTAAATCACTTAACCACTCAGTGCTTCCAAGATTACAATTTGCAGAGAAGGTGCTGACTTGCAGTGGTAGAGATGGTTTCCTCACCTGGAAATTCCATATGCCAGACTGAGTCCTTGTCCCTGACTACTTGAATGTAGTTTCTATTTGGGTAGTCATAAAGACAACAAATGACAAAATCTAGGTTCATATTCAAATTTGATAACATCAAATTTAGTTATCTAGATTAGGCAGTCTTTCCAGAGAGTCCTATCATTGTTATTGTACATCTCTTATCAATTCTGTGGCTACATGTGGGCAGTGTGAAATGGATTCTGTTACTTTAATTTTGAAGCAAAATTTTAACCCTTGTGGTCATGACACATGGGAATGATTAAAAACAGTGATAGAAATTTCCTGGGTGAGGGATAGAATATGCCTATGTCAGAAAAGGCATAAAGCTAGCACCTTATACGGCAAAGCTAATGATTTGAAGAGGTCAAGAGGAATGAAGATGAACAAAAGGCTGTTAGATTTGGCCATTAAGAGGTTTTTGATAACTTTGGAAGGAAAATTCCAATTGAATGAAGAGGTCAGAATCCAAATTTTGGAGGGTTTAGGAAAGAGTAATAGAAGAGAGAGTGAAGACAATGAATATAAACAGCTTTTCAAGGAGGTTTGGCTGCCAAAAAGAGGAAATATATAGGATAATAGCCTGTTAGGATTTCAGGATCTAACGAGGTTTTTTCTTTTGTTTTGGTTTTGGTAAGGATAAGTTAGACTTGGATATATTTTTAAGCAGCAATGAAGGAACCAGTAATTAAGGAATTATTGAAAGATAGAGGAGAGGAGTGATAGACAGGACAATCTGTCAGAAATGATGGGAGGATGCTGGATGAAATATATATGCAGAGTATTTGGTCTTGGCAAGGAGCAGGGTTACCTCTTCCCCAGAGACTGTTTTAAAGGAAGAATTGGAGATAATACCAAGGGGTTGTAATGGAAAGAGAACAAGATAATAAAAAGCTCAAGGTGAATTCAGGTAAGCATTAGGCAAGGAATTCAGCTGTTATGTTGGGAGGCAGGGGTGGTATGAGATATTTTAGGGTAGAAGATAAGATTTGGAACAGCTGCAATGGGGATTAGGAAAGAGAGAACAAATGTTTTTCCTTGCTACAGTGGGAACACAATTGAAATTAGATAACATAGCTTTGTCATGGAATCATTCAGTACATATGCACAATTTTCACTGATTTACAGCATGAGTATGTGCTACAGTGGAGTTATATGTGTCAATAAGCTGAGTTTGGGGTCTGAAAAGGTGTAAATGATGATAAAAGAAGGGAGCAAGCCTTCATGACTTGCAAGAAAGGAAAGTACAGAGCAAAACTGATGGTCTGAGGAGTTTAAGGATTGAAGATCACACTAAGGATAAGCAATAGGTTTAGGAGGAGTAAGGCATAGGGAAAGAGGGATTTTTAGAAAGTTATAAACTCATAAAGATTTTTCAGAGTTCTTCAACATGAAAGGGGATCACGTGTGGAGGGCTTATGATAGGACTTTCCCTCTCTGTAGCTAAGGTAAAGAGAAGTAGGTCAAGGGGGCTGAGTAGATTGAGGAAATGGAAAATAAGGGAATTTGTAGGAACATCAGGTAGATTGACGTTCCCTCATATGAGGGCAGTGCTCTGAACCAGAGCAAGCAGGTCATTTGAGAGCACAGAGAAGTGGAGGAAAAATTGGGAAGAAAAATGAGAATGATGCAAAAAAATCATGAAAAGCAGGTCAGCAGCCTGCTAAAGGAGACCCCAAAAATACTGAAGAAAATAACACATTGAAAAATACACTAACTCAAATGGCAAAAGAGGCCCAAAAAGCTAATGAGGAGAATAACGCTTTATCTGTGTGTGTATGTGTGTGTGTATATAGATAGATAGATAGATAGATAGATAGATAGATAGATAGATATGATATGATATTATATGATGATAGAAGGGAGGGCAAATTGGGGGAGATTGTAGTTAGAAGCAAGCATTTTTGAAAAGAGATAGGATCAAAAGGAAAAGTGGAATAAATGGGATGTGGAATGGGACAGAGGGAAATATAGTTAGTCTTCCACAATATAACTACTATGGAAATTATTTGGGCGACTACACATGTACAATCTATTTGAATTGCTTGTCTTCCCAGTGGGGGAGGGTGAGGAGGGAAGAGGAGAAGAAAATCTGGAACTAAAAGTTTTAAAAACAAATGTTTAAAAATTGTTTTTTTTACATGCAACTGGGAAATAGGATATACAGGTACTGGGGTATAGAAAACCATCTTGCCCTACTAGAAAGTTAGGGGTGTTAAGGGAGAGGATATAAGAGAGAACAGATTGGGGGAAGGAGTATTCAGTAGGCTTGCTATTTTGGGGTGGATGGTAGGAGAAAGACAGAGAGAGAAAAAATTTGTAACTCAAAATCTTGTGGAAATGAATGTTGAAAAATAAAATTAATTAATTAATCAAAAAGCTACATTGACTTTGAAAAGGTTTTGAATTGAAACTGGAAGTACAATTGATTTACGGGAAGAGAACCAACCAATTACAATTACACATGCAAATTTATTTACTTTGGAAACCACCTATGCTTGGCAGTACTGTGAATTAGACAATGGTATTCTTGTTACAATGCTTTGATTCAATAAATGCTTTTCCTTTTCAGAGAACTTAAGGTGTAACCACCCCTTCAGTAAGTGAGATAATTGACCCGATAAAGTAATTTGCACTAAAATAAAATTAATTCAGTGTGGCTTCCTGGAGTCCTCTTTATAGTTCCACTGAGGTCTTCTTTTTCAATGTGCATTCAACCAGCCACCACCTTCTCCCTCCAGTTTAGTCTATAAAACACTGTAAGATTAATCTTCAGAAGGTTAAGTTGTAATCACAGTAATGGCATTAATTTAAATATTGCTTTGTGTTTATAAAACATTTGGAAAACATCATCTTATTTGTTTTTCACAACAACTCTAGGTATAAACGTTACTGTTCCTATTTTACAGATAAGGAAAATGAGTCAAAGATAAATATGGCCAAGGTAACAGTTTGTAAGTAGACAATTTGTGACTCCATTTTTATTTGGCTTGCTTTTAACCATGATTTTGGGAACTTGTCTCTCTGTACCTCAACATTTTCTGTTACTGCCTGCTCAAAATATCTAATAATTCTTCACTGCATTACACCCAATATCCTTATCTACAATTCTTCATTGGTTGAATGGAAATAAAAATTTTCATGCTCTCTCTTCCTTTCTTTGAGGAATGTTGCTTGGACTTGGGTAGCTTCTACTATAGACTTCCATAGAGAGAAGAGGAGGTTTTCCTGCCAGCAATGGCAATTGGGTCTAAATGACAACAAGCCCATGTGCTTGCCTAGATGAGCCTGTGACTGGATCTCATGTCTCTGGTTTCATCTTCTACTTTGTGTTTCTTTCCCTGAGCACAGAAGAATGAACAGTGATCCTCAGATAAATATCTCTAGCCTTGGAGACCACTTAGCTCAGGAGTTCAGTAATTCGTGAGTTCTGGATGGAGGGCATCCAGCAAGGAGCAAAATCTGCAACTACTTCTCAGAGGGGGGGAAGATCCCAAAAGGGGGATACTATGCATGAAAAGATTTTCTTTAATTATTGTGGAGTCATTTTTAGTTGTATTTGACTTGTTTTGACTCCAACTGGGATTTTCTTGGCAAAGATATTGGAGTAATTTGCCATTTACACATTGAAAATTTTAAAGTACTATATAAATTTGAAACCTTAAAGTGCTAAATAAAAACCATCTACTCTTATCCAAGGGGTTGAGGGCCTTTATCATGTATACAATTACAGCATTGAAGCTATTCACAAGTTATTCCTAAATATCACTATATGACTCAAAAGTCTCTCATTCCAGTGATAGATTCAATTCCAAAATAATTTTTAAAAATATCTATTATATGTAAGCCACTACAGATGGTTTCTGCAGAGACACAGAAAAAAAAAAAGAAATTCAGGTATATCCTCCTATTGCGGAATGAATAAACAAATTGTGGTATGTGGATGTAATGGAACGCTATTGTGACATAAGATATAACAAAATGGACAGTTTCAGAGGAAACTGAAAATATTTTTATGAACTTATGCAGAGTGAAGTGAGCAGTAGAGCTTCAGTGGTAGTAATATTATGCAAAAAAAGGACTTCAGAACTCTAATAAAAACTTTAGGATTCATATCAACAATGTGATAACCCACAAATCCAGAAGATGAAGATAAAACTTGACACTCACCAGCTGACAGAGAAGTGAAGAACTTAAAATTCACAAGAGATTTACTTTTTGAGATATGGCTAATGTGGGAATCTGCTTTGCCATGCTGTATAGATATGTATTAAGGGATATATTTTCTTTTAATTAATAAAAATACTTAGTATTTTTAAAAAAACATTTACAATTCCTTCAATAACAGAGGTAACCATTCACCAACCATTTAATTAATACACAAAACTGGGATAGAAGGAGGCGGAGGAAGAAACTGAGGAAAAAGAGGAAGAGAAGGAGGAGGAGCAGGAGTAAGAGAAAGAGGAGGAGGAGGAGGAGAAGGAGGAAAAGATGAAGAAGATGAAGACAAAGAAGAAGAAGAAGAAGAAGAAGAAGAAGAAGAAATGGAAGAAGAAGAAGACTATGACAATGGTAATGGTGACATTTAGGAGAGTTTTTGAAGCTCAGAATGACATGAATGTGACCTTTGTTTTATGAAGAATAGTTCAGTACCTATGTGGACCATGAATTGTAAAGGTAAAAAACTGAAGGCCTGAAGAGCAATTAGGAGGCTATTACAATAATATGTCAAGAAGCAGAACAATAGAATAGTGGCCTTATGATTGGAGAGAAGAGGACAAATGGAAGAATTGACTGAACTTGAGGAGTGAGGTGAGAAGGAAGAGTCAAGGATGAATCCAACGTTGCCAGTGACTGGAAGAGTGGCACTGACCTCAACAAAAAGAGAAACTTATAGATGAGAAGTAGGTTTAAGGGATCAGAAAATGAGTTAAATTTTGGCATGTAGTATTAAAGTGACTCTTACTTAAAAAAGAGATGTTCAGCAGCTAGGACTAATAAGGAGAGAGATTAGGACTGGACATATGGATTTGGCAGCTGATAAAATCACCATAGACTAGATAGTAAAAAAAACAAACAAACAAACAAAAACAGTCATCTTAGGACTGAAGCACAGAGGACATCCATGCATAGGTAGTCCTCGTTTGAAATTCCTCAGTTCCTGGCAAGGATATAAATTTGTGCTTCCTGAGTTAGTTTTTCTCTTCTTTCAAACTACTATTTTATTTTAATTGTGAACTTGACTGACATCAAAAAGTATATTACAATATACTGAGCATATAAAACAGGATCGTATGTGAAAATATGAATCTCTATTACGTGAAATTTGTGTTTTGGTATATATTAAATTTCCTGATGATCTGTGTCCCCTTCTGAACTTTCTTCTCCTAGATAGTGTGTATTTTTAATGCTTCATTCATTTTCCTTCCTTATACTATTTTATACAAAAATATTAGTAATGTTGTTTATCATCAGTGTCTTGTATTCTATTTAATTCTTTTTTTAATTTTCAGAATTTCTAGTAATATATTTATTTTTAAAAGTTTATTTCCTTTTCTAGCTTTTCTAAAAATGTGAATACCCAAACCATTGATATATTCCTTATTTCTTTCATTCAGGAAAATGTCTACAGATAACATTTCCCCTAAGTAATACTTTAACTTTAGTCTCACAGTTTTGGCATATTGTTTTGTTTCATTTTCTTTCATGAAATTATATATTATGTACTTTGTACAGTTTCATAAGTTCTAGGCTTATTGGTCAGTGATCTGTTACATAACTCTGTAACTATTAAGGTAGAATAACATGAGACTGAAGACATTATTCTTATTTATCTTTTTCATGGTTTGCAATATCCAAAAAAAAATTAATCATTTATTAACCAATACTCTGGGTATAAGTCATTCTGAATATAGTACTTCCTGTGAAAGCAAAACTTAGCTGTTGCTGGGATGATGCTCTAAGCATTCCTGACTTGATATGGTCTACCAGACTTTGTGCTTCTCTGACATAAGTATTATAAACCTGGAGTTTATGATGAGGCATCGGAGTAGTACTTTCTTGAGATAACTATAGAAAATATTTTTTAAAATTAGGTTTGAGATAATCAGATAAGAATTATTAAGAATGTATAGCAAGAGTAGACTAAAAGGAAGAAAAACAGAAATTTCACCAGGAAATATTCATTTGGAAAGATATTTAGGTGAGCATCTTGACCTTCTCATTCTTCAGTAAGGACAACCAGAATTGTCTGTGTGCATCGTCACCTAACAGATAAGATAAATTTTGGAGTACGGAAGGCTTAGGCTCAAATTCTACTTCATACTAGAAGTATGTGACCATGGGTGAGTCATTTTACTTTCTGGATACTCAGTTACCTTATCTTATCTATAAAATGGGAGTGATAATAGTTCTCTTCCTTAATTTACACCGTATTTACCTTTTTTTTTTTTTTGGTAAGGCTTGGTGGGTTGTTGTATGTAAAATGCTTCACAAATTTTAAAGCCCAGTAAACATATTAGTTATTGTTACCAAGTCTCCAGTAATAAAATCTAGGTTTTGTTTCATTCTGGACATTTGGAAAAAATTTCCATTACAATAAATTGACTAGTATTCAAAGTGATTCAAAATTCTCTACTCTTCCCTTATAACTTCTACCATTTCCTTGTTAAAACTAAATCCCATCACACAGGCCTATGTATACCTTTTTACAGTAGGTTTCATTTTGGCCAACCTAGTCAAATACACAAAGAATGAAGAAACTTTTTGTTTCCAGATAATCTACTAATTTCCCGTGTATTTGGAATTGCATTGATTTATGAACGAGAAAAGGCAGAAATTGGTGATTTAATGGGAATCCCTAGATTAAATAAGAATCTGATTCATTGCTGGAACTAAAGATATGCCTTTAAAAATGACCCATATAAAATTGGTACTAGAAGCCACGTGAATAGATAGGATGGCTGAACAACTGGTTGTAAATTGATTCACATGGATGGTTCATGTGAGGCTGAGTGAATTTCATTTAGAAACAGAATGTATTTTTGTTCCTTACCAGACATTTAGATTTAAAAGACCATGTGGAAAGCTGAAAGTAGAAAGAAGGCCCTATCCCTGGTTTTCATTGCCTTTGTGGCTTTCATTAAAACCACTAACATTACTTCAGCAGTCTTGGTTTGGTAACAATATGGTGATTGAACACAGAATTTCTTCTTCAAAAGTTCTGCTCTGCTCAGTGTAGGTGAGAGTTGAGAGAATTCAAAATGTAAGCTAAATAGAGATCTGAATAAACTTTACCTTCTTCAGCAGTTTTTATATTACTATGTACTGTGTGGCTTAGTAATGACTTCATTAAATAATAGAATAATCCCCCATGATCACTAGGCTTTAACAACGATTACTATAGCATATGCAATGATTTTAGGAAATGAAAACATGCAATTTAACAAAAGCATGACAATTAAAACATCATCTTGGAAAAATTCCTGAAGGTCTGGTTCAATCCAGACATTTCACATTCAAGAGCAGGAGCCATCCATAGTGGGGAAAAACACATGATTTGGAGCCATAAGATGGGTTCAGCTCTTGGTCTGACTATTTACTAGAGATGACTCTGATTTCAAAAACAGCCTATATGTGCCTCAATTTACTCATTTGTAAAGATAGCATAATAATTTCTATGCCATTTTTCTCATAGAGTAATAGCAATGAAAATATTTTGAGAACCTGAAAGTGCCATAGAAAAAAACATATATACACAAGTGGAAGGGAGAGGGTATTTGTGTGTGGGTCTGTGCAATAAACAATTGAGAGCAGACACTTCTTTACCTCTTTCTTTGCATCTCCAGAACCCAACACAATCCTGGCATATAACTGGCAAATGTGCATTGAATGAATGATTACTTGCTTAAAAGGGATGGTAATGCTCATTGAACTTACTGTACTTCTCTTACTTTTGTACAATAGCTGATGAAATAAAAGTAACTTCACACATCATGGACTCTTCAACAACACAAGACCAACAATATTCACTCTGCTGATACACTCAAATTAAAATTTGCTGGCAGCAAAAGTACAATGATAAATAATCATATTTTCTCAACTAACAGCACATGTGGGAATACAGGAAAACAATGGAGATAAATACAGTGAGATAAAGGGAGAGAGGAGGGGAAGAGGGGGGGAAAGAGAGAGAGAAAGAGAGGGAGGGAGAGATGGAGGGGGGGATGGAGAGAGAGAGAGAGAGGAAGAGAGGAGAGAGAGAAAGAAAGAGAGAGAGAGAGAGAAAGAGAGAGAGAGGGAGAGAGAGAGAGAAAGAGAGAGGAAGAGAGAGCGTTCTTTCTGTCTAACATCTCTGATAAAGGCTGCACCAGAGACTGACAATAAACTTAGTATGCAAATAGTAACTCACTCACAGCAACTCAAAATATCCTACTTTGTCAATGTGGGGTAAAAATAACTACACAGTATATAAGGAAATCGATGAAAGTGCCGTTTTAATTGCTCTTTGGTGGGTCATTACAAGTCTAGCTTTGGTCTTGCTCTGACCATTTAGTATGATTTTTGCTACTACTTTGCTCTTTTCTTTACTGGGATATATCATTTCTAAACAAATATCAGGATTGTCAGAGAGGAGTAAGTAAATATTCTTGGAAAACACTGAAATCAGTGAATGACAAAGAAGTAATATATAGGCTGTATGCAAAATAATTGGATAATATGGACAAAATAATTGATAGATAAGATGTTTATTTGGAATAAGAAAATTAGACAACTGTGGCAAAAAAAATGAACAACCCATTTATTGGGGACTGGAATTTTGTAATTAATTGATTTTTTTTCTTTGTTAAATGAGAGTAAATGACTATTTTTTGGGGTGTAGTTGGTTTATATCACTTTAACATATGTAAAATGTACTACTGTCATGAAAGGATAGATAGTATCAACATTCTAAAAAAAAACACTAGAAAACTGATGGAAAATAGAGAGGGGTATAATCTTACAGATGGTAGGTACCTCAAATATCATCTAGTTCAACTTCTATCTGAAGCATTGTCGGGGTTCAGAGTTGAGAGAGCTCACTCAAATTTTGAAAGAATTTAATCAGACCTTCTCTTTAGCCAAAGGGAGCTTTATTAATACAAAAGCATGTGGGCCTGAGACTTAGCAATGATATAGGAAAAGGATCAGACTTATATACACAGAAAGTTACGCAGCATGTAGGATGATGATGTAATTTTAGGGTTTTTGTAGGGGTTGGAGATTTAGGGACTGGATAAGTACAAACAAGGTGAGGAAGGTGGTTGTTTGCAAGATAAGGAAAAATTGTCATGACACAGGATGAGGAAGATGAATGACACAGGATGGGGAACACAGGATAGGGGGGACAAAAGCAATCCTTTTGGTACAAGTTGCATGGTATTTCAAGATAAGGGGAAGGGACACTAAGGCACCCTCAAGTTACAGGATGGGCTAAGAATAAGCCTCAAATCCCCTCAGTGGTTTGGGGGAAAGTAATCCTTAGGGCACCTTCCTATCAGTATCATTTCCCCTCTAAACCAGCAGGAAGGATCATTCTTTTGGGGAAAAAAGGGATGAAGGTCATTGTCTTCTATAGCTGCTTCCTGCTGCACAGGGACAAAGAGGGCATTTCAGGGACGCAGAATTGGTTGAAGAAAGGTGGTTTGCGTGGAGTGTGGTGCCGGCTGAGTCCAGTGTGGTGAGAGGCAAATCACTTCAGGACACCAAGTGTAGGGTTTGGTATGCTAAAACTTGAAAGTGGAATTTCTGCAGATGAGATGACACAAAGTAAACGAGGAGGTTAAACAAGCAGGGACCACATATAAGAACAAGCAAAATGATTAATGATGGGGTCACAGTGGGGGAAAGAAGGGAGAGGAACCACATCCACCAGGAGGAGGTAGGGGGAGATATTGGGCTGGAGTGGATATCTTGCCTCCAAGAGGCTGCCTGTAATATTCTTTGAGTGCTCAAAGGATAAATTCCATGCAGGGTCTTCAGGGAATAGGGGTTAGAGCTATGGGGAGTAACCTAGTATCTTGGGCATGATGTTGACACACCCAGCAATCATGTACTCCGCCTCACCCCGCAGAGTACCATATTTGAATTAAGGCATTAGACTTCTAGTCCAAGGAAGCAGGCCTAGTCCTAGGCACAGGGTGGGACTCAGGAATTGGTGGGCTATGAACAGAAATGGTTCAAGGTGGGACCCATAACACAGCATAGCTAGAAAACACACAGGCAATTCCCCACACTGAGGGGCTTGAATGCACAGTCTCCTTTCATCATTTTTCTGGCTGTTCACGCCCTACATCTTATCTCACATCTCACATCTTGTCTCCTGCTTGCTTCATCTGCCTCAGCACGCTTCTCTGCTTCACCATGCACCCAAATGCTTTTGGGAGAGGGACAAAAGAGCTGTCCTTGCCTGAGTGGCAGAGGGAAGGGGAGTAAAAGGAGACTGAGGCAGTGTCCAGGGGATGAGGAGAATGTGGAAGAGATATCCTTGTTGCATGACCATCTCAGGTAAACAGCTGACAGTCTAGGAGACAAAAATTTGACAGACAAATTCAATATTCAGGGCCCAAATAGAGAATAGAGGAAAAGAAAGAAAGAAATCAAGAGTTCCATGATGCCATTTACTATTGACATATAGAATTATTTGATCTTGTTATTTTCTCAGAAGTTGCTGCTCTGATTCCAATTCCTTTAGAAGCATCAGATGCTATTGAGTATTCAACTTTATACATGTAAATGTAAGTAATAACACGTTGCAGGTAGAAGCTTTCTACCTTTGAGTTCAATAGTTATACAAATGAATTTACTTTTAAGAGACTGACTTTTACTCCATTTAGCATAAAAGACTTGAGAGGATCCATAAGTAATTAATTCCAAAACAGTGCTTATCAATAAGCTGCTTATAATAAAACGTTTGTAACACAGAACACACCGTATAAACAGGTATTGTTTCCACAATAGTAACAAACTTTGAATGAAGTTGACTTTCCTATTAATGCAAAAATATTCCATAATTTACCTCCTTTTAAGAAATTTGCACTGAAATTCTTTTCCTCAAACAGAAGACATTTCTGATCTAGTTTCAGTAATTAGTAGAATAACTGCTAGGTCCCTCAATCTGTTGTACCAATACTCAATTATGCTAACATCATTTTGAAACATTTAAGGACCTTATTCCATACAGACATATATCTAGTGACAGGCAGATAACTAGGCAAAATACCCATTTGCTAAGTTCTTTAATATATAAAAAGCAATATAATCTGAGGCCGAATAGCCCAGATCCTAAACATATACTTTATTACAGTTGTTCAAATGTACCTCAGTCTTAGTCTATGGGATAATGATTCAACATTGTGTTTGTACTTTTGTTTCACAAACTTCTTTTCCCTTTGTCTAATTATTGCCGTAACATTCAGAAAGGATGTTCTATTTCTGGGATTTACTAATTTTCCCAGCTTTTTGGAGTATGGGATGACTACACTTTCAGATTGAAAAGAGCAAGATTTCAGATATGTGCACTATGCTCCCATATTCTTCACTACCACTTGCTTTGATTACAGAAGCTTGCCATAAAAAGTAAAGCAAAGACTTGATTAGATAAAACATCACAGTTTTCTAACCATACACTATCAATTCCACCTCATAGCCAGACTCAGGTATAGTCAGTTGAAAAATATTCCTTTTCAAAGGAACACAATGGGGAAACTGAGCCAGGATCTCATCCTAAGCTGAGTCTAGGGTTGTCCTCTCAGCTTTTCCAGACACAGACCAGAGCAAGTAAAGTTACACCTGTAACAGTCACATTCTCTCTGAGTAGCTTGTAGCATTTCCCTCAGAAGGTGGATTACTGACTATTGACTATTGATGGATTTTTATGATACATCAAGCCACTCAAAATAAATCCATTATAGTCCCAAGAGCTTTTACCTCAGATGGCAAGTTTCACTAATCAAGAATTTTCCCTCTCTTTTCCTAATCTGGTCTGCGATGAGAGGAGTTAATAGAAAAACTCCAGGCCTATTTGCAGTTGTACAGAGATACTCTCTTGGCTTAAGGGAAGGGAGTGGGAAAGGGACTGGTTGGAGTTATCAGGAGGTGTTTCAAAATTCCTTAAAGATCAATTGCAAAGCCTTGCAAAACCATAGCCTCTGCTAAACTGTTTTTTAGCTCTTCTGACTTTTAACTTCTTTGCCTACTGGTTCTTCATGCACTGGAGAGTATTAATAATTTCCCACCCCACTCCCTCTAAAGTAGCAACAACAACTTCCTCCAGGCAACAGGTGATAATTTCCAAGCATCACAGGTACCCTCTTTTGGATTTATTATGTCTTTTTCATCCATATATTCATTTACTAGTGTCTTTTACACTAATTCTCCTTCATAAATCTTCATTATGTGCTGCTCATACCCACCATGCACCTTGTTCTTTCAATGATCCTGCCTTCTTTAGGTAAGGGGCAATGATAACAAGAATAAAAACGATAGTGATGGTAATAATAACACAGTAACTAGCATTTAAATAGAACTTTAAGGTTTTCAAAACGCTTTGCATATGTTAACTCATTTATTAAGCACTTACAAACAATCTGCTCTACCCTCCAGGAGGTTACATTTTAATGGCCTAGGACAACAAATACAAGGGAATTAAAAAATTAGCCACGGGGGAAGAAGGTACTAGTTTGAAGGAAAAGTGGTTAAGTTTTGACAATCAGAAGAGTAACCAAGAAGGGAACAAAGCCAACCTGGCCTGGGCCAACCTCAGAATGGAGACTGGGCAAAGGGATTCACTAATAGGAAAAATGAGTGAATAGAAATATTTCCCAGGGTGAGAAGTTAACTGGCTTTGGGAAAGTTCATCAGAGTCCATGGTTTTCCATGTCTAGAAGACATAAAACATTACCCAAGAATACTGGTATTAAAAAGATGAGTGTTTGTTTCTGGAAGAAACCCCTGTTTAGTTTTATCTTAGAATAGATTTTGTGTATTTTTTTCAGCTTGTCAGTAAATTTGGTGGACTGGATTCTCTCATCTGACATATTATAATGGTCATTTTGGTTTCATGTAATCTACACATATTATGGGGTGTAGGCTGTGTTTTCAGCCATGTTGTGAAATGCCTTCAATGAGGACAAACAGGGCATTAAGGTCAGCTACCACATAGATGGTAAATTATTCAACTTGAAAAGATGATAAGCCAAAAACAAAGTGGAGGGAGTGTTAAGTGCATGATTTCCTTTTTGAAGATGATTGTGCACTCAGTGCAGCCTCTGAAGCTGCGATTTAACAAAATATGGATCAGTTTTCTGCTAATTGTGCTAATTTTGGGGTGACACTTAACACCAAGAAAACACAGGTGCCCCATCAGCCACCACCATACTATCCATACCTAGAATTGTCGAGGTCAGAATTGGGAGAGCTGGTTCAGATTTTTGAAAGAATTCAGTCAGACCTTCTCTTTAGCCAAAGGGAGCCTTATTGACTCAAAAGGATGCAGGCCTGAGATTTAGCAAAGAGCTTAACAAAGGCAATGCTATAGGAAAAGGACCAGACATATACACAGAAAGCTGTACAGCCTGTAGGATGATGATGCAATTTTAGGGTTTCTAATGGGGGTTGGAGGTTGAGGGACAGGATGAGGAAGATGGATGACACAAAATAAGGAAAAATTATCATGACACATGATGAGGAAGATGAATGACACAGGATGGGGGACAAAAGCAATTCTTTTGGTACATGTTGCATGGTATTTCGAGATAAGGGGCAAGGGCATTAAGGTACCCTCAAGTAACAGGATGGGCTAAGAATAAGCCTTAAACCCCTTCAGTGATTTTAGGGAAAGTAATCCTTACCATGAATCCTTAGATTAACTTTGTACCCACATTAGAACCATTGGGTACAGCAAATGGAGTTTTGAATATTGTGGATAAGTTCACTTACCTTGGTAATGTAAACATTGATAATAGTAATGTAAACATTGATAATGAGATTGACACATGCATTGCTCGAGCTAATTCAGTGTTTGGGAGACTGGAAGAAAATGTGGAAAAGAAGAGGTATTAGACTACCAAACTGAAGGTCTACAGAGCCATTGGGCTGAGCTCATTGTTGTATGCCTGTGAAACTTAGTTTACCAGTGCCAAGCCAGGAAACTGAATTGCTTTCATTTGAATTGTCTTAGGAAGATTCTGAAGATAACCTGGCAGGATAACATACCACGCTGAGGTCCTTTCTCAAACTAAACAACTAAGCATTCAAGCTCTACTAAAGAGAGTGCAACTCTAATGGGTTGGCCATGTTATTCAAACGGAAAATGAACACTTGCCAAAAAGACTTTTTTGTGGAGAACACACACAAGACAAGTGTTCACATGGTGGTCAGAAGAAGTGACACAAGGACAGTCTCTAGGCTTCTCTTAAGAACTTTGCACTTGATTGTGTGACATGGGAGACTTTGACATAAGACTCTCTCTGCATGGTATGCCCTCATCAGAGAAGGTGCTGTGCTCTATGAGCAAAGCATAATTGAAGCAGCTCGAAAAAGAAATATGAGATGCACAAATTTAGAGAATCCATCGCAAATGTTCACATGCACTATTTGTGCCTGACCTGTGATAAAACATTTCTGAGCTTGTATTTGTCTGATCAGCCACAGTAAGACACACTGTAACTAACACTGTGATATCATTTTAGTCCTCTTCGAGAATGAAAGACAACCACCACCAACCAACCCACACATTTTAAAGTAACAGTAATAGAGAGTGACTTAAAGTTTCTGGAGTGTTGTGTTAGCTTCTATATTGTTTCATTTAATCCTCACAACAAGCCTGTGAGGGAGATATTATTATTATTATTCTCCTTCTATTATTATCTCCCTTTTCTAGATGAGCAAACCAAGACTAAGCGAGGTTTAGGTTGCCCAAGTTCACAAAGCTAGTTTGTGTCTGAGGAGGGATTGGACTTTGAACTAGTATACTATGAACTGAATTATATTGCTTTCAAAATATGATAAGCATGTCATTTCTCATGACCAAGGACAGAACCTTCTGAGATTCCATTGGAAACCTTTTCCATGTTAGTTTTATTCATATTCCATGAATTAGGTAATCCAAACAATTCTAAATTACCCTATAACTGTTTATCTAATCTCCATATCTATAGTTTACTTCCAAGGATAGCCCAAGAGACTTCATAAGATGCCTTACTTAAATCCATGTATTCTATGCATGCAAGTCTATACTTTCTTCAAATAAGTGATTGACACTATATTTATATTTAACTGAGTGAATAAAATTAATCTGCAATGACTTTTTCTTAAAGATTTTATATTTCTTCATAGGACTATCTCATCTCATGTAATCACTCATAAACCATCCTAGTAAAAATACATTCTAGAATTTTACCGAGAATTGGCCCGACATTCACTAAGGTATAG
>CM053580.1:174995291-175011289 GCA_028627135.1 Pseudochirops cupreus | reverse complement strand
GCATTTTGAAGAAGGATTCTTATTTCCTCCTTCTCTATCCTTGTTGACCTTAGCATCTATAACCACAATTCATCTGGCAGTTCAAGAGTTCATTGGTTTGAGAATGTTTAACATATAACTGATGGACCAAAAACAATGAGGCAAAGGGAAGTCCTAAATTAGGATGGAAAAGTAGAAAACCAAGTCTCTGAAGGGAATCACTCTTGGTGAAGGAAGAGAAAGTTTATCTCCCTCCCTCTTCACCAGTGGTTCCTATTAATTATGTGCACTTGAAGCAGAGCTATTTAACTAGAAAGAAATGCTTCAAGTTCTGGAAGCAGAGATACACATTCCAGGTAAATGGATACAGAGAGACACTGCAGGAGCGGGCTAATTTGTTAGCTCAACTAATCATTTTGTTAACATCTAACTTATTGAGAGACTTGTTTCGTTTGAAGGTGGAAATAACTTTGAGGAATGGGCTTTGAGCACTGAAGAGAACTAAGATATGCAGAGAAGCAGAACCTGGGAATTGAGTATCCAGCTCAAGAAAAATGCTACACACAAGGCAGGCTAGAGAGAGGCAAAGGACCTCTCACCTCTTGAGTCCAAGGAACTGTGAGTAGCCTTTGTTACATGCATACCCTACATGTTTGTCTCATACACAACCTTTAGCCACCATTGTAGCTATTTTTTGATAGTTTGACTGTAGAATGCAAGAAAGGGAGTAATATATAACTTTATCAGGTATTTTGGGGTCAAGTTGTAGTTTAAAAATCAAATAGGAGAGCTAATAGGGAACCATTGGAGTTTATTGAATAGTAGAGTGCCATGGCCAGACCTGAAATTTAAGAAGGTCATTCTAGCAATTGTGTGGAGAATCAAGTAGAGTGAGATGAGATTAGATGAGGCAAAGAGATCAATTAGGAGTAATAGTAGCAATAATTAATATAAAAGATGATAAGACAAAAACTAGGGTAATAGCTATGTGATTAAAGAGAAAAGGATAGATATGAAAGATATTGTGAAAGAATAATGCCAAGATTTGACAATTAATTGGATATTGAGGGTGAGAGAGAATAAGATATTAAAAGCTACACTAAAGTTATGAGCCTGGATGACTCTAAGAATGATGGCACCTCAACACAAATAGCAAAGTTAAGAAGAGTAGGCTTGGGAAAAAGCAAATTTTGCTTTGGACATTGAGTTTGAGATGTCTATGGGTTCTACAGTTTGACATATCTAATGGGCATTCAGAGACGAGTAAACAGAGCCTGGGAAACTTATTAAAGCTTGGTAACTTTCAAAGTTATCTGTATAAAAATGATCATTAACCCATAAGAGTTTATAAGGCAAAAATGAGAGGTCGTCAAAAGAGACAGAGAAGGAATGGTCAAATAGAGAGACAAGTATAAAAAGAACTCTAGAGGGCAGGACTATGAAAACCTTCAGGATATCCAGGATGAAAAGTACACAAGTCAGTCAGTAGGGTCAAATGCTACAGGAAGCTTAAGAAAGATGAGGACCATAATGAAGGGGTAACCTACAGAAGAAAGGAGGACTGGTGGGGAGACTTAGAAGAATCATCCTTAATGAAAAGGGTTCTGTTCATTAGAGATTAGAGTAAATGAGGAGGAATTTAGCAATGATGTCAAAGAGTTGTGGGTTGTAGAAACTAAGAAGGAAATTAGGATGATTTTTTTTTCTTTTCAGTAAAGTAACAGATAAGAACCTCAATGGAAAGAAAAAGAGGGAAAACGGAATGTTGTAGGGGAAAAGAAATTTGTGAGGAGTAGAATAGAGAATCACTTAGGAAGAAGTAATATGAAATACAGAATGGATTATACATCCCTTCACCTCTCCAGACTACTCAAGACAAAGTGTTTCATATAGTACAATCTCTCATGGGTATATTTTGCTGAAACATTGACACTAGTTAGAATTATACTCTGTCTTATCTTTTATAACCTTCTTAGCTGATGAAAAAATATACTGGTTAAGTATTAATTCAAACAATGCAGTTTGAAAATGGTTTCCCCATTTAAACAAAATTGCTATGATGATGTTAAAGGTGATTAGGGTAGGCAGGAGTAGGGGGATATCAAATAGCTTACACTTGAATAGACTGATTTATCTCCATCAACCATAGTAATAGGAAGATACAAGTTGCTAGTAGGCGAAGGTTCAAAGTTTAGATAAATCAGTGACTGTTGTTCAGTCATTTCTGACTCATTGTGACACCTTTCAGGATTTTCTTGGCAAAGGTACTGGGGTGGTTTGCCATTTCATTCTCTAGCAGTTCAAGGCAAGAAGATGAGGTAACAGGGTTAAGTGACTTGCCTGGAGTCACAAAGCTAGTAAGTATATGAGTCTGTATTTGAACTCAGTTCATCCTGATTACAGGCCTAGCACTCTTTCTAATGCACCAATTAGCTGCCCAATCAATCAGTTGGACAGCTTGTATTAAACACTTCTTATGTTCTAGGCACTACAAAGTTGGGAGCTTCTAGAAATGGGATTTTTTTTTTACAGCATTTGAAACTTTAGTGCACTAAACTTTGTAATCTGTCTTGCAGATATTTCTGTGGGACAGCCTTCATTGAAATATATGGAGGGGCACAGATTTCTTAAACGTTGTAGTCTTTTTATATAAAATAAACTGCTAATGTGCAGTCAATTATTGTTTTTTAACTACATCTATTTAAAGCTAACTCAAATTCTATTTAAACAGATGATGTACACATTTCATACACTTCCCAACTTATAAAAATTGAGGTGCTAATGTTCTGATTGACAAAAAAAAAGCAAAGAAACTTTTGCAATAGTCATTTTCCTTTTCACTTTGGAATCATAGCAAGGTATTCTGTGTTAAGAGATGGGTCTGCTGAGTGCTTCCCTTAATTCTACTGAATATGTATTCCCACAGTAAAGGGGGAAACAGGAAAAGGAAGTAATTGTTTAAGACTCAGAAAAAAATGATTAATTTTCAGAAATTCATTGGCATCAAAGCTCAGAAATTGGACAATGAAGTTATAATAGTAATCTAAGTATTTCAAGTGTTAAGAAAATGTAAAAATATTCAGTAATATGAGATTTCATACTACCATCAAAATCATCAGGTCGTTTTCTTACTTTGAGGAGGGAGTAAACAAGAGGTTTCTGACTTTATCTCTTAGACTTTTAGAGCTTCCCTACAAAACTACTTAATCCTTAAGTACTATAGGGATATCCCCTATTCCTGCCTCCTCCACTCCCTCTTCTGAGGAGGTCAGTGAAACCATGGGAAGGTACAGAGACTAGGGAACCTTACAGTGGTCAAGGACCCCTACTGTCCCTTCTTTGTCCCTGTCAAAGAAAATAACTTACCTGATGATTTTGGCAGTATGTCATGAAGAATTTCAAAGGTGTTTAAGCCATAACTAAGTTGTTTCCTACTTGGAAATAACTATTGATTTGATATCATCTGTGATGCCAATACAGCTTGGGGCTATGCTAGTGATTTCCTGAAAGTTACTTCAATTTGTAATAGTTATATACAAAGCTATTTATGTAATAATTTCATATGATGATCTACATCTATGTTTTTAGTGGTTAAAGATATAATTGGCTAATATCCATGACAAAGGGAAAAATATGTTAACAAATTTATTAACATGGGTCCCATTGTAGTTGTACTGAGAAAGGTAGTCTTTTGTTAGCTTAAATAAAGTTTTATATCTTGATCAAAATCCTTTGTGTGAATATGCTGCATAATCTTGGATCTGTGCTTGGGAATAAAATATCAATTTAGTTCACATTTGTGATGTTCAAGTACACTTTATCTTACTGCCCAGATATACTAATAAACTAAAATATTCTTTAATTAAAATCAATAAATAAGTACATGTCCAAGTGTAAAGAATTCTCTATGTCTGTGTATATACAATGTATTTATATATGAATGTGTGTGTATACATATATGCATTCTTTATATGTATATATACCATAGATAATTATATACAATTAAGTTTATATAAAAGTTTTCAAATCAAAAGAGGCAACATGGTCAAGTGAATAGAAGGCTGTACTTGGAAAAAGACCTGGGTTCATAATCTGCCTATGACACAGACAGGGTGACAGTGTACAAATGGCTTAAACTCACAGTTCCTTGGGCCAAAAAGTGCCTCTAAGATATAAATTACAGACAAATTGTCCTCTGAACTGCTGAAAAGTGTTTCAGCATATAGAGTTACCTCACTGATGGAACTCTGAGATTCAAAAGTTAATGAAAAGAAGGGAAAGTGGAAAAGAGACATTGGGCAAGTTTGGAGTTAGTTAAAGAGTTCTTGTTCTAACTACTAACCCTGTATAGGGGAGTGAAATTATCCTAATTTTTTTAATTAGATGAGCTGATTAAATTTTGACCATAAATTTTCAAATAGTTGTATCCATAAAAATCATAAAAAGGGTCTCTTGAAAGTAGGATGGCCCCAGAAACACAAATATGTAGGAGATTATTTTCTTTTTTTTTAATTTAAAAAAAAAATTTTTGATTGATTAATTTTTAGTTTACAAGATTCAATTCCACAGTCCCTTGAGTTTCAAGTTTTTTCTCCTCCCTCTCCCCCCCCCCCCCATGGTGGCATACAATCAAGTATAGGATCTATAAATACTTTCACATTGGACATTAGTCTGGTTGTATAGAAGGGTTGTAACCAATGGAGTGAACAATGGGAAAAAAGAAAGGAAACCAAACATGAAAAAGAACACTAGCACGTAGATTGCTTCAGTCTCCATTTGAACTCTGTTCTTTCTAGATCTTTCTCTCAATGTAGATATCTCCTTCCATCGTGAGACTTGTAGAGTTGTCTTATAACTGTGAGTTGCTGAGAAGAGTCCTGTTTATCAAAGCTGGTTGTCACACATGTGATATGTCTGTGATTCTGTACAAATTTTTCCTGGTTCTGCTCTTCTCATTTAGCATCAGTTTGTATAAGGCTCTCCAGGTAAATATGAAGACTGTCTCCTCCCCATTTCTTATAGCAAAATAGTATTCCATTACATTCATATACCACAAATTGTTTAGCCATTCCCCAATTGATAGGCATCCCCTTAATTTCTAGTTTTTTGCCACCACAAAGAGAGCTGCAATAAATATTTTTGTACATATGGGTAGGAGATTATTTTCTAAGCTATAATAAGTCACTTCGCTGTAGGTAGATATAGCTACCCTATAGGGTATTGTGTGAATGAAGGCCACCTAAATGTGTATTTGCCCCTGAACATTCCCCTAATTGTTCTGTATGAGTCCTTGAAATTCTCACCATTAGAGTCTTTTGGGTTAAAGTATTCTGTCTTACTTATCTTCCCTGGGAGGGATAGCTAATCAATCAATTAGTATCCACTAATCCATTAATGCAGACAAGTTAATAAGACCAAAAAGCTATAACCTAATATCCAGAAAAGCCTTAAATGAATGGGACCAAGCAGTGGTCATTACCCTAGGAGAACAAATCCAAGTGAGTCACTAAGGTGACAACTGAAATAACAGCAGCAAAACTTGAGAAACTAAAACCCTCCCAAACTAACCTTATTATTGGGTTCTTCCTAATCCAGTTTCACGGATTTATTCATATATGAGTAAATCAGGCCAATTTTGTAATGTTAGCAACCAATCAGTCAATTGACAAATCTACCTAGCATCCCCCATGCAAAGTTTTAGGTACTGTGATTTCAGTAGTGAAAACATAGGCGTAGTCAAAAAAAAATGCATGAATACAATTAATCACTGTCTAAAATTATTCACAGTAATAGCCCCTGATGGAACCCAGGGGAGGTAGGACAGTCTTTCTCTAACTTTCCACTAAGGGACCCATTTACTTTGGACCCATTCACACAGTTCAGAAAAGGTCCTAAGACTGGTCTCTGACAAGAAAGGATAAAGTTCCTTTTTTTTCCATACTCTCCATTTCATTATACCTTCACTTCACAAGCATGTTTTGGTTCATATCTTTGACTTCTAAAAAGTGGGAAATAGAAAGTTACTCGATGTACAATATGAAGCGTATGGTTCATACTGTTCATTTATTTCAGGCACGTCAGACTCTTCATGGCCTCATTTGGGGTTTTCTTGGAAAAGAAACTAAAGTTGTTCACCATTTCTTTCTATAACTCATTTTACATTTGGGGAAACAGAAGCAAATAAGGTTGAATGACTTGCCCAGGTCACACAGTTAGTAAATGTCTGAGGCTGGACTTGAACTTAGGTCTTTCTGATTTCAGGCCTAGCACTCTATCCACTGCCCTACCTAGCTGCCCTGGTATGGATTATCACAGTATTTAATTCACACACACAGAGGAAATGTTAAATAGAAAACACTCAGAAGAATGATTTCATTGGAAGTTTTAAAGCAAGATAAAGTAACTTAACTTATCACTACTATCAACACATTTTTAGCATCCTGTGACTTAAACCTTACCAGAACATGGAGCACTATGTGGGACAAAAAACATTTTACATTTCATCGCTGCTCCACATTGTTTCCCTCCAAGTCCATGCCTTCTCAGAGGTCAGACCAGGGACTGAGCTCATCCTCAGGCGGCTTTTTATTTCCTTAAAAATGTTGAAGTAGTTGTTATAGACTCCAAAGTAGAGCCATCATTAGCAGGGTACAGAACCATTGAACCTTTCCAGATCCCGAGTTTACCTTCTAACTGGACATGTCCATCCCCCAAACAGTGTATGTACTATTACCTAATACCCAAGAAAGAAAGTATATAGAAGCAACGTCAAACCAAGTTTTAAGTTTCCCTAGGCACAGCTTGTGTTTTTTCTACCATGTACTCTAGTTCTTTTTTTTTTTTTCTCCCAGGGAGAAAAAGGCCTTCCCCTGTCCTTTAGGGAGAGGTACCTCATACATGGTGAGAATAAGAGAACCAAATACAGGGTCACTCTCTTTTTAAAGGTCCACTGAGGCATGGAGTCTTGCTGTTTAGTGGTCCATAAGGGGAATGTTTTATCATTCACAAAGTTTCTTTTTTGCAACTACTCACTGGAAGCAGTCAAATGATGTATCAGCCCCAAAGAGCCTAAATATTGCACTATACCACCAGAACTTAGTTCTGATGGTCAGCCAGAATCAAGATAAACAGTTTTGTGCATGCTTTGTTCAACCTCTAGTTCCAACTTTTCACAAGTTAACTCCAGGATATTTTAAGAGCTCATACAACTTGAAAGACTTAATAATGACTTCATGTTGATTTGTAATTTACTTATGCAGATTTGATCTGGTGTGTGCTCTAGTATTCCAGTTTCTACTATTCCTCTTCTGTATGGGAAATACGGTTATAAGAATCAAAACAACACAAATCGAATAATCCTGAAATGCTATAACTTTGCCTGGCAAATCCTAAAGTTTACACCACCCTGATTGCCTTTAACTAATGTCTAATTACCTTTAACTACTGTCTACACTCACATGATCTACTAGAAAAAAATTCTATTTTGTTGAAACATTTTCATGAAATAATTTACGAATAAAGATTCTATATCTTACTACCTAATTTTCCATTCTGAACTGATATATAACCAAACTAAAGCCTTTCACAGTGACTGGAATAGCTGATTATATGACAGATTTGTGAGAAGATATGCACTTTGAGAGTGAGTGTGAAAAGCTGAGATGAAATTTAAAATGCCCATGAGTTCAAATCTGGCCGCAGATACTTACTAGCTGTGTTACCCTGGGCAAGTCACTCAATCCCGTTTGCCTCAGTTCCCATCTGTAAAATGAACTGGAGAAGAAAATTACAAATCACTCTAGTATATTTTTCAAGAAAACCCTGGGCAGAATGCAAGCAAGAACATATCTGAACTCAAATTCCATCAGTAACCTCTAAAAATTAAATCTGAACAGATTTTAGAGTGACAGAATCTGTTTGGAGATGGAGCATGGCAGATTCCCAGTCTAGGAAAGTATACATGTAGGACTGGGGAGGAGGAACAAGGAGCACATAGGGGCTGCACCAGTGCAGACCTGAGAACAAACTACAGCAGAGCGAGAGCCAGCAGATTCACCCACACCAACGGTGATTTGCAGATGTCTCACTGCAGGATGGAGGATTTGTTGGAACTGGGTAAGAGAAATCACAGGACCCATGGCAGTGACAGCAGCTTCTCCTGGGGCTATCAGCCCACAACCTGGATGTTTAAAAATCACCTACCTGAGTTTCCTGGAGCCAAGATGGTGGAGTAAACCTTAGCTGCTCTAATTCCCCCTCCCTGACCCTGAAAACCCAGAGATTATAGCCCCAGTGTAAAATTCTGAAACAACTGAAGCAGGGGCAGGCTTGGGAGTCCTAGAGGAAGGGTGTGACTGAGGCTGTGCCAAACCTGAAGTGAAGGGCAGGAGGTGTCCCAACAAGCCCCAACTCAGGTGACCAGCAGGAGATATGGAAGGGGGGAAACAAGGATGTGCACTATCCACTATTTTATTCAATTTGGTACTGGAAATGTTACCAGCAGCAATAAGAGAAGAAAATGAAACTGAAGGAATCCAATTAGGCAAAGAAGAGACTAAGCTATCACTCTTTGCAAATGATATAATGATATACTTAGAGAATCAAGCAAAAAACTACTTGAGACAATAAATAAATTTGGGAAAATTGCAGGATATAAAATAAACCCACATAAGTCTTTGGAATTGCTATATATCTCTAACAAAATCCAGCAGCAAGAGATAGAAAGAGAAATTCCATTTAAACTTACTGTAGATTTGGGAATCTATCTGCAAAAACAAACCCAGGACCTATATGAACACAACTACAAAACAGTTTTCACACAAATAAAGTCAGATCTAACTAATTGGAAAAACGTCAATTGTTTGTGTCTGTGTTGAGCTAATATAATAAAAATGAAAATTGTACCTAAATTAAATTAAGTATTTAGTGCCATACCAATCACTCTACCAAAAAAATTACTTTATAGAGGTAGAAAAAATAGTAAAAACATCCCTTTGGAAGAAAAAAAGGTTCAGAATATCAAGGGAATTAATGAAAAGAAATGCTAGGGAAGGTGGCTTAGCCATACCAGATTTTAATCTGTATTATAAAGTAGCAGTCATCAAACCTACTTAGTACTGGCTGAGGGATAGAGCAGTGGATCAGTGGAATAGATTGGGTACATGAGACTCAGCAGTCAATGACTATAGTAATCTACTGTTGGATAAACCCAAAGACTCCAGTTTTTAGAATAAGAACTCACATTTTTGACAAAAATTGCTGGGAAAACTGGAATATAATATGGCAGAAAATGAGCATAGACCAGTATCTAATACTGTATACCAAAATCAAGTCTAAATGGGTGTATGATCTAGGTACAAAGGCTGATACTATAAGCAATTTGGGAGAGTAAGAAATAGTTTACCTGTCAGATTTATGGAGAAGGGAAGATTTTGTGACCAAACAAGAGTTAGCACTGTAAAATGCAAAATGGATAATTTTGATTACATTAAATCTAAAGTTTCTGTACAAATAAAGCCAATGTAAGCAAGATTAAGAGGGAAGTGGAAAACTGGGAAAGAATTTTTATAACCAGTGTCTCTAATAAAGGCCTTATTTCTAAAATACGCAGAGAATTGTGCCAAATCTATAATAATACAAGTCATACCCCAATTGATAAATCATCAAAGGATATGAACAGGCAGTTTTCAGAGCAAGAAATTAAAGATACTTATAAGCATATGAAAAAATTCTCTAAATCACCAGTGATTATAGAAATGGAAATCCAAATAACTCTGAGGTACCATATCTCACCAGTCAGATTGGCTCAGATGACAAAACAGAAAACTGATAAATGCTGGAGAGGATGTGGAAAAATTGGAACATTAATGCATTGTTGTTGGAGTTGTGAATTGATTCAACCATTCTGGAGAGCAATCTGGAACTATGCCCAAAGAGCTATAAATAAATGCATATCCTTTGACCCAGAAACACCAGTTCTAGGGCTATATCTCAAAGAGAATAGAGAAGTGGGTAAAGTACCCCATGTACAAAAATATTTGTAGCAGCTCTTTTTGTGGTGGTAAGGAATTGGAAATCAAGGGAATGTCCATCATTTGGGGAATGGCTGAACAAGTTGTGGTATATAAATGTAATGGAATACTACTGTGCTATAAGAAATGAGGAGCAGACAGACTTCATCATAACCTGGAAAGACTTATAAAAACTGATGTTGAGTGAGAAGAGAAGAACCAGGATAAATTTGTACACTATTACAGACACAACATATGTATGATGACTAACTTTGATAGACTGCGCTCCTCTCAGCAATGCAAGGTTATAAGACAACTGCAAAAGACTCATGATGGAAAGAGATACCCACATCCAGAGAAAGAACTACAGAGTCTGAAGGCAGATTGAAGCAAGCTATTTGCTCTCTCTCGTTTTCTTTTTTTGTTTTGTTTCCTCTTTCTCACCGTTCATTCCATTGGTCGTAATCCCTCTTTACAACCTGACTAACGTTTCCATACTATATGTGATTGCATGCTGCCACGGGGGTGTGTGGGAGGAGAGCGGGAGGGGGACTAAACTCGAAAATCAAGGGATTGTGGAACTGAATTGGGCAAATTAAAAGTAAATAAATAAATTTTAAAAAAGAAAACCCCAAATTGGTCACAAAGAGTCAGACATGAGTAAAACAACAGAACAGCAACAACATCAGTAGTCCCACAATCTGTTCTGTCTAAGCGAAATTATAGCCTGTGACAAGAGATATAAGAAGAGTTCAGATCTTCCCTCACACATACCTGCTGTTTGGCCCTGGGTATGTCTTTCTTCCATACTCAGTTTCCTCACCTGGGAAAAGGAGTTAACAACAGTGCCTGTGTGAGGTTTGAAAGAAATTATTATGTGTGAAGAATTAAAAATGATACTTAAATGTTAGCTATTATTATTGATATATTAATACAGCCAGACATATATCGGAAAAAAGGGAAAGAAGACCAATATGTGAAAAGATGCAGTGTTAAGAGTGCAGTTTAAAAGCAGAGGAATATTTGGCCAAAATATAAAGTAGACCTTTAATTCATTTTCCTCTCCAGGGGATTCACTATTGAATTTCTTTTCATACAAGTTATGGAGTGTTTTTTCAGAGACAGTCTACTTTGAGACTGGTTTTTAATAAAAGGAGAATCATTTTCAAAAGTGGCCAATCTTGTACTCTTAGTAAGCTATTCTTAAAGTGGTTACCAGTCTATTTTAGGAAGTGAACCTATGAGAGTTGGGAAGATTTTACTTCTAGACTGCTGTGAAATAATCAAGTTTTGTAAACATGAATTTAAATGAGCTGTTTCCTATTCTTATTGACTGCTTGTTCTTGGATAAGTCATTTTTACATCTCTGGACTTTAGTTTCCTCATATATAAATGAAAAGTTTGGATTAAAGGATTTCTATGACCCTTGCAATGTTAGCATTCTGTGACTCAGTGAGATAAATCCACCTGAAAATGTGGTACTTTTATCATTTGAAATTCCATAAATAAGCATTCTTAACATGCATATGTTATCTTGTGTTTTTATGACTAGGTCAGTTGTTAATGTATAAGTAAATAAGTTAGCATATTTTGAAGTTGTTTTATATTCGATTCTTGGTTTTGAGGACATTGAGCCTCTGACACACTTGGAATATCCTGGTAACTTGCTGTTAAAATTCAAAAGTTTGTATGTGGATGAAATCAAACATTCAGAGAAAATGCTTTGAATCAGCATGCTTCTGTCTGTCATGAACTCTTCCCAGTCTGAGAAAGGCACTTTTTTGAAGATGTCTGCCCTGACACTTAAAAACAGGCCAACCTCTTTCATCCCATGATTTCCAAAAAAACTCTTGTGAAATGAATGCTCTTTGGCTATAAAGCTCATTCCTGGGATGCTAGATCAAGAAGCCAATGCCTTGATTGTGTCGAAAACTAGCTTCCATTGTGCAAAGAACTTAATTACATACTGTGGTTGAATCTCTGTTTTGCCAGGCAGTCATTCATCTGGAAAAGAATGCTGTAGAAAGTAAGTGGTGAGATGTGAAGGAAATTGAATGCATATGATATTTGTCAAGAAATGAATATGGAGGTTTCAAAGTAAAGGTCTGACAACTTCTACCGTGAACTGACTCTTGTTCCTGGAGCAACAAAGAAGCAGAAATTTAATAATCCGTGCTGTTTCCTTATGCTCACAATAAAGTAAAGTGATAACTTAGTTTCTCCTCCTTCTCTCTAAATATTTTTTTTGTTTATTGATCAATCAGCAAAATTTCATGAAATGAAAAAATTCTTTTTTTTTTCTATAAAGAGTATGACAAGATTGAATGTTACTTATAAGAATATGTTCTTTGTCCTTTTTTGAGAGTTAAGTGGCAGGATGGAGTAGTGGAGAAAGTCCTGACCTTAGAAGTGAGAAGAAACTTGCCTTCAAATCCTTCCTCAGAAACTTATCATCTATGTGACCTTGGCCAAGTCACATAAAGTCATTCAGCTAATTTTCTCATCTATAAAATAGGATTAATAATAGTACTTATCTCATTGGGTCATTATAAAGATTAGATAGTGTATATATAAATTCTTTTGCAAACTTTGAAGCTGTGATTATTTAAAACTGTAAACTAGTCCTTACTTTGAGGGTTCCCTGGGAAGTGATAACAACATTTGTAACACTGTGGAGGTTTTATTAAGAAATGTATGTTAACAGATATATGAAGTTATTCCTCCAACATAGGCATAATCTTCCTATCCCCCTGTGACATCTCAGTCTTTGGGGAGGGGAAGATGATTAGGTTCATAGTTTTAACTCCATTACCATAGAGAACAGCTCCGGTTCCAAGTTCAAAATCCCCCTTAGGGTCAAATCCCAGAGATCCTGACTTCTCAGGGCTTCCTGGCAGGGCTAGCTTTTATACCCTCCTATGCCTGGCTCCAAAGTTTCCATGGCTCAACTATCTGGGTCCCATGGGGATCATCTTTCAGAGAGAAGGTGAAAGAAAGATAAGCAGTGGTAGGTAAATCCTTTCCTTTTCTCTGGTTCAGTTCATGACATCCATACAGCTTTTGAAGGAGCACAGCCAAAAGTATGTGGAAGACAAGGACTGATTGGATTGGTCACATCAGTTTTAAAAATGCAGGCAGCCAATCAAAGAAGTCTACCTTGAGCCATGTGGTAGAGGAAGGAGGGGTTCAATGTTGAGCAAACTGAGCATGCTCAAAGGTCAGTCTGGGTTAAATATTATAAAGAGAGTTAAAGGAGTTATAATTATGTATCTTAGAGATGAGGAAATGGAGGGTGATCTAAGAATGGCATTGAAATATTTGAATGTTATCTCATTAGCATCTGTTGACTAGAGTCACAGTTATATTTGAACATGAAGTACTTGGTACTTTTAAATGTACTTAAGTATATTTAAGAAGAAGAACTTACACTTGATAAGGAATGTTTAAGGTTTAGAATAGGTTCCTGAGAGAGGTCAAGAAATTATCCTTAACAGTTGTTAGGAATGAGCCCATTTCTCCATCATGGTTAAAGTGTAGTCTTGCCCAAAGACCTAGGGATAAATTTAATGCATTTAATGAGAACATAGATAATAATTTTGCTAAACAGCTATGTGTTAAATTACTAAAAAGCTTTTGAATTACAACTTGGAAAACACAAAATTTTAACAAGGTAAATTTTTTTTTTGAATGAAAGCTCCTTCCTTGGTAAAAAATGCAAAGGAACTAATGAGATGTAAATATTTGAGACTTTTGCTTGATTGTTATAATGGAATCATACTCTTATTATTGGAAGGGACCTAAAAGAATACTGATTACCACTAACAAGAGAAGCACAAATCTCCTTTATCATATTTCCTACAAGTATTTCCTTAAGCACTTCCAATGACAGGAAATTCACCTCCTTTCAAAGCACACATTCCTTCCATTTTTGAGCAGCATCTTTGTAAAGAAATTCCTCTTCATGGTGTGTTGAAATTGGTGCTGACCTTTCACACAAAATAGAATAAGTTTCTTTGAACAATGACAATCTTTCAAATATCTTTCAAGCATTGTAATATACACCTATTGATGGTATAAAGGTTGAACATTTGGAAAAATGACTTGTAAACTACTGAGGATTTTTCAAAAGACATCATCTGATATGTAATTGTTAGAGTACGTTTATACTATGAAAGTCTCATGGGAGAATTAGATGGAATCAATTGGTGTTGAAAGCAATAAACTCCTTTTGATTTTGGCATGGTTAGGTCAACTCTCCAAAAAGGTAGTTGACATGACTTAACCAGAGATACTGAAGGAAATGGGAAATTGGAAAAACTAGGGTCATGTTCTTGGGCAGTCTACTAAGCTCCTACCATTAAGGCTAAGGAATGATTCAGCTGTTGTGGGAACCACTAACCTCCTAGTCTCCCAGGTGGGCAATTTTAGTGTCATCTTTGATTTCTCTTCTTCACTCACTCCGAATACCCAATCTATTGACAGATCTTGTCATTTTTACCTGCATAAAATCTCTGTTATATGCTGCCCTCTCTCTACTGAGACATTGACAAAACTGGCACACAGGCTCTAATCACTTCACCCCTGCACTGACTTTCTGATTGTTCTCCTTGCCTCCACTATCTGCATACTAATCTATCCTTTAATAAGCTGCAAAGTGATTTTCTTAAAACATAAATCTGTCCACATTACCCCTTACTCAATAAGGGGTGTCTTCATCTGATCTTTAAGATCAAATGTCTTAAAACTCTTCTGTTTGGTATTTAAAGTCTTTCAGAACCTGTATCCTTCCTAATTTCCAGTTTTCTTATACTTTACTCCCCTCCACATAAGCTATGCATAGCTATTTTGGTCTATTTCCTGTTCCTTCCACTGCATACTCCACCTTCTGACACCATGGCTTTGCATTGACTTCCCCTTTCCACATACCTGGAATGTTTTCTCTCCTCACCTCTAACTTCCTAGTTGCCAGTATCATGTTCTGTAGTAGCCAGGAGATCTTCCTTGTTCTTTCCCCTTTTTAGTTACAGTCTTTCCTTTGAGACCTCATCTTTCATTATACTATAGAAGGCACATGTGGGCACACACACGGAGTTTATATAATATATATGTAAAAAATATATACACACATAAACATGTGTGTTATATACATAGAAACAGTATACATACAAACGTGCATGCACTTATATACACATATATACATATATACATAAACACACACACGCTCGAGAGAGAATAAATCCACTAAGATATGAGTTCCTTGGAGACGTTGCCTTACAGGGTAAGCACTAAATAAATGCTTTTGACTGACTAAATCTAAGATCAAAGCTACTTGAGCATTTTATAGGAGAAGTCATCCAAGTTCTGCTAAGGTAGCCTCATTAGTTTCCTTCCCCTGAATAAAATCACATGAAGGAAGAAACCAACAAAGGGAAGTTTCTGGACAAAGGTCCAGAGAAGGGACAGAACAAAAAGTCGAGTGTTCCAGGGAAAAGGAAAGGCATGGCTAAAGAATAGACTAGGCAGGGCAGGTAGGTGACCCAGTGAATAGAACACTGGCCCTGGAGTCAGGAGGACCTGAGTTCAGATTCGACCTCAGACGCTTAACACTTAACTAGCTGTGTGATCTTGGGTAAGTGATTCAACCCCAATTGTCCTGCCTTCCCCCCTCCAAAAAGACAAAAAAAAAAGATTATGTGGGGGGGTGGGACGTGATGTCCCCTTTTTTTTATGTTTTTCAAGACAATGACAACAATCAACATACACAGAAATCATAATAATAATAAAATCCAAGGTCATCACTGAATGGGAAGCCTTTAAAGTTGAGGTTCTCCAAAGGCAGTATTAGAATGTAGATCGGAGCTTTTGTTTAGAGTGAGCTAGAAGCAGACCAGTCTCATTTGACTGCCGGGACGAAAACGGAGACTTTTTGTTGGGGGAAGCAGAACCGGCTGGGGGTGGGGACAGGAATCCCAGGAGAGTTGCTTGTCTACATAAAGACTGTGTGCCTGT
>CM053580.1:174975628-174994791 GCA_028627135.1 Pseudochirops cupreus | reverse complement strand
GCTTATACAAACTGATGCTAAATGAGAAGAGCAGAACCAGGAAAAATTTGTACACAATCACAGACACATCGTACATATGATGACCAACCTTTATAAACTGGACTATCCTCAACAACGCACAGCTAAAGACAACTCTACAAGCCTCAGAATGGAAGGAGATATCTAAACTCAGAGAAAGATATAGAAAGACTATAGTTTAAATGGAGACTGAAGCAAAACATGCTATCGTTCACTTTCAGGTCTGGTTTTGCTTTTTTTTCCCAGCGATCACTCATTGGTTACAACCCTTCTATATAACCAAACTATTGTACAATGTGAAAGTATTTGCAGATTCTATACATGATGGCATACCACCATGCAGAGGGTGGGGGGGTAAGGGAAGGGAGAAAATCTGAAACTCAAGTGATTATGGAACTGAATCCTGTAAAGTAAAAGTAAATAAACAAGTCATTCAAAAAAAAAAAGATATTATTTTCTTCAGTCAAGTCGTTGACTAACTTTTCATGATTGTCTTGCATCATTCTTATTTCCCCATTTTTCCTCCACTTCTATTACTTGATTTTTAAACTCCTTCTTGAGCTCCTCTATGGCCTGTAAACAGTTCATATTTTTCTTGCAAGCTTTTGGTGCAGGAGTTCTGACTTTGTGGTCTTCCTCCCATTCCATGCTTTGATCCTTTTTGTCTCCCAAAAATGAATCTAAAGTTGGACGGCTGTGCTTGCTTTGCTTCCTTTGCTTGATCATGTTGCTAATCAATTACTTGACTTTTAAGCCCTTTGCCACTGTAGAACTCTGCTTCCAGAGGGTAGAGTTTTGTCCCAAATTTACTGGGGTTTTTGCAGCTGCTGGAGCTATTAGGAGGGTGCCATTTCTGCATTCCCCACCAGCTCTGGCTCACTGATCACATACCTCAGAACCACCACCCTAGACCACAATTCAGATCCAGGCAGGTTAAAGCAAGAGTGATTACTCTCTGAATGTGTGCGTCTCCCCCTCTCCCCACCATGACATGTAGGCCAGGAGCTCTGAAGCTGTCATGTGTAGGCAGCTTCAGGGCTACCACACCTCTGCCACTTCTAGCTCCCAGGATAAGGGCCGGACCCACTCCTCTGTTCCTCCCAGATCCAACAGAGTTCTACACTGACCTCTCACTTTTTCTTTATCATTTATGGGATGATAATTCTGGAAACCACCACCACTGCTGGTCATCCACTCTCTTGAAGTCTGCTGCAGCCTCTGGTTGGGGCCACCCTGGGGCTAAAACTGCATGCTCATGCAGATCTGGGGTTGGCTCCCTGCATCCTGTGATGAAACCTTCCTGTACACTTGCTGGACTGCCTTTTGCAGGTGATTTATTTCTCTCTGTTACTTTGTGGGCTATGCAGCTCTAAAAGTTGTTTAGAGTCATATTTTATAGGTATTTGAGGTGGTTATGGGAGGAGTCACGGAGTTTTTCTGCTTCTATGCTGCCATCTTTGCTCTGCCCCCTTTTCTCTGAACTTATTTTTTTTTTTTAGATAGATCTTCACATTTTAGAGGGTTCCTATACCAGGTACAGGATTTAGACAAGGATAAAAATAACGAATAATAAAAAAACTGAAAATTCTCTGAAGTTTCAAAAATGTAGAACCAAATTTGCATGACAGTGATTATTTATATTCAGAATTATCTGGAAATGCCTAGATCTGAGTCAAATAAACAGAACTCCCTCTTTGAATTTCATAACTGCAAGAAGCATCTGGGATTCTAAAAGTGCTGTTTAAATGGATATTAGGAATAGGTCACTGGGATACAAGGAATCTGATGTTAATTAAAATTGGTAATAATCATTTTATTGATTTGTATGGCTCGTTTGTAAGCTTTCTTGATTATCTTGGTGACATATAATTTCCCCTCCCCAAAAATAGTATATTGTGAGCCACCTGGGTAGTTTAATCTGTACCTTACTAAATGTAATTATGCAATTTTGTAAAATATGTGAGAAACTTTATTGTATTATCTGAACCTAGGCTTGTATGCTTGGGAAATTGAACCATTTCTATGTACCTTTACTATCCACTCATATATTTCTGGGGGCTCCTGTCAGGAATGTCTGACTATTCCAGCTTGTGGATATGGACTCTTGATGTCTAAAGATTACCCCTGCTCTGGAGTGGACATCTGAGCCAAGGCACCTGAAAAAGACAACATCAGATGCAGACAGCTTTCCCAAGAGTCCGGACCAAGCCTGCACCCCAATTGACCAGGAGAACAGGCTTAGTCCTGATGGTCTAGAAAATGAGAAAGATGAGATGGTAGAAGATGTTTATCAGCAGTGGTTTTCAGAGGGTGTAAAATAAGAGGAGGTATTGTGTGAGTGATGAAAACTTCTCAGACTATACGCTAAAATGGAGACAGTTCTCTGAACTCAAGCTGGGCTCCAGCTACAGCTAGGCCGAAGTTTCGCTTTTGTAGTTAGGCTTTGGCTGCAGCTAGGCCTAAATTTCATTTTTGCAAATTTACCCCTCCCCTGCTTTCACCCACTACCAAATAATGTATCAAATGCTTTCATTGGTTTTCATTGGCTGAAGACTGTTTCCTTGCTCCTTGTATCTGGGTTGATTCCCAAGTTAAATTGTGAGGCCGAGCTCTCAACCAGTGAAGGCAAGGCCAATGGGAGAAGTTGCTTGTGTTAGGCTATATAACTATGTTTTTGCTTTCTGTAAACCAGCCTTCCTCCACTGGTTTGTCCTGGTGAAGGTGATGCTCCCTTTCTTGCAAGAATTGAATAAATCCTTTCTGTTCCTACATAGAGAAGCCTGTGGGTTTTTGATTAAATTTTTGGATAAGGTTTTTCATCCCACACAGCTATTTCAAGGAATTTAGTCACAAAAGGCAGAAGAGATGTAGGATGAGAAAAAGGATGCAAGGTTCAAGTGAGGGTTTTTGGAGGATGAGGAAAATGGTCTTGGAAATCCATAGGGTAAGAGGCAAAAGTATGCACATAGTAGAGATTCTGAAGGAATCATTTGGATAATGACCTCAATTCAGGGTGTCTCAAAAGCTTTTAGGCATTTTAGGTATTCTATATCTAGTTGTGGTTCTCCTACTACATGAGGCATTGCACTGATTGCCTATGGCTGAATAGTTCAACCTAGGGGTGCATTGAAAAGTCTCTATCTAACTTAGTTCTTGATCCTGGTTTGACTTCTCTTGATTGGACTTCTTCTTCTGTATTATATTCCAGTGAGAAATGAGATATGATGTTATAAGGCGAGAGATCTTAAGTATTCCTGGGCTGAGATTAGCATGTGGTCTATAAAAATAGGTCTTGTCTTTGCTTCAGAATTTGTTTTTTCATTGCCACCTGAGAAGCAAGTCAAATATACTTCTTCAATGGGTAATTAATCATGGGACATGACTTCTTTATAAATTTCAGGATAGCAGGACACTAGTTAGGGATACTCTTTCTAATGCAGTACCCCAAGAATTACATATGTACCCACTTAGTGTACATGCAACCTATTAGACCTAAGTCACATTAACTCCTTATTACAGATGAAGAAATCAAGGCTCAAGACTGGTTAAATGATTTGACCATCGTCAAACATTGAGTTCAGTGTCGATAGAAGGATTTGAATCTTAGTCTCTCCTGGTTTCAAATCCAATTTGTGTAGCACATTACATTGCCTTTGCTATATATTTAGTCATAATTTGCATGTTAAATGTATAAGCTCAAGTGTTATTAACCAAAACATATTCATTATTTTCACTCATGTTGATAATGGCAGCAACTTCAACATTGCAAAGTCCAGTGTTGTTTATGTAGCCAGAGCTGGGGGTCACTGGAACAATGATAAAGAAGAAATTTAAGTTTAAAGAGACCTCAGTGGCTAGAGGGAGGCTGCAGGGTCAACAATTACTGTCTCCCAGGCCAATTTTCCTCATCCAGGATGCGCTTATAGAGGTATCTATGATATTTAGAAATGATAATCTATATTGGAGGTTTTAAACCTTTTTGAGTCAATAACTTCCTTGGATGTCCAGTTATGCCTATGGACTCCTCAATATAATATTTTAAATTATTATTAATAATACCATTTATGTAGAATTTTAATAAGTGAAAAGTACTTTACATGTTATCTTATTGAAACTGATAAAATAACATATAGATTTAAAGAGAAAACCAATTACATTAAATGCAATAATTAAAATGCTAAAAAAAAAATCAGGCTAAGAAATCCTGACATCTTATTATGAGATATAGCAATCTTTAGAAGCAGAAAAATATGTTATGTATTCATCAGTGGTGATCTTAACTGCTTATGTCTTTTTGTGTGCACCTGTGTCCATGTATATTTTCATATCATATTTTCAAATACATCAACCCACAGGGGAATAGTTTAGTACCATAACAAAATACTAATCTTTCGAGGTCTCTTATTACCCTGGACAATCCAAGGAGAGTTTAAGAAAACGATAATCAGATATGACAGAGAAAGGGAGAAAGATTGTCAGTGTATTATATATATACAGATATATATCAAGAGACATGGAAAAATATGAGGTAAATAAATATTTAACCAAGGGCTTAGCTTCTTCATATGGTCAATATATATAGCACTGATTTTGTACATCCCACATATGTATATAGTTTCTCTCACTATTTTCCTTAGAATGAACATACTCTTATTATGAAAAACTACTGTTTGGGAAATCCAGCCTTTTCCAGGTCAGAGAAAATGTGGGCTTAAGTTACTAAATATACCAATTAAGAAGGGGAAAGTTCAACCTCTGTCTGACCTTTGTGCTTAGCAAACTGCATTGGATGTGTCAGAATATATTTGAGGGGGGGAAACACATTATATAAGATGGAAGAATCACACACTGGAATATGATTTTTTTAAATTGCATTTTTGTATCCTGTGAATCTGCCAAGACCCAAGGATTTCCTTATATAGCAACACATTTTTCTGTATCTAAGTAATAATATTTTTGTCATAAAATTTAAGGAAAAATTAATTCGTAAACTTAGCCATTAACAATGTAGGGAGGGCTCCTAAAGATGAACTTCTAGGATGCCATTTATAATTTCATCAGAATAGATTTCCTAAATAGACTCTTTGGAAATGCAAAGGTTAATTCAAAGCTGAGTGATTTGTATGCTTGGTTGACTTCCATGCTTGAACGGCACTTTTACATGTGGATCTCAGAGAAGTAGTTGGCCCATATTGTGCATATAGAGACATTTTCCTGTGAAGGGGTCCAGAGTTTTTATCAACACTTTTTTTAAGGCCAGAAAAATAAATGTTCTTTAAAAAGTCCATTGAAAATTTCCAATGAAACCAGAACATCCTACTTAAATGGAATAGGGATGAGTTGTTCAACTAACTTCAAATTGAAAAAGTATAGAGGGCCCTTACATTAGAAACATAAAATAGGTATTTCAGAAAATGTGTCTTTTTGACTAAGTCATATTGGTGACTGATCTGATGTTTTCAAAATTCAGGTAAAATAGGATTTCATTAAAATAGCTCTAAATTAAGGACACAGTTGCATGTGGGGAAAAATACTGTAGCATGTTATAAACACTAAAACTGCATTTTTGCCCTTGTGAATCATAAGGATCCACATAAATTGGCTTAGGTTTAAAATGCCCATCACATTCACATTGATCCAAAATACTTTAATTCATCTTTACCCTCAAGTACCTGAATGAACCCTCTTCTCTTTACAGAATCAACTTGGTGTAAGGCCTTTCAGAGGATCTCTGCTCTGTATGCTAGTCTTTAGGAACTGTGTATAGTTCCTAAAGTAGCAAGACTACCCCTTCCCCCCAAGAAATACATCATCTCTCAGTACTGTGCTTTCTAAATTGTTTATTAGAATTTATTATTATTAGTTATTAGAATATGGTGAATCAGCAAAGGACAATAGCCTCTGGTCCTGAGATTTGATAGACATTAGGACAGTAGAACTAATGGGGGTAGTTTAATCTATCTTAAGAAAAAAACAACCTCAAAAATTAGACACCCATACATGTATGAGCAGTACCAAAATAACTATCCCACCCCCACTTATACAAAAAGACTGGATTTTTTTCCTCACATATATTGCCTTATAACTGAGGTATATTCATTTTTAAGGCAGCATTGAATTGTTTGTTTTAACTCAATTTTATCTGTATCTGAAAAATACAATTAATTTTGTCAATGCAGAAATGATCCATGAAAGAATAATGGACATTAGAATACAAAGTACAATTCAAAGTTTTAGATAATTGTAATGATACTGAGATTTGAAGATCTTCCGTGCCCCTTAAACTTGCTGACATAGCAGGAAGGGGTGGAGCAAGAGAACACTGGAACCAAGCTAGGCTCCGTGTGGTGCTGACTGGAAGTGGCGGCTGCAGTTGTGAACTCTTTTTTTCTTTGAGTGGGCCAGAATCTCTGCTAAGGACTCCTGCTGAGGACTGCCTGGGGTGGGAACTGCTGGGGGCCAGAGCTGCTGAGAGCAAGCTGCCTGGATGCTGAGCAGTTGCACGTGTGAGGAGAGGAAGATCTTTGCCTGAGGTAGCCTGTCCTGTTTTGAAGGCCTGAGAATGTGGGTGTTTACTACATTAACTACATGTGCCAACTTCATGACTACTGTGCTGGCTTTGACTTTCTGGTTTTGGGACTCAGTTTTCTGGTATTTTAATTAATGCTCTAGCTATATTTCTTACGTAGAGAGCCTGTTACATTTTGTGATTAATAACCATATCGGCATATTTATAGACACTGTAGGCATTGTGAATATTGCATTGCTTATACAATAATTAAAAGTGGTTTCTCAGTGAGATTTTTTAAGGACTTTCAATACATTAATACTTTCTTGAACCTTTTTCCATCCACAGTCTTTATGTCCTCTGGACCCTTCCCCTTCTTATCCCTTTACTCACACACACACATTTTCTGGTGAATATATTGAATGAAAAATATTTTGAAGTCAGCTGAATTGTACTTAAGTCTACAAGAGAGATACCACAGTGACCAATACATAAACAGAGACAGTCACACACAGACACTCATATATACATACATGCATACTTATATCTAGAGACAGAGAGAGAGAGGTGGATAGATGGATGATAGATAGACAGACAGATAGATAAATGTCTTACCAGAACATAAGCTTATGAAGTAAGAAAAAAAAATGAGTGAAAAAAGAGGATGGAGACAACCTAAGAAAGAATCTGAAGGAGACTGAGGAAAATGAGATTAAGATCTTGAAGGTTCCAACCCAAACTCTGGGAAATCCCATTAAGGAATCATTAAGTCTGAGAATTTCATGCAGTAATATTACTTTTTTATGCCACAAGATATAAACTAATCTATTTAGTTAGAAAAACATGTTATTGTTGCTTCAGAGGATGTAAAAATCAAGAGAAACATGTGGCTTTATACTTTTCATTTTGGAATAACAAATCCAGGGGAAGGGAACAATGAATGGTTTTCATTAAGGTTTCAAATTGTATGATGTACATAAAGAACTTTCCTTCCTCTCTCTAAATTCTAGAAGTTTCACAAACTTAGGAATAGTTTTAAATTTTTTTCTCATCCAGAGTAGGGTATATAAAGATCTTACTAAAGAGAATTGTCTTTAGGCCTGGGATGCATTACATAAGAACAATATCGGAAACTCACATACTTTAATGCAAATTTTAAAATGTAACTAAAATAGAACATATTTTAAAAGGCTAAGCGAATTGAGGTATTAAAAAGAATGGAAATACTTAATACCTTTATGCATAGTAATATGTCCTGGACAGGCCCTTTCATTGTTATAAGGAATTTCCTTCTGGGAAAAACTGTTCCATCAATATTGTTCATAGAGAGTTACCTAGAGTAAAGATATCAAATACATAGCCTACATCCTGAATGAAGTTAACATGTAATTGGGAAATATTTAACCAATAAGTAATGATACAATAAAATACAGATAATATTTGGTGTGCAGGAATTCCTATGTACAATTTAGTGGCCTTCTTCTCTTTAAGTTTCTCACTGCTGGCTTAACACATTGGAAGGTGTAATGAATTGCCCAGGATCACACAGCTGGTATGTGTCCTCAGCAGGGATTAAAAGAAGGATTTCAGGTTTTCTGAGACTGCCTCTTTCTACTATGTCACAATGCCTCTAATCGTTTTTTAAATTTATTTTTAGTTTTCAACATTCAGTTCCATGAGATTTTGAGTTACAAAATTTCTCCCCATCTTTCCCATACCCCCACCTGAAGATCGAAAGGATACTTAATGCCCCTTCCCTCGATCTGCTTTCTCTAATATCTTTCCCTATCCCCCCTCTTACTTTCTAATAGGGCAAGATAGATTTTTATACCCCAGTGCCTATATTTCTTATTTCCCAGTTGCATGTAAAAAACGATTTTTTAACATTTGTTTTTAAAACTTTGATTTCCAGGTTTTTTCCCTTCTTCCCTTCTCACCCACCCTCGCTGGGAAGATAAGCAATTGAATATAAGTTGTGCATGTGTAGTTACCTAAAACAATTCCATAGTAGTTATATTATGAAAGATTAACTATATTTACCTCCACCCTATCCTACTCCCCTACTTATACTATTTTCTACTTTGACCCTGGCCCTTTTCAAAATGTATGCTTCTAACTACCCTCTCCCCCAATCTGCCCTCCCTTCTATTATCCCCCCTCTTATCCCTTCGCCCCCTACTTTCTTGTAGGGTAAGATACCCAAATGAATGTATATGTTATTCCCTCCTTAAACTAAATTCAATATGAGTAAGGTTGACCCATTTCCTTTCACATTCCTGCTCTTCCCCTCCATTGTAACAGTTTCCTCTTGCTTCTTTTATATGAGATAATTTACTCTATTCTATCTATCCTTTTTTCCTTCTCTCATTAGATTCCTTTCTCACCTCAAAATTTTATTTTTAGATATCATTCCTTCCTATTCAACTGACCTTGTGCCCTCTGAATATGTATACATGTACACACATATACACACAAACAAACGTATTTATACACACATTTACCCTCCTCTCCGTATATATATATATATGTATATATATATGTATATATATATGTATATATGTATATATATATATACATATATATATATATATATGCATGTGTTCCCTTCAACTGTCCTCATACTGAGAAAAAACTCATGAATTAAAATGATCATTTTTCCATATAAGAATGTAAATAGTTCAACTTTAATCAGTTCCATATGATTTCTTTTTCCTGTTTACCTTCTCATGATTCTCTTCCTTCTTGTATTTGAAAGTCAAATTTTCTCTTCAGCTCTGCCATTTTCATCCTCTGAATGTCCTCTATTTCATTGAATGACCATATTTTCTCCAGAAGCATTATGCTCAGTTTTGCTGGGGAGATGATTCTTATTTTTAATCCTAGTTCCTTTGACCTCTGGAATACCATATTTCAAGCCCTTTGATCCCTTAGTGTAGAAGCTGCTAGACTTTGTGTTATCCTGATTGTGTTTCCACAGTACTCAAATTGTTTCTTCCTGATAGCTTCTAATATTTTCTCCTAGGGCTAGGAACATGGAAATTTGGTGATAATATTCCTAGGAGTTTTCTTTTAGGGATCTTTTTCACGAGGAAATTGGTGAATTCTTTCAATTTCTATTTTGTCATATGGTTCTTGAATATTCAGGGCAATTTTCTTTTTTTTTTAAAGTTAACTTTTGTTTATTTTTAGTTTACTTCATTCATTTCCATGAGATTTTGAGTTACAAATTTTCTCCCCTTCTTTGCCCTACCCACCACCCCAAAACAGCAATCCATCCCACTGTATATCCCCTCCCCCAATCTGTTCTCTTCTATATCCTCCCCAACACCCTGATAGGGTAAGATGGATCTCCCTACCCCAGGGCCTGTATATCTTATTACCCAGTTGCATGTAGATAATAATAATAATAATAATAACAATAATGATAAAAACATACACACACCCACACCCACACCCACCTACCCACACCCACCCACACCCACCCACATATATATATATATATATATATATATATATATATATATATATATGTATATTAAGATTTGATTTTAGAACTTTAAATTCTAGATTCTTTCCCTTCCTCCCTCATCACCCACCCCCACTGGAAAGACAAGCAATTCAATACAGGCTGTATGTGTGTAGTTACGCAGAATATCTCCACAATGGACATATTGTGGAAGACTGACTATATTTCTCTCCTTCCTATCCCACCCCCAACTTGTTCTATTCTCTACTTTATCTCTGTCCCTTTACAGAAGTGTGTGCTTCTAAACCCCCCAACCTGCCCTCCCCTCCATCATCCCACCTCTCATCCCCATCCCCCCTTACTCTCCTGTAGGCCAAGATACCCAATTTAGAGTTTATGTCATTTCTTCCCTAAGCCAAATTCAATGAGAGTAAGGGTGATCCATTCCCTTTTGCCTTCCTGTCCTTCCCTTCCATTGTAACAGTTATCCCTTGCCTCTTCTATATGAGATGTTTAACCCCATTCTGTTTCTCTCTGTCTCCTCTCATTCTATTCCTCTCCCACCTTTCAATTTCGCCTTTTAAAATATCATCTCTTTCTATTCAGTTCATAAGTTACAATTATCATTTTTCCATGTTGGCATGCAAATAGTTCAACTTTGATAAGTTCCTTATGAATTATTTTTCCTGTTTATCTTCTCATGCTTCTTGTATTTGAATATCAGGAGTTCTGACTTCTCTGTCTTCCTCCCACTTCATGACTTTATCCTTTTAGTCCCCAAACAAGGATTCTATGGTCTTTTTGTGCTTTCCCTGCTTGCTCATATTGCCGGCCAATTACTTGACTTTTGAGCTTTTTGCCATGGTCGCATTCTGATTCCAGAATCCAGAGAGCTGTGTCCCTAATTGCTTGGGTTTTCGCAACTGCCAGAGCTATTAGGAGAGTGCCCTCTCTATAGCCCCAGGACCACTACCCAAGACCATGATCCAGATCCAAGTATGTTAAAGCAATAGTGATTACCCTCTGAATGGTTGCTTGGTCCCCCTGTTATCTACAGGCCAGAATCTCCTGAGGCAGCCACATGGCTCAACTACTGTGCCTCTGCCACTTCTTGCCCTGGGGCCAGGGACCATACCTCTCTCTTCTGTTCACTCCTATTCCAACAGAGTTACATGTTGACCTTTTACTTTGTCCTTGTCATTTATGTTTTGAGAAGTGTGGAAACTGCCACAGCTGCTGGTGATTCACCTTCCTGAAGTCTGCTCCTACCACTGGTTGGGGCCACCTTGCAGCTGGAATTGTGCAGCCCATATGGCACTGCCATTGGCTCCCAGCCTGGTGTGCAGACTCTTTCTGTCTGCCTGCTATGCTGCGTTCAGGGCGACATTTGTTTCTCTCTGTCTCTTTGTGAGTTCTGTAGCTCTAAAGTTTTTTTAGAATCATTTTTTTTACATGTATTGGAAGTGATTAGAGTGGGAGCTTATGACAAGTTTGTACTTCCACTCCCCCATCTTGGCTCTGCCCCTGCTTACAACATCTTAATCCAAGGCATTCCATTACTGGATGCACAATCACCCTTAGTTCTCAAAAAAATAACAACATAAGAATAAAATAGAATAAACAAACTAAACAAAACAAAACAAAATCCCCTCCACCTATGAACCTCCAACCAGGACAATTTTTGTATTTCCTCTTCTTCGATGTGGCATTTGTTTGCCTCCTGGAAGAAAGTCTCCTGGGTCTCTCCCGGGCCACCTCTTCCCCACATTCTGCAGATGTATGGCTATAAAATGGGCTTCACACTAGAACATTCCCCTCATTGGTGAGAGGAGGGTATTTTATAGTCCAGAACTTTCTTGTAGAGGTGTTGATCACGATACTTTCAGCACCAGCAAAGATGAAGATTATTCTGAACACACGGATCAAGATAAGCACTATGACAGCAGTGATGACAGTGACACTGACAGGTCAGATGCTCCCATGAAGGAGAAGTGCTCATGTATCATGATGATGAAGAGAGACCGAAGAGGACAAAGGGTCTATTCTCAGTGTATCATTTGTTGACGTTCCTGGAAAATCAGGAAAGAAAAAGAAAAACATAAGGAATTAACATCTCTTCAAGCTTTGTTGCTCAGAATGACAAATCAGGAAATTTCTGAAGAGGTACAAAAAGTGGAGGAATTTTCAGAGGATGATTATGAGGAAGATTCTGATGATTCTCAAGATACCACACAGGAGCAGCAAAAGAAGAATCTCTTCCTCATCATCATCTACTTCCCAACAAGAGTAACCACCTCCACAGTCTGTTCCTCCTGCTCAAATACAGGTACCTCCCATGCCAGGACTTCCCCCTCTTGGACCACCATCTGCTCCCCCATTATCACTACCTGGGTTACCCACTGGCCTTCCTCCTTGTCTGTCTCCAGGTGCTTCACCATTTTTAAGACCACTTGGAATGCCAGGCCTTCAAGGGCCTTTACTCCACATTTTACCTCCTGGTCCTCTACTAGGCCCACCTCCTGGTCTTCCTTCATGAGGACCACCATGCAGGCTACCCAACAGGCATCCCTACTCCAGGAATCCCTCTACCTCACCCTGGTATGATGTGTCCACATTTGTTGCCTCCACTTGGACCTGCTCCACCTGGGCATTTTCCACCAGCTCTCTTGTGGAATCCAGGAGTTTTAAGTACCCCAACCAATTTGATCCACAGGCCCAAAGTTGATGACGCCACTACAGCCACTATTGAGAAGAAAGCCACAACAACCTAGCCACAAATCACCAATCCTAAGGCAGAAATCACCAGATTTGTGCCCATTGCACTGAGAGTTAAAAAAGAAAAAAAGGAGCTACTGCTATTCCCCAAAGAATTTTACTTTACCCCTTGCCAACACAGTCCCTAAATCTGACTCCTCTGGTCCTGTTTCAGTACAAACCAAGGATGATGTGTATGAAAACTTCATGAAAGAGATGGATGGTTTATTGTGACAGCTTATGATCCAAGGGAGATTTTAATACCACAAATTCTTATTAGAAAACATTATACATAGAATAATGAGTTCTTATATGCTGGACCTGAGTGCAGAGGAGTTGACTTTAACTTTGTCAGAGTATTTCATAACTCCAATACTGATGTTATTTAGCTTTGGTTAGAATTCACTGCACAGAAGAAAAAGATGCTTCATTCAGAGCAGACTGGTAAGCTTCTATAGCAGTGTCTATCTATAGCCATCACCACCACCATTTACTTTGATCTTTGGAGGCATGACACAGAATTTTAGTGTCTGTACTTTCAGTTTTGAAATCCATTTCTTAAGAGGGTTTGGTAAGTGACTGGAATAGATATTTGTCAGAAACCAATGAATTTCATCCACTTTTTTGTGTTTTTACTTCTGATTTTGCTAGTTTTTTTTTAAAATTTCCCTTGTAAATATTTTCTAACATTTTACTTATACTAAAATGGATCAGCTTCATTCCTCTATTATGTCTGGGGAGAAAACTATAAATATGTATTATTTGAGATGACTTCTGAGTTACCAAAAATTTAATGTCTTTCATAAAAGAAATAAAGGTTCTACAATTAAAAAAAATATGTGTAAAACATAGGGGTGATGAAGTGCTTGTATTTTTAAAGTTAGGCCATCCCAGAAAACCTTTCATTTATCTTACTTGTCTCTACCATGACTATATCTCAGGAGTTGGTACAAATTTGTAGTATAAAAGGAGTGCTTGAAAAACCAGTCTAAAGGTCAGTTTTACTCCTCCTTTTCAGTTCATTGCAAGACTTCGGTTAAATCAGAGTAATGTAGAGTCCATTTCTAGAATCATAGGGATCTTCTAGGATTAGACAAGTGTTCAGGTTGGTAGAAAGGAGAGAGTGACCCATTTATGACCTGTGCATAAATATTATTCAATCTCACTCTCAAAATATAGAAGAGAGAAAAATAATGATAGAGCATCTCCCTTTAGCTACCTCTCAGAAGTCTAGTGTTTGATGTTATAGTCAGTTCTTGAGAGCCTGGTCCTAGAAAAATATTTGGAAAATTGAGACAGCATCCTATCTTTGTTTATTCCTAGACATTTTCAAAATTGGCTTCATGATACCCAGATACTTATTTCCATCTGTGTAGAGCACTAAGCTAGATCTGTAATTCAGGCATTTTGCCAAATCAAACATTTTACTTAGTTATAGGTAAAGGATATTATTTTCCTTTGAAATATTTCTATCAACAGGAAACACTTCTGGAACACAAACAGCTCTTCCAGTCATAGTGGTTTAACAATCACATATTTTCTAAACAGTTTCAAAGTTCCTCTAAGGGGAAAACTCTCTTTTTGGAGGGCAGTTGGGATTATGTGACTTATCCGAGGTCATAAGGCTAGTTTTTTGTGTTAAGTGTCTGAGGCTAGATTTGAACTCAGATCCTCCTGACTCCAGGGCTGGTGCTCTATTCACTGTGCCACCTACCTGCCCCTGGAAAATGCTCTTAAAGAAACATAAAGAGAAGAAGGAAAGAAGAAAGGAAAAAAGGAAGGAAGACATGGAAGGAGGAGGGAAGGAGGGAGGAAGGGAAAGAAGGAAGGAAGGAAGGAAGGAAAGAAGGAAGGAAGGAAGGAAGGAAGGAAGGAAGGAAGGAAGGAAGGAAGGAGAAGGGAAGGAGGAGAAACTAGTTGATTATTGAGCAAATGTAAGAGACTTCTAGAGGTCCATAAGCAAATGGGCAAGTTGTGGCTGATGATTTTCTAGTATCCTTGAGAGAATTATAAAAACTGAGCTTTTGAGAAGCTGCCCAAATGTAATCATCATATAGCCCAGAACTTAATGAAGTATAATCCTTTCAGAAATGTCAGACTTCATAATTACAAAGACATCACACATGTCTGTATTTTTTCTGAATCCATTTAACCCACAAGGAAATAGGAGCTATTCATTTTATTTTTATCTTTTATAAATGCTGGACAAAATCATATCTAATAACGAAAGAAAAAATAGTAAATAATTGACTTTAATAATTTCTGTGTGTATGTTATAAAACGTATGACTAAACTACTTCTTTTTTTGGATAAGAAGGAAAAAAGTGTTAGATATTTGAAGGAGAACTACGTAATAGAATTTCAAAACTATAGTATTTTTACCTTTTAAATAGTGGTCATGTGGCAATATAGTTCATAATATGGGAGAAACAGAAAACTTGCAAGTTTCCTTAAATTTCTCCCATCTCTTTATCACTAGGAAGAAAAAAAAAACTTAGATATCAATAGTTGAAGAAGGCTGTATACTTTGATAATCATTAAAATTTGTAAAGTATTTTAAGATTTATGAAATATTTTACATACTCTATCTCATAGGATCCCCACAATAATCCTGAAAGTTAATGGATCTTCCATATTGCTACCATAATAATAGTATCTTCTGGGTCTTACTATCAACTGTCATTTCACCTAAAGATCAATAGGTCTCTCCATGGACTCTGCAGCTGAACTCCCCTTGACGTGTTGTTTCCTAATTAGACTGTTAGTTCTTTGAGATCAGAAAACTTCTTGTTTTTCTATTTGTATTCCAAGTGCTTAAAACAATGGTTGGCACTTGAGAAGCACTTATGAAATGTTTTTTCTATTACATCCTTTCATTCTCTGGATGAGAAAGTTGAAGTCAGGCAGGTTTATAACTTGTCCAGATTCACACAGCCAGTATGCATCAGAGACCAGATTTGACTTAGGTCTTCCTAATTACAGAATCCAGGGCTCTCTCTCTGACATTGAGCTATAGAGGCATCTTCTAATTGCTTTCACATGTCTACACAGACACATGAGGCTAGAATTTCTTTTCAAGGCATCTTATCCCTCATGAAGGAAGGGTTTCCTTGGCAATCAAGAAATCTTATTAGTGTCTCTGGTTCATACCACTGTTGTCATCATCATCATCATCATCATTGTCATTATCAAGCATGATCAGAATTTTAGGTGTTTAGATGTAGGCCATGGGAATGTTATACAAATTTTACAAGTGTTTAATTTATAGAAGGAATGAATTAACTCTCACTGTAAGGTAAAATTTTGTATAGAAGTAGTCCGCCCTTTATAGTCACATTTCATCATATAGGATATAAAATTATTTTAAATATTTGAGATATTAGATTTTAGTAGCAAAATAAGAATGCAAATATAATACATATGTATTTATATGGAATATAGAGGTGAATAAGGAAGTGAAAAAGAAGAGGGAGGAAAATTGAAATCATTGCCAAATAATGAAACCAACTAACTTATATATTGAATGCCCCCCAAATTCATACACACAGTATATATGTAAAATCAGTAATATAATTATTTAAATATTGGTTATTGATGTGTGTAAACACATATATATTTTAATTATTGTGTAATTATTCTATGAATAATTATTCTGTTTATATATGTGTGTATATACATATATAGTGTATGTGTTATCCACAGATAACTTGTCTCTATGAGATGAAGTTTGAGTTCCCTACTTCCTTCATCTATATCAGAATATATCTACACATATCTTATGATATACATAAATAATTATGTATATATGCACATATACATAATAAATACACACATTATAATGATTAACTCTTCATTACTCAAATAAACAGAAGAAGATTTTAAGTCTTCTTCATAGAGAATGTGTCTTACAATTGCTTTCTTTTCAAATAAATCCTGAAACATCAGGGTGTGTATGTGTGTGTGGGGGGAAATGCTAATGCCTTTTCTCTCATCTCTCTCTTTGCCCCTACTGTTTTAATAATGCACGTCTGACATGTTAACAATCAGGCACATGTTCATTCATTGTTTTCTGATCTCAGCTGTCTGATAATAGCTTAAGAGGGATGATGAGTGGAATCACACATCAAGGGTCTCCTTTGTTGATGGTATAACCAAGGGTGTATTTCCAATTTGCAGTTTGGCGCTATGTCTTCAGAAGTGCCACATTTGTTTGATATCCACTTGGTTGCCTGCCGCTAATTTACCAAACTCAAAGAGGTCAGTTTTTTCTGATTATGTGTGAAAGACAAATGAAAGATTCATATAGTTTGCAGAAGTACGTGACAAAAAATAAAAGGAAACAATTTGTTTCTCCTTTTTAAAAAAAATTCAATGACAAAATAATCATTGAAAAATCAGTGTATTTGTAAATATAAAAACCTATCTAGTTTGCCATTCATAGATTCTCTTAGAAAAGAATTCTTGAAAAACCCAGAAATATTTTATTACATGCCATGCGTAAATATGTGTATAATTATACCTAGACACATATACACATGTGAGTATATGTATACAAACATATTTGTGCATATATAGAGGTATCTATATATTGATCAGTTCATAAATTCAGTCTCAGAAAATAGTCCTTGAAAAATCTAGGAGTGTGTGTATATATGTACATATACACATATACACATAAATGATGCATAAATATACGCACATGTATACTTTACTTGACATTCATAGATTTCACCTTGGGAAGCTTCACGATTCCAGAATAAATGAAAAGTCAATATGTCCTGTGTTTTATAGTTTGGCATGAATCCAATTTCAATCCCCTTCTGCATTTATCTCCTCAAAGCCTCTGCATGTCAAAGCTTTCTGTCAAAAACACAGAGAACAAACCTTTACAGTATTGTGTGTGATATGTGAGTGATCTGAAGTCTTTTATATAAAAAAGAAAAGATTAAAATAGTTACAAAAAATGAAAAATTCTTATTATATTACATCAAAGATTTGATTTTTCATAACAAGGAAAACATCATCTTTTCCCCTGATCCATTAAAAATATTCCCTCCCTTAGCTATCTAGGTTCAAAAAATTTTATATAATGTGTCTTTTTATAGGATTCTGATATTTGTCACTTCTGCCCATTTTTACTTTGAATGAGCAAAAGAAAAGACTGAACACTTCTTGATTGGTAGATATAGACCAGAAGAGTTATCATTCAATGCATTGCACTACAGATGGCTGTTTTATATTACAAATTTGACTGGAGGTGATGATGGAGGTAGAGAATTTAGAAAGTATGTTTAGATTGAGACTTGCCACCCCACAGTGTGATCTCTTAGGTTTAGGCAGCATTCAGTGAAAAAAGTCACTAGAACTTAGTATGTGGGAAATCTATTTTTAGTTTCTTTATTTTTGATATGATTTTCCCCCAAGCTGTAGATGAGAACAAAGGAATACAATTACTATGCAACAGTTTAGTGAAAGCAATTTAAATTAATATGTGAAGTGAAAAACTGAAGAAAATGACTGAAATCTGTAAAACAAATGATGGCAATAATAAGTATAGAGAGCTATTAAATTAATAAGCTTGCTATACCCTAATTTATCTCAGTTCAATGAAAACTCTGCTGAAAAGAGTACTTGCCAACAAAAGGAACTTGCTAACAGAATACTGTTATTCTATTCAAAGGCTAAACACTTCACAGGCCCTTTGTACCCACTTCTCATGGGAAAACCTACAAACCTTCCAAGAGCCTTGAAAACACAATAAATTTTGACCCTTTGCTTTCAAGTATCTGCTTGTTGATAGAATTACCCTGATATTTCATATAATTAAAACCTAAATAATGTTCATATGACTGAGAAAACAACAGTAAAGAAAATAATTTTTCTTATGAATTACCAATTTTTTTTTCAATTTTCTGACCACAGTCAGCATATACTGCAGCTTGAAATGAGCAGGAATTCTACTACAATCAATGACCTTAGTATCCTTTTTTCTGAGCAGTCAGAAACTAAAATACCTAAGTTTACATCTACATCAGAGAAGCAATGGAGTTTTTAGCGTAAAAAGAATATTTGTTTCAGCTCTTAACCTGACTTTTGTGTTTCTATCTTCCAATTTCTTTACCACAAACCAAGGCTCAACTTAAATTTCTACAAGGTCTTTCATGCCAAAGAAATCCCCAAATGCTTAATGTGATTAAATAATACAATTATAATAACTTATTAATTATAATTGAACTTCCATTGAACTTCATATCTGAGTGTTTTCAAAGGGTTTTTTAATGTTTAGTGCACTTTGTTCATTATGACATTGGGAGTGTGATTTATTTTTCACTTAAGGGAAAATTCAGAAAAATATATTTTAATTAATATACCGAAATACATATGATTGGGCTCATTATTTTATCTTCTAGCTGAAAA
>CM053580.1:174942687-174972628 GCA_028627135.1 Pseudochirops cupreus | reverse complement strand
TTTTTTTTTTCCCTCAAAGAGAGGTGCTGGGAAGTACACACATAGGAATGAAAATTATTAACAAGATTATAGGAAGACTCCTATCTCTAGGATCCAAGAGAGCACTTAAGAGCAATCCCAGGTCTGGGAGCAACTCCAATCCTTTTCCCAGGGTGACCACCCTTCTTTGGGCTGATTCTCCTTTTGTCAATCTCAGAATTAATGTGTTACTGCATTTGAAATCCCTACAACCCCATATTCTGACAACCACTGAGATTTCAATGGATATCAGATCCAAATGGGAACATCCTCTGGGAAGTGCAGATTTGACACCCTCTCTTCTATTCTTTAAAAGCTCCTGAGATTAAGATTAAGAGACCCTCTAGGCAGGGCCTTCCTCTCCCCCACCCCACTATAGATAGCCCCCCACACATACACACCCTTCCCAGATCCCCCGCCCAACTATAGCCACACACACACACACACACACACACACACACACACACACACACACACACACACACACACACTTCCCAGGGAGTCTGAGAGTTTCAGGGCTTCTCAGTTTCTACAGTGAGAGAGGCTCTTCCCTGAGAAAAGAACAGCTAGAATAGGAGGGGGTGGGGACAAGCCAAGCAGATCCAGGGCTCTCAGCTTCCAGGGGGTGGGGAGAGTAAGGGCCATACAAAGCGGGGGCCCAATTGGGGTACAGAGAGCATATAGAAACACTGAAAGGGTGGGGAGCAGAGCTCCAAGTATGGACTAACTCATTTCCTAGCACAGATTAGGCACTGAGTTCTTATCTTTTAAATGTGTATGAACCATGGATATGTACAAAGGCACAAAGGCTTACTTTATATATGCATATTAATTAGAGGGTGTAGCTTGTTCTCTCTCAGCCTAAAGGACAGAGGGAAGATTCTCTTCTTTTAAAGCAAGGACATCTAATGCAATACCCATCAGGGAAAAAAGAAAGAAAGAAAGAAAGAAAGAAAGAAAGAAAGAAAGAAAGAAAGAAAGAAAGAAAGAAAGAAAGAAAGAAAGAAAGAAACCCAGCCATAAACCATTTCCCTCAATAAAGCTGAAGCACACTTTCTCACAAATATCTAACCCATCAGTAGGAAAAGGGGACACATATAGTAACACAAATGAAGAGGCACTCCCTAGGAGGGTTTTCATTTGCTGTTTAATACAGTTTCTACTTGTAACACCTTTAAGGCTTGCCTTAATAGTTGTGGAAGAAGTTTTTTGTCCTTAAAAGCGCAAATCCGTGCCTGTACAGTCAGGAGTCCATACCCATCTCTGTCCTCTATTCTGAATTATTTGCATTAACTTTTTTCTTCTGAAAGGTAAACTTTGCAACTTAGCCCAAATTAAAAATACAACCTGAATAATGTCACATGAAGAAAGAAGAAAACATTGTTAGTGCTTTGCTCTGCCATCCGTGGTAAACACTGTTTCCCCCTATTTCTCCACTATTTACTTAATTGCTTGTATAGTTCTACCATTTTTTTTCTTCTTTCTCTCTGCAATTATTCTGACTTCAGCATTTTTTTTTAGTAGATCACTTGGATTTTCGCCCTTTGCTTTGACTGGAACAGCAGGGCATAGTTTAGAAAATGAGGGGGGAAAAAAGGTTTCCACTTTCAGGGCTTCCAGCTAAATAACATCACTCCACGTTTAAGGCTTTATTGGGTGTAGTGGTTTTATTCCATCCTCCCTCCGTATGCATTCAACCAGACAGCAGAATGGGAGGTATTTTTTTGTTGTTTTTTGTTAATGTCTTAAAGTTTTTGACAACTTTATGTTGTCAAAAAAGTGTCTGTATGTGGGGATGCATGGGTAAGGAAAATGTGTGGTGGAGTATATAAAACTGGGAAAAAGCTTACTACTGTTAACATGTTTGTAAAATCGCTCAGGACAGGGCCTGCAAGAAAGTAGGTGCTTAATAGATACTGATCCAATGATTAAAAAGTTAAATTGCTAGTGATTTTTTTTACTAAAATCAACTATCTAGCAATTGTAGATACTAAATAATTTTTTTGAACATTTTATTGAACTGTTTGGATAACAGAATTCATACTATTGATATTTTGGTCTTCATGGACCATTTCTGTTCACTTTCCACTTGTAAAGACCTTTTACAAACTAAGCTTCTTTTCATACCAAGTAAAATTGGCAGAAGGTAAAATATTTAGTAAGTGACTTTCCCTGTGGGGAGCCCTCTTGCCCAGGCTCCACTGGTAGATGATATCAAGCATCTGGTATCCGTGCCTTAGAGGTGACATGTCCGAAAAGCATACATGCCCTGGCCTTGAACTTTTTTCTAAACTGGGGCATCTTTTCTTGCTTGATTAATTCAGCAATGGTTTTTTTTCTTTTTTTCTTTTTTTTTAATAAATGCTCTAGTATTACTTTGATGAAACCCAATTTTGCTTCATCTCCAAAAAGTTGAATCTACTTTATAGCCACTTAAGTTTGAACTTCTTAAAGAAATCAAGTGGCAGCCTAAGTCCATGTTTTACCTGGATGAGTAACATAATGGATGTTTTGTGCCACCAGCCAAGCTTTTATGTGAAAAAGCTGTGGAATGCTACTTGTGCACTTGGTAACAGCTCAGTAGTGACCCTCACTGGTGATAAAATCCAGATCTCTTAAGACAAAACCAAAAAAGAGTACACCTGCATTCGTATATCTAAAACTTTCGTCAAACGGGGATTATGTGAAAACAACTATTAACAGGTTTGAGGATGAGGACGTGGTTGGGCATTATTGCATATTTACAAATAAAATCAGAAAATGCCTGACAGAAAAGTGGTTGCACAAGGCAATGATATCTCAAATACCTACTTAACCCTCAACCAACTATATTCATGGCAAACAAAATTACTTCAAATTTGTTCAAATACAGAGGAGGCCACACCACAGATATATGAAATGACTTTTAACTTTTTAGATATAATAGTATTTATATAACCTTTCGAGATTTAGCACTTTGGTTTTCCTGAAAATGTTATGCCTTAAATTTTTAGTTTTGCATTTTTCATGGCAAGTTCTCATTTGTTATAAAGTTAGTAAATCAAATATGCTGTGGAGAAACTTGGTTTTCTTTGTAAAACTTTTGTAATTCATCAGACAGTCAAGTGTATTGGATAATTTTAAATAGTGAACAATTTATAGTTCTAATGAATCCCCAAATCATGTTTTTTTTTCTTTTAGATATTATATCAAGAAAAGGTCAAGAACAATAGTAAAATTACAAATTTTTTGAGTATTAAAAGATCAATGGCTTCCAGTTTTACATGAACAAAAATGGTAAATTTCTTCTTGGAATTCAGTATTTTTAAAAAAGCAAAGTGAAACTTTGAAAATCTGCAATCCAAAAGTCAAAAAAGAAAATATCAAACTTTATGAAACAAAAATTTTATACAAAACTTGTGAAATCAACTACACATACTACTGACGGGTGACAATTCTACGGCCATAGTTTGTTGTTTTTTCAATAGGTAAATTTTAAATTCAGGCTTTTGTGTTTGTTTCTTTTGGGGTTTGTTTCTTTGTAAAGATCAACTGTATACTTTGAATCACTCAACATTCAATGTCAGAGATAGTTCTCCCTTCAAACATCACCACGATCCCATTAAGGTATATGGTCAAAAAGATTTATGAAATAATTTCCCTACTGCAATTCTTATACTTATTTAAATGTAAACAATATATAGTTTAATTAGTTACATTTTTGGAACATGTCATAAAGAAAACTTTTTTACCAGAGCACCAATAAAGTAAACATAGAAAAATATCGTATCTACAGTGCCATAAATTGTTGTAAAGAAAAGTTACGTAATTGCCAATTTATGCCAACTGCTTGGCTTATTAAGATGTGTAAAACATGGTCACGTTATAAAAGAATGATATGTTGAGTACCAGTATGAACATTTTTCCCAGTGTCAGATGGTGTAAACATGTTATCAAAATCTACTTAATTAGGAAATTACATATTCAAAATAAAATTATTTTGTGCTGTACTTTTGATAAGTTACAAGAAGTTTCCTCTCTGCATAGTCAAAATATTATCCAAGCAATTCAGGTTGTCAGTAAAAGCTTAAACAAATTTGTCGATAATCCTGTTAATGACCTAGGTCAAGTGTTAACTGTTGTGGATTATAAAACAGTAAAATTAGTTTCTAGTTTCTAGTACCTCCGGGCAAAAAGCACACTTACAGAAAGATCAAAACAAAACTATTAAATTACAGAAATATACAATTCATTCAGCTGAGTGTAATATGTAGCAATTAGGAGCCACATCCTATTGAACTAAAAATGTTATCTTTCCAAAGATTATATATGTGTGCATGTATAGATGTGGTTTATTATGTGTGTATACATACAGACACATAAGTATACATATGTGTGTGTGCATGTGTGTGTATTATTTGATATAACAGTATTGTAATTTTCTATGTACTTTTTAAACAGTGTATTTGAAAGTTAAGGACTGACAGTTATAGTTTTAAAGTTTTTGGTTTTTTTTTTACACAGTAGGAAAAAACAATAAAATATTAATTCTTACTGATATCTGCCTTTTTCTCAATGGGTAGTTCATGATGAACTTTATTGTACATTCATTAGTTTTCCTTTTAAACTTTAAACAAAATTATGCCACTGGATGATTAGAAAATTTCAAGTAGAGAGTTGATGAACTGGGAAATATGTTTTGTTAGAAATGATTCCATATAGCACTTCATGAAATCACATATTTTTGTGATTTGGTATATGCTAACATATCAAAGACCTGTTTTTTAAACAACCAATATTTTATCTGCATAATAAATGTGCAAGCCCTTCCAGAAATATTTATATTATATTAATGTACAAGTATATTTTTCTAATTTTTATAGTGTTGAATTTTAGAAGATTTAATTTCACTGTTGAGGTGTTGCACTATGTCAATGTCAAGATACTACAAGATGCATGAACATTTGCACGAAAAAATAACATTTTTACATCTTGATAGATAAATTTGGCTCAAATAGCCTTAAACAGGAAGCTTTGAAAAATAGCAAAGTATTCAGTGAACATATTTAGTCCCATCCTAAATGAGACAAAATCAATAACAGTAAAGTGTTCACCACTGTTTTCTCATAGTTGGGTTTTTTTTTTTTAACTCATCCATTCTCATAATTCATGGGAAAGATGGGGGGAGGGCTTGGAAAGGAGAAGTCAAGAGAGGAAGATGCAAATCTCTAAGCATTAAGTGCCATTCAGTTCTTGCATTATCATTTTTCCTTATGAAAAAGACTAGTTTTTCGTTTAGGGTACTACTGGATGTTAGATCAACCTGAGAAACCAAAAAGGTTCTTACAATTGACTTTAAATTCAAGCTCATGTTGAAGGTTTTATGTAATTGTCCAGATATGCAGATTATAAACTTATCTTTTTAACTGTTTTCCAGAGTTTGGTTATAAAGTATTATGCAAACAGAAACAAATTTATCATTCTGTTTAAACCTATTTCTAAATCCATTTTGTATTGTCCTAGATACCAAGCGTTTCAATTGCCACATTAATTCCCAAATCTTTAAATCAGAAAACATCACGTGATTAATTAACCTAATGACAAGGTTTAGACCTTTTCTCTAGTTATTTGTCATTCATTACTTTATGAAATCTTCAAAAAATATACAAAAGACATGCTTCTTCAGTAGAATAGAAGTGAAATTGATCATCCAAATAATTTTCTAAGTCGAGCCTGATAAATGAGTTTAAGTTCGTTAGTAGTAGATCACAATTATGTAGAACTTTAAGGTTTAAGTACTTCATGAAAAAACTAAGTTCAATGTGAATCTTCCTTGTACAATATTTACCCAAATACATGTCAAAATTACTATTTAACCTTTATCGGGGGGCAGGAGAGGTAGGAATAATACATTATTAACATTATTAGGAAAATGACCCAAATTTCTAGAAGTATCTCAATCTGTCCAAATTAATGTCTTCTGAAAATGGCATGTATGTTTTATGTGCCATTGTTTTATTTGTCAGTGATGCAGAATCTGTGAAGTTTCATGCTGTTTAACACAACTGCACAAAAACTAAGCATTTTTTTCTAATCATATGTTTGCAAAAACCTTAGACTGGGCTAATAAGATTTATGTACATTCACAAAAAGTTTATATTTTAATTTTTGTTCCAAAGAAAATAGGAAAGCCTGTAAGGGAAAGGAATACTTAGTTAACTTTGGGATGATCCTTTGGAAGGATTAATTATTTTATGAATGATAGAGAAAGTTTCATAGAATTAAATAGTAAATATAATAAAATAATTTTAATATATTCATGTGCTTATTTATGTCCATAAACAGATGCAAATGTTAAAAACATACTATATGTATATGTACACATTTATGAATGCATGGATATGCCTAAAATATGCTTTCCACACATATATGTATATCTCTAACTTCACATTTGCATACAGTATGGTTTCAATCATTCTTTGAGTGATTGTGTATAAATAGTATAGTTTCAATAATAAGTAGCTCCCTGCAATTCCTTTTTCTCCCAATTATTCCTTTTTTCAATGTTTTCTGTTAATTATGACAGTCTAATTATTAGTGCATCAATCTTCCAGTTTTACACAAAGTTTACAAACACAAAAATCTTAAGATTGTTTACATATAGGATCACTAAAAGCAGTTAATTTAATAGTTTATTAATCTCCCCAATGAATACCACTTTTTAAGCAAGTATAGAAAGAAAAATATTGTTTTTCTATTTTAAATTATGTGCAATATTTTAACCCCATTAGTAATTTTAAAATCATTAAAATTTTAGTCTTATTCATTGATCCTATATAAAGGTAAAAAAAAAAAATAACCAAGACTTTTATCCAAGAAGAAGAGTTGGCAGTGTCTTTTAAATAAATATTAATTTGGACTACAGGGGAGTCTGTAGTGGATGGAAATGATTTTCATGATCTTTACATATTGGCATATTCAGTTTCACAATTCAGAGAGGATGAATGCCTAAAAAGAAAGACTCATAAAGCTTTACGCATTATCTGCTATAATTAAAATGCCCAAGCAGTAAACAAATTTCATAAATATGGAAGCTTCATTTTATTCTTTCCTTATCAATGAAAGTAGGTCACCAAAAAGAATGGCAATCTTATTTAATGAAAAAGTTTTGTAACATTTTAAATTTTCCATTGAATTTAAAATTTTAAATAAAAAGCTTAGTATTGACTTAAATATCACTGACCAAATAACAAATGTTTAATTTTATTATCCTTTGAAAATCATAATAACTAAGACATCAAAGCTTTAAGTTCTTCATTATGCAACCAATTAGTCAATGAAATGTACATGATAGTTAAGTATTGTTCCCATGAACTTTATATTCAAGATAGATGGGAAAGATAGATTAGAAAATGATAAAGTACTCAATAAGTACTGAGTATTACAGAGAAAATAGAAGCTATTAACATTGGTTTTCATATGTGTCAGGTGAAAAGGTATGTGCCCCCATTGTAATAAGGAAGATTCAACATCAATAAAGTGCCATTCACTTTGTTATATTCTTTCTGGACTTCCCATTCACTAATTCACCCCATCTTCTTAGGATCTATACACAATTTAATATATTTGTTTATTTTCACATGCACATACTCAAATCTAAGCTTCCTCAAATACCTATAATTGTTATTTATAAAGAAGATGGCACATGTCTATTCCACACAGGGAAACATCACCTTTGTGAGATGCACATAACTTCAATATCTAGGCAGTAAAATAATCACAACATAAACACAGCAAATCTCTTTACCCAAATACAGGCTCTTTTTACTCCATCAAAAAAAAAAAAGCCACAAATGTTAATATGTTTTTAGGGATGTGCTGAAGATTTGGAGATAAAAGTACATTTTTTTTTCCCTTTAAACTTATTCTTTGGGGACCACATGATCATAATTAGATACTAAAATACTTCTTGGGTTATTTGGCAATTAATATATTGTAGAGTGCAAACTCAAGCCTTTTTTTTTCTTTTTCTGCTGCACAATTTGCAAAGAAGGCAATTGTTTGAATTGGCATCCAATGGAAAACATATTCTGAAGATTTATGTTTTTTCAAACAAATATAAAAGCACATCTTTAGTTTACTCTCAGTGCAGTTTCATCCTGTACCGCTTTAAAGGAGTAAATAAGGTTTCAATCAGGATGTGCAACGTTAAGGAGTGGAAGAGTTTTGATTGCCATGCCTGTGCAGTGCTTACCTTCATTGGTAGGCTGGACAATCAGTTCCCCAAAGCAGCTGCGAGCTGAGCAGATGAGAAAGAGGAGGATGGAGATGTGACAATCCATGTTGCTGGAGCAGAGGGCAGTGAGAAGAGCATATCTCCATGAAGCATGCCACTGATGTGAGGGAGAGAGCTATGATTGCTGGAGAAGTTACCATGCTCCGCTTGCAGGCTGATGTCAAGTTTGACACTGGAGATAAGGAGGAGTCTTACTGCCTTTCTGCAAGCCTTGCAGGGAGACTCTCACTGGGTCCTAGTGCCCCAGCTACTTGCTGCTAAAAGAACAGGAGTGCATGCTGATCATACAGACGCGCGGAGCTAGGCAGTCCACAGCCACTGATGAGAAGCACCAAGGAAAAAAAAAATCACAGATGGAACAGGAAATACAGAAATTGTTGGGAGAGAAGGAGGGATGAGGGACTACTGGGACAGAATATGTTTGTTTTCAATTTAAAGCAGCTATTTAATTCTTTGTTATACTTGCTTTGTAGTTTAATTCACTGAAGAAATCAGAAATCCTGGCAAAGGAGAATCCTGCAATAGTATGGAAAAAGGAAGAAACAGAAACGTAAAATGTACTGGCATTAGAGCATTAGGAATATTTCATCTGACACCCTCCCCTCTTTACCCCCCCCCCCAAAAATCAGATTGCTTCATTTGAGAAGGGTATTAGGGGTATCCAGTCACAACCCTCTAATAACTTCTAGTGGTAAAAAGTAGCAAAATACTCCTCAAGAACCATGGGAACCCCAAATTTAGTTGATTAAACCTGTCTGCCTTTCTGAATTGCATCAAAATGAGATTTCCTAAAGAACGATGTGAAATTCCTTTAAAAGTTATTCTATACTGTTGTATTTTTTTAACCTCAAACCTCAGCCACTCGCACTTTATTTACTTGTGGCATTACCTTCCAGGGCCCCAGTTTCTAACTCTAGTTTTAGATGAAATGCTATTTTTAAAAATGCATTTGTACTTATGTATGTTTTTAGATAAACATACATACAACGTTGTATTTTCCCAAAATGAGAAACAATCACAGGACCCAAAGAAGAATCCAAAATGTGTAGCTTAATATTCTGATCTTGCCTTATACCCTGTGATCATTTTTTTTTTGCATCATGTCTATAAATGAGAGTAACACAAATCAAAACTATAGTTCCTGACAATAAATCAATGAATTCCCTGTCACCTCCCTCCCTTCTCATGTAGCCTTAGCATCTCTGGGGGCTTTGAAATAAACAGTGGTATAATTCACTACTGCCTTCACCATTTTATTCATTAGCCATCTGATAATATTCAATTACAGTTGTCTCTTATACCAAATACAACTATTGTACAAAGTTGTAATGCTATTGCATCTCTTCCCCCTTTTGTTAGAGGTTGATTAGGAAAATTGCAGATCTTATTTTCAGTTCCCTTGTTATATAATAAAATAACTCATTAGAATGAAAAGATTTTATAATTCTGAGCATTAGGATGATTTATATTCCAAGAAACATTCGAGGTTATCCTCATGATATTACCAAACAATGCCTATTTTCTCACAGATTGACCTACCTTTTATCTGCCACCCATTTGGAAAAGAAAAGCAAGAGAGATGTTTTCCCCATGGAAGTCTCCTTCTCCTAACTGTTTTAGTGGTGATGTATTTGAGATGAAACCACAGAAGCAGGGCTTCATTAAAGTCTTCAAGAATACTGATCAGTTTCAAAGCTAGAGGCTGTGAGTGGTTTAGATAAAATCATAGGGTTTTATGTATATGTTTACAAGGATCAAGGAATTTTGACTACTAAAAGGATAGAGTTGACAATGATAGATTTATAGCTGGAAAAGAAGAAAGGTCACAGTTCAAATCTCTTATTTTACAGATGAATAACTGAGGCCCAGAGAGGTTAAAAGATATGCTCGCTGTCACACAGCAAGTCAGTGGTAGAGTAAGGATTCAAATTAAAGTTTTCTGTGTCCAAATTCAACATGCTTTCCATAAACCATGTTGCCACAAAAGATTTTTAGAAATTCCTTGCTTAAATTGCTTCAATTAACAGCGGGGCAGCTAAGTGGCACAGTAGAGAGAGCTTAGAGTCTAGAGTCAATAATCCTTGAGTTCAAAGCCATTTCAGACATTAGCCATGTGACCCTGGACTGTTTGCCTCAGTTTCTCAATCTGTCTGGAGAAGGAAATGTCAAACCACTCCAGTATTTTTGCCAAGATAACCTCAAATGGGAGCAGGAAGAGTCGGACACCACTGAAACAATGGAACAACAGCAATTCAGCAGTAACTGAATCTGTGGATTAATACAATTTTTTGTATATGGCCACCTGCATGTTCCTTCCCCCATCAGACTAGAAGCTCCTTGGGTAAGGGACTCCTTTTGTTTCTTTGTTTCTGCTTTATTTATTTTTTTTCTGTCCTTTCTTTCTATCCCTGGCAGTTAGCACAGTGCCTAGCACCTAATAGGTGATTAATAAATGTATTTTGACTGACTGACTTCCGTGAATACTTTTCACATAGGATACTTGGCTACTTGGCGCACATTGGGTTAAAACAAGGAAGGGAGTGTGAATGTGCTATACTAGGCCTCCGATACCTCTCCTGACTTTCTCATTTTCCTCTACCTTTATGGAAAGAGCTGTAAAGAGACCTTAGAAATCATCTAGCCCAGGGGTATCAAACTCAAATAGAAATGGGAGTCACATACATAAGGATAACTTTGGGCCCTGTGTTGACTTACTTTTTTTTTTCAAATCTAATATTATATATGTTTTATTGTATTTTTATTTTGTTAAATATTTCCCAATTACTTCTTAATTTGGTTCAAGCATCACTCAGAAATGCTGTGGCTGTGATTGACAGCTCTGCTCAGTCCCTTCATTTTACAGATGAAGAAACTAAAGCATTAAAGGGTAAATGATTTGAACTGAGTCTTTCTGATTCCAAATCTAGATCTCTGTCCACTACACCATGTTGCTTCCTTCCTTGCTTCCTCAAACAAATCTGTTAGCAAGGGACAAACTTGGTATGTAGGAAATGGAATAACTTCCATTAAGCAAATTTTCAAGGGACATGGTAGCTAGTATTCCATTTTCCAGGATTCTATTGCACTTCTAGTCTATTTGGAGGAAATGGGCAATAACTGTCTGGTTCTTTTGTTTTGTTTTGTTTGATTTGTTTTTTAAGTCATAAACACTGAAACTTGGGAGGAAAGAGAATCCCACATTTAAATGCCATGTTTTAATCATCCTTCTCTCTCTCTCCCTTTTTCTTCTTTCCCTTTTCCCTTCCTCCTTCCTCCTTCCTTACTTGCTTCCTCCATCCCTACTTCTTTCCTCTCTTCCTACTTCCTTCCTTAGAGTGTGAGCTCCTTGAGGGCAGGGACTGTCTTTTCCCTCTTTTTGTAATTCCAGTGGTTAGCAGAGTACTTGGCATATAGTAGATGCTTAAGAAATTTAATAACTATCTAAGGGCTTCCTTTTTCCTATTTGTTTGGGGTTTTTTTGTATCTTTCTCTCACATTAATTTCTTACTTAAAACTTTCAGGCTCAGGGACACTTATTATTAATGGAGTTGGGACAATAAAAGGAACTTTTTTGTTATATGAGGGAATAGAATTGTTCTGTTAACAAAAAATATTCTGTAGAGTACTTTGGCATAATAGATATTTGCTCATATTGTATAGAGAGAATAATTGATCGGTGTTAATTGTTGTTATACCTTAAAAATATCTATATACAAAACATTTTTAGGGCTGATGACTAGGCATTTTACATCTCACCTTGCACCTGCACTTGTCCTTCTCAAAGTCCATATCTTCTAGTGTAAAGCCAAGCACAAGCAGCTTTCCTGACTACTGGTCCTCTGAACAGCTTTCAAGATTCTGATTACATAGCATAGTGAACTCTCTATTTATTCAAGAACAAATCAGAGAAAAACATTCACAGAAAATCAAGGTACAGCCTTCACAATATTACAATTTACCACAGAAAATCAAAATAAACCATTCACTAAGTCACAACTCAACAATTTATCACTAAAATGGCCACATAGTTTTCACCAAAGTGGTCACATAGTTTTCAACAAAGTACAATCATTTAGTCAAACACAAAATCCTTAATTCAGTCACAAAGTACAAAAGTCAAAGTTCTCCATCCCTAGGTCACAGTAAATCATAATCTTCTCAGTTAGTACACAGTATCCAAGTAAAGTCTTCTTTCACCTTGACTTGAGGCTGGCTCTCAGCTTCTGTGGTTCCTCTTCCATGGTCCCAGCTCCAACTGTCACCTGGGGTCAAAGGCAGGTAGCTCCCAGTTCTTTGTCCAGCTCCTTGTCCAGTTCTTCATCCAGTTCCTGTTCCATATTGAAGCTCTCAGTGTCCAGTCCACCTCAAATCCTTCACAGTTCCTGTATCTAGGAAGACGAAGCTTGAACAGAGCCACAATAATATTCATGTACATTGCTGGCACCATCATCAATTCACTATCTGCCTGTAAAATCAACTCAAACCCACCAACAAGGTCTGAGAACTCACCACGAATCATCAACATAGAAATTAACACAGACTCACAAACAAGGTCTAAGAGGTCAGCACAAATCATCAGTAAAATCCCAGGACCTCCAAAACCCTCCTCCAGGAATTCTGTAAACATACAACCAGACCTCTTTCAGGGCTTCTAGTAAGGTCCCCGGGCTTCTGTACAAAGTATCACAAACAAATATCAACACAGACAGAACAGACAAACAGAGTGCCAGGATACCACCAGTTTTCTCCTTCTTAACTCTGCTGCCACAAGAGTCCTCTTTTCAGTTCTGCTGTCTCTAGCATGGGCCTCTCCTTATATATGGTCATTAGTTCTCCCCTTCCTGTTGCAGGAACTCATGAGTTATAGAGTTCACAGTTTGTGGAGTTCACAAGTTTTGTTTCTTAACAGAAGGCTCAAAAAACAAGGTTCAAAAGAAACTCGAATTGAACCAAGGTGTTAATTCAATTGATGAAACAAGGTGTGAACTAATTCTGTGCTTGCCATTACATCTAGTAAGCTAGACCAGCAGCTTGAACTCCTCCTCTTGTCAGTGGTCCACTTCTCTAACACAGACTTGTCACTGGCAGTCAGTTCCATTCATTGAACCCAGGATGTCTAAACTTATCAGATTCATTAAGATGCTTCCAAGCCTAGGTATGTCCACCAATGATGTCAAATCTACTTAGAAAAGAAAACACAAAATAAAATAAGTAGCTAGGGGCTTTCTATATGAGAATGGAGGCAATAAATACAACCCATCTTTCCCCTTCCCCAGAACAGCAGTCTAGAATTAAAGCATATTACTTGTTTGACAGAAATTAAAAACAAGAGACTAAGCCAGAAGTGTCTTTTCTTTTCAACTGATAGCACTTTGACCTCATACTCCATGCCCCCTCTGCTGTCACACAATGGACCAAAGGATCGATTTGGTTATGATATTTCATACCAAATGCCAATCACCAAATCTGTGCTGTATCGCTTAAGTTGAAGAATTCATCCTCTCAGTTACACTGAAATGCTACCACTCAGTTGTTTGAACAGAAACAGGTATGGTAATATTTGTGCCTGCTCTGTGTGATCCACTTTTTGCTAGTCCTATTTGGCGCCTTTCTGTTACCCAAAAATATTCTGTAGAGAGTACTTTGGCATAATACATATTTGCTCATATCGTATAGAGAGAACAATCGACCAGGGCTAATTGTTGTTATACCTTGAAAGCATCTATACATAAAATAGTTTTCAGGGCTGCTGACTAGGCAGCTTAATTTGTTATTTAAAGTAAAAAAAAATGACTTTACAACAATATGAAGAACTTAAGGATCCAGATAATTTGCAGTTCATTTATATATCATGCTACATTTATAGTTTCTCCATATATTTTAGTACATTTACGATTCATATGTCCTTAGTTTAACATTAAGTCACTAAATCCAGTTTAGGATAATATTATCTATTCATCTTTCTTCATGCCAAACTGTTTCATCCCCAGAATAACTGACTACCACTTTGCCCCAGAGCTTGCCTTTTGTCAGGCAAAGATTCATGTACAATTACTGATTCCAAGTTAAAACTTCATTCTCTTCACCCTCTACAAATTCAAGATCGTTACTCCATGATCTCCTTTCTAGCAGTACTCTAAAAACTGACTTTTCCTCGACTCTCCTTGATTGATGCTGCTGCCAGCACCAAGTTCCATTGACCTTTACTGTTCTGCAACTCCATTGGAACTAGTGTGAGGCATGGTGGATAAAGCTCTGTACTTGGAATCAAGAAGACCTCTATTATGTGATCCTGTATAAGTCACTTAAACCCGCTGGGCATCACTTTTCTTCATAAAATGAGTGGTTTGAAGAAGTTGACCTTCTCAATCCCCTTCCGGTTCTAAATCTATGACCCTTTGCTCATGACTGCTCACTGCAATGAATGTTTTTTGTTTGTTTGTTTGTTTTCTGAAATCCCATTTTGTGTGCAGTTTATTTTTATCAGCTTACCTGTATAATCCTTCTAGAGCTCCCTTCACCCACTGCTTTCCTCCCACACACACATTACCACAGTTTCCTGACTATACTATTTTTATTACTCTATTACTCTCATACAAACATAGGAGCATAGATTTTTAGCTAGAATTGATTTTATAAACCATTTAGTTCAATCTCCTCATTTTGTAGATGCAGGAACTGAGACTCAGAGAAGGGATTTTCTCAAGTGCAAACAGATAGAAAGTGACAGAGGAGGCATTTAAATCTAGAACCTCTCACTTGAAATCTAGCACTTTCTCCACTATACCTGCCTCCTAGAAACAAAAAAAAAACAAAAAGACTACCTCTGGAGCAGAGTGCTTTAGTCAATCTTAGGTCTATAGAGAAAGATTTATCATTACAATATAAAATGGCAATGCTGTGGTATGAGGGAAGAGTACTAAACTGTGAGCCAGGAGACCATACTTGCCCTGGTTGTGGAACCAGTGAGTGGTGACTTTGAGTGAGTACCTTATTCTTTCTCAGCTACAGTTTTCTAATTTGTGAAATGAAGGGGTTAGACAGGATCAAGCAATATGAATGTAGTAGATAGCAGTCAACAACACCAACCTTTCTAATGAGATTTGAATTATTTATGCCCCAGCATTCACCTTGCCACTGCCTCCTGTGATATTCTAGGCTTTACCATGTGGTCTATCATAGAGATAGACTATTAGATAGACTATTAGATAGCCCTGCAGTCCTCTGGCACTGACATCTTATCAACTTACATAACCTGGTCCTTGCCATCTACTGCACTTAGCACTCTTGGTACTTACGGGATGCTCTTCTCTCAAGCAGAACTTTGTTTTACTTGTTGTATGCTCCAAAAAGAGTTGTTGATCATTCTTTGTTTTTGAAAAAGGACCATTGACTTGATGCCTGAGTTCACTGGATTTAAGTGAGGCAGAATTGCACGAATAATAAGCCTAGTCCTCTCTTTCAGAATCATTGAAATCCTCTGGCAGGACAAAAGTCAAGACAACTGGAGATGACCCACGCTTCAGGTCTTGACATCTTAGCTGTTTGACCAACCTCTCAGGAATCCACAGCACCTGCTTCAGCCACCTTTTTGGCCATTGGAACAAATTGTTCTCATCTGCCCAGGGGAAGTCTTCACATGCTTTGCCTAGACATCCCCCTAACTTACCAACAGGTTTGAGGCCTGTCAGTCATCCTCAACCTGATTAATCTATCTACCAATATGGTTTACTGAGATGTGGCTGCTGCTTATGCTATAATTTCTTGGACTCACAGGTGAGAGTTGGGTGCAGGTAGATACCAAAGGTGGGTGACCAGCCCTGAAATGGGCTCAGCAAGCCTTCACACCTGAGGTATTAGTCTCCCTGAACACTCCCAAATATAATATGAGCTCCCTGAGAGCAAAGACTGTTTCTTGTATTTTTTTTTTTTTTGTATTCCCAGAGCAGTGCTTGGCACATACCACATACTTAATAAGTGCTTTCATTCATTCATTCCTTGAAGATGTGTCTAATTTATTAATTAGTCCCTGCTTCTACCATAGATTACCTTGCGAAACTCCCTCAGTGTGAGGGGGTCAGCTTGATAAAGGGAATCCCTTATCTTACTGGCCTCGCCAAGCATTACGGAGAAGCCATTATTTCACACATATAAGTTAGGAACCTTAGAGTAATCTTCTAGAACTGCTCACCATGTCTTTCCAATGTTCCTTTAAACTATCAAACTATGCCTTTTGGTCCTCCACCCATATTCCCAGAAGGGTTGTTTCTTTCTCAATACACGTTACCACTGTACATGCAGATGCTTCTTTGAGATGGTAGAGGTGAGGAAACTATTCAATTTGACTTTGACTGTCATAACAGAGAAGTCCTTTGGATGCCAGAGGTAGGATCCTGAAATATTACCCTGTGTGATTCTTGCTTCTCCCAGGACCTTTCTGGTCTCTTACAGTCTTTTGCATCCTTGACTTGCCCAAAGTGCCAGAATTCCTAATTCTAGCTCTGTTCTGGGATTGTCACTTGTCTTCATTGCCCATATCCAATCAACTTCTTATTGATTACACTTAGATGATGTCTCTCACTTCTAACTCTTTCTACTCCTGAAACAAATTTGTGTTACCTAATCTCATCTGACAGCTAGGTGGCACAATGGATAAAGTGCTGGGTCTGCAGTCAAGAAGACTCATCCTCCTGAGTTCAAATGTGACCTCAGACACTCACTAGCTGTGTGACCCTGGGCAAATCACTTAACCCTGTTTGCCTCAATTTCCTCATCTATAATGTGAGCTGGAGAAACAAATGGCAAACCACTCCAGTGTCTCTGCCAAGAAAACTGCCGGTGGGGTCACAAAGAGTCAGACATGAATGAAACGACTGAACAATAAAAAAACAAAGATCTCAACTGGTCATTTATTATAGTAAGGCAATCCTTCTATTCTTTCCTATCCCACTCGCCACAAAGGCTGTTTCAAACCTCTTCCCTCTTCAAAACTCCCAATTCTTTCTCTTCCCCCCACCCTCCTATTCTGTGCTATTCCTCTGCAACACTGAGTGCCCTCCTTCCCTAACCACCTTTAATTAAACTATTGCGTATTTATTCTGCATCTATTCATGTACCTATTTGTGTACTTTTTGTCTCTCTTCCCAGAATTTAGGCTCTCTGAAAGAAGAAATTGTTATTTTGGTTTTCTTTTTACCTCTGTGCCTGACATAACATGTGCAAACAGTGAAATGTTGACGATGTTGATTGTTTGGTTGAGGGATGTAACCTTTACACTCACTTACATCCTCATCCTGTATCTCCTGGGGTTGCCTCCTAATTGCTTTCCTGCTTCTACACTCTCCTCTCGCCAATCTATTCTTGATGCAGTTACCAAAATTAATGCTCCTAATGTACCTGTCTCACCATGGCAGTTCCTTTCTTAATAAGCTTCAGTGGCTCCCTGTTATCTCTAAGAGAAAGTATAAACTATTTTGATATTTAAAGTACCACTTCTTTCTATCCCCTTGGCACACTTATTTCACATTACTTCCTCTGATACTCTCTTCCAGTCAGATTGTCCTATTTGCTGCTTCATGTATAAATTATTCTATCTCTTGCCTTCTAGTCTTTTCACAGACTGTCTCTAGTTCTTGAAATGTACTTCTTCCTCAACTCCATCTGTTAAAATTCCAAATTTTGTCCAAGGCTCAACTTAGGTGCCATGCCATCCCTTTCCTGTATCCCCCAGGGTATTTCCCTGTTTTGGAATTACTTAAAATCTACTTATCTGTAAACATTTTATGTGATAGTAGAAAGTAAGATCCTTTTTAAGGATGTGGACAGATCTTGATTTTATTTTTATGTCTCTAGTACATAGCATTGCTTTTTGGGCTTAGCAGGTGCTTAATAAATACTTGTTAAATTAAATAATAATTTGTTTGAAGAGAAGAGATTAGATGGGGAGGTGAACTTTAAATGTACCCGTTGTAGAATATTCAGTTGGAAAATAGTCACAGTTGAATGCACAAATTAATTTAATTTCTTTTATCTCATATATATATATGTATGTATATGTAGGATCTTTTGAATTTAATATGCTAGTTCATGCAATCAATACGAAAATTAGAGTGTGCCAAAGTTAATTAAGAAACATTTAATAACTTGGAGACCAAGATTTCATCTAATTTCTATAAAGTAGTCATAGGATGCTATGTAGATCAAAACATCTTTTTTGGTTGTTGAATATTAATCAATAGTATTTGAAATACATACATTTTTCACATTTACCAAAATATGAAGTCACTCAAGTCTTCCAAATTTTATAATTATAAATAAATTCTTCAATAACCAGATCTCAAACTTTTAAAATCTGTAACTCTCCTGAGTATTACTAGGGTCCTACATAGCCCTCCTAACATTAACTCTTTACCTTCCTCCTCCAACAACAATGCAGAAGCTTTTTCTGAACCCACTGTCCCCTACTTCCACACCTAAACATCTACCTTGCTTTCTAGATAGAGTCCTCATCTCCCAGAGGGAGAGTATAGGGCTTTTGGTGATGGGAGTATAAGGATAAGCAAACAGAGTAAAAGGAATGCACATTTCCATGACCCCTTAGATTGAGTCAGATGATGAACATGTATTAAGCACACACTATCAGCCAGGCACTGCGCTAAGTGCTGGGGATATGAAGAAAAGCAAAAGACACTCCCTGCCCCGGAAAAGCTCACAATCTTATGATGCTTCTCTATGTATCCTATTTTGAACAACACTGACTTATTTAAGTGAATACTTTATTGGCACCACATCCCAAATCTAAATGTGTTTTTAAGAGAATCATAGTAAAGACTTTAGAGATGACATATACCAACACTTTAATTTTTACAGATTAGGATACTGAGATCAATAGAGGTAAAGTTTTCTTTCTTATTTGGTAAATAAAGACTTGGGATTTGATCCTAGGTCAATTGTCTCTAAATTCTATATTCTTTCCATTATACAACACTGTTTATAAATATATGCTGATTGGCACCTTGAACAACAATTATTTTGGCAACTTCTGCACTGCTGAAAAATATGTCCACATATTGGTGGCTGTCAGAGTGGTTGAGTCTTATATATTCTGTCCAATTTAGAGATTTTTATTAAAAACAAACAAACTTGGGAATACTATCTGGGTACAAAAAAAGTCCTAGACTGTGGTTTTGCAAATGGATGCAAGTAAATCTAACCAACAGAGGGAGTGCCTCAAGGAGACAGGGAGCTCCAAGCAATGACTGCTCCAGGCACTGTCAGCCTTCCTAAAACTAGTGCTTGGGTAGTTCAGCCTTTTAATTGTGAACATTGGATATATGGAGTTCTTTCTCCATCACTCCTTGGGAGTGGAATTTTCAAACTTTCAGGCTTTCAACTTGGTAGTCAAGGGAAAGGAGATGTCTGCTCTGCCTTCTCAAACTATTTCAGGCTGAGACTGGCTATTCTAGTGAGCTTTATGGATAGTGGTCTCTATTAGATATCTGATATCCCTCAATTCTTTTTAAAAATATATTTTAATTAATTTATTTTTAGCTTTCAACATTCACTTCCACAAGATTTTAAGTTCCCAGTTTTCTCCCCATCTCTCCCCTCCACCAACCCCAAGACAGAGTCCATTTTGATTACCCCTTCCTCCAATCTTCCCTCCATTTCATCACTAATGCCCCCTTCTCTTATCCCTTTCCCATCCATTTTCCTGTAGGGCAAGATTGATTTCCTATTGTCTGTATATCTTATTTCCAAGGTGCATGTAAAAACAATTTTTAACATTTGTTTTCAAAACTTTGAATTCCACATTCCCTTCATTCTTCCTTCCCCATCCACCACATTGAGAAGGCAAGCAATTCAAAATAGGTTATATATGTGTAGTCAAGCAAAACACTTCCATAACAGTCATGTTGAGAAAAGCTAACTATATTTCCCTCCACCCTATCCCACTCTCCCACTGATTCTATTCTCTTCTTTGACTCTGTCACTCCTCAAAGGTGTTTACTTCTTACTACCCCCTCTTCCCTTTTGCCCACCCTTCTATTATTCCACCTCTCTTATACCCTTTCTCATTTAATTTCTGTAGGGTAAAACAGATTTCCATACCCATTTGAGTGTATCTTGTTCCCTCCTTAAGCAAAATCCGATGAGAGTAAGGCTCACTCATTCCTTCTCACCTCCCTCCTCTTCCCCTCCATTGTAAAAGCTTTTTCTTGCCTCTTTTATGTGAGATAATTTACCCCATTCTACCTCTAGCTTTTACCTTCTCCCAGTACAATCCTCTCTCACGCTTCAATTTTATTTTTTTAGATATCATCCCTTCATATTCATCTCATCATGAGCCCTCTGTGTGTGTGCATGTATATATCTGTGTGTATGTATGTATGTATGTATGTATGCATGTAATATATGTATGTATATACCCTAAACCTGAGAAAAGTCCCCTAATATCATCTTTCCATGTAAGAATGTTAACAGTTCAACTTTATTCAGTACCTTATGATTCCTTTTTCCTATTTACCTTTTCAAGCTTCTCTTGCTTCTTGTAAGTGAAAATCAAATTTCCCATTCAGCTCTGGTCTTTTCATCAAGATTGCTTGAAAGTCCTCTATTTCACTGAATTTCCATCTGCTCCCCTGAAGTATTATACTAATTTTGTGGGAAGGTGATTCTTGCTTTTAATTCTAACTCCTTCGTCCTTTGGAATATCATATTCCAAGTCCTCTGATTCCTTAATGTAGAAGCTGCTAAATCTTCTGTTATCCTGATTGTGTTTCCAGAATACTTGAATTGTTTCTTTCTGGCTGCTTGCAATATTGTATCTTACACCTGGTTACTCTGGAATTTGGCTACAATATTCTTAAGAGTTTTACTTTGGGGATCTCTTTCAGGAAGTGATCAGTGGATTCTTTCAATTTCTATTTTCCCCTCTGCCTCTAGAATATCAGGGTAGTTTTCCTTGACAATTTCTTGAAATATGATGTCTAGGTTCTTATTTTGATCATTGCTTTTTGGCAGTCCAATAATTTTTAAATTATCTCTCAGATCTTTTTCCAGGTCAGTAGTTTTTCCAATGAGATATTTTCCATTATCTTCTATTTTTTCATTCTTTTAATCTTGTTTTATAATTATTTGATTTGTCATAAGGTCATGAGCTTCCATTTGCTCCTCTCTATTTTTTAATTATTTATTTAATTTTAATTTTAATTATTTTCTTCAGTGAGCTTTTGGATCTTCTTTTCCATTTGACCACTTCTGCTTTTTAAGACATCCTTTTCCACATTGGCTTTTTGGACCTCTTTTGTCATTTGGGTTGGTCTATTTTTAAGGTGTTATTTTCTTCAGTATTTTGGGGGTGTATCAGCAAGCACCCTAGCATACCCAGGATGGCTGCTAGCACAGGTTCTTAGATCTGCTTTTCTAAAGGAAAGCAACTCAAAATGGGTTAACAATCGTTCTTTAATCAATCAAACATATATCATTTACCTAGTTTTGGGGAAAAAGTCAGCACCCTGAACTTCAGAGAATGCAAACAGAATACAAACACAAGTTAAAAAGCAGAAGTTACAAGCAGACACAGACAGGCTTCCAACCATCTGACCATTACACCCATACCTATTCAGTTACCAGAGAGGGAAGCAACAACATCTGGGTTTTTCAAAGCTGGGGTGCTCAACAGCTTCCCAGAGTCTCATCTGGCCCAATCACACAAACCTTTCCAAAGTGAGCTCCAAAGCAAAACCTCACATCTGCAATATATATAGCCTTCTCCTGGATCAGAGAATGTCACAGCCTTCTTGACTCACTGCCCAGTCACAAGCCTCCCATCACAGACTCCATTCAGCCTACTGGGGGCAGAGTATACTTTCAAATCAGGGAAGGTTCTCAGAGCCACTTAAACCAATCAAAGGGTCTAGGGGCAGGGAAGATCTTCAGATTCCCATAAGAGGGGGTTTCCTTTAGCTGTTGACTAGTTTTTTCATGATTTTCTAGCATCACTCTAATTTCTCTTCCCACTTCTCTTACTTGATTTTCAAAATCCTTTTTGAGCTTTTCCATGGCCTGTAACCAATTCATGTTTGTTTGGTTTTTTTCTTGCAGGAGCTTTGACTTTGTTGTCTTCTTCTGGCTGTATGTTTTGATCTCCCTTGTCACCAAAGTAAGATTCTACATTCTGGTTTTTTTCTGCTGTTTGCTCATTTTCCCCATCAATCACTTGGCTTTTGAGCTGTTTGCCAAGGTAGCACTCTGCTTCCAGTGTGGAGGGTGTACTGCCTCAAGCTTCAGGGGTTTTTCTGTAGCTCTTTTCATAGATACTTCTAGAGACTTGTAAATTGTCAGTTCTTCCAAGGTGTTATGATCAAAGAAGAATTGTTTAATCCTCTCCTGGCCTGTACTCTGGTCTATGAGTGATCACCAGCACTATTCTGCCTTTGAGTTGTGAGGAGGATTCCCTCTCAACAACCTCCACAAGTTCCACCATGTCACTGCTCCTCCTTGCCTCAGGACTGCCATCCAGGATTATCATGCAGATCTAAGCATCAGCAAAGCAAGAGAATTCTGCCTGAGCACCAGCAAAGAGATCCCTGAAATGCTCCTCTGATCAGCCACTTGGTCCCCCTACTGTCTGTGGGATGAGAGCTGTGGAAGCAGCCACTGCTGCTGCCACTGCCTGTGGGTTAAGGCTGGATCATCCTCCTCTCTCACCCAGGTGCAACAGACTTTTCCTACTCACCTTTTAAGTTGTCTTTGGTGTTTGTGGATTGAGACATCTGGAAAGTGCCATAGCTTCCAGTGATTCAGTCCCAAGACCTGCTCCAGCCTGTCTGTGCAAGGCTCAGCCCTCGCTAGACTGTACTTTTCTCTTAGACTGCTGTAACAAACCTTTCCTGTTTACCTTCCAGGTTGTCTAAGGCCATAAATTTGTTTCACTCTGTCATTTTGTGGGTTCTATTGTTCTAGAATTTGTTTAGAGTCATTTTCTACATTTATTTGGAGGGATTTGGTGGAGAACTCAATCAAGTCCCCACTTTTACTCTGCCATCTTGACTCTACCCTGAGTATTCCTCAATTCCTAAATACTTTACAGGATTCTGAAAAACACCCAGTTGCTGCACTACATGTGAGTCCCTCTTTCAATGTTTTAATATGTATACAACTCTTTCCCCACTCTGCCTTGTGCTTAGGGAAAATATATTTTCATCTCTTTAAAGGAAGATTTCTCTTATTCTGAAATCACATGAAGCCCAATAACCCAAAAGATTCAGAACTAGCAGCTCTCAAGTTTTGTAAGAATTATAACTAACAGAGACATAATGGTAAATATCTAAGGAAAATTTTTTAAAAACATTCCCAGTTCTTTGGCTTAGGAGTCAGGGAGTGGAAGGTTTGAAGACAAAGGGAAAAATAAGAAGTTGGAGGACAGGTGAAGAAAAAATGACTCCTTTCTCCTGGGTGAAGGGAAGACTGATTGAATGAAAGGGCCGTGGAAGGGACCCAAACTCCCTTACCACCCACTGTTTATCGAATGCATCTGATCTCCTCTGCTAAGGTCTTTACTTCTGGACCCCCACTCCCAATCTGGAGATCATCAGTAAGCAAATCTAGAGGGTACTCCCTCAGTTCCCTCAGTTAGCCTTTCATAGAATCCAGTTCTCTGCCTCTGATTATCCCTCTGTCCCATGTTATAAGATATTCACAATAAAATAGCAGAAAAAAAAACCCTGTATTCTGACCTGTGCTGACTCCTCTGTGCTAGCACCAGTGGCTTCTTCCAAAAATCCACTTAAGTTCAAGGACAAGACTGTAGGAAATTTGGGGACTCTTTATAGAGTCCCTTCATGTGAGTAAACCTTCTCGTGTCTCATGCCTTCATGACAAACAGAGAACAATTTGATTACTTATGTAATTGTGCAGTGTTGGCATTGGAAGGGATTAAACAGGTCATCTAGATCAGTCTCTCCCCTTTGAAGATGAGGAAACTGAGGATGAATGGAGTTAAATGATTTGTCTACTTTCTGTAATTAATAAATGACAAGTTAAGACTTGGATATGGTCTTCTGACTCCTAGTCCAATGTTATTTCTAAACAGATATGTTTATGTGGGTGTGTACTTGTGTAATACAGTCACAATTACAAGCATGGGACCTTGTCATTCTGTTTATGTAACCATATCTCTCTTTCTTTCTTAAGCTGAATGCTTTGTTACAACTAGGATGTTCACACATCATCATCTCAGGCTAATTCCTGATTCAACCTTTTTTCCTTACATTTCCCTCCAGCTAGAAAGCCCTCTTTGCTTCATCCAAATAGTGTGCTTTCTTTGAGTTCCAGTTCAAGTCTCAACTCTATCATTTAGTTTTCCTCAACTATTTCATCCATCAGCTTGTAATGGAAACAGCACTGTATTTGGAGGCCCAGGAAAGACTTGGGTTTAAAAATCTTGGATGACATATACTAATCTTGTGGCTATAGGTATGTTAATTAACCTCTCAGAGAGTTTGTTTTCTCATACGTAAACTGGGGATGATACACTATTTTTCTTTTGGGGCCGTGCCCTGGCACATGTGCTATATAAATTTTAGATATTATTACCATGTATGTGTCTTGACTTCCGAGAAATATTTTAAATTGCTTAAGAGCAGAGATTGTGTCTTATGCTTTTTAAAACACCACACATTATATATATAGACAGTTAGCTAGTACAGAGGATAGAACCCTGTTCTGGAGTCAGGAAGATCTGAGTTCAAATCCTATTCCAGACACTTAACAGCTGTGTAACCCTGGGCAAATCATTTAAACTCTGCCTCCTTTAGTTTCCTCGTTTATTAAGTGGAGATAATAATATAACTTATAATATCACCTACCTATCAGGGTTATGGTAAGGATCAAATTTGCTGAATACTTTTCAAACCATTAGGTTTTATTGAAACTCTTAACAATTATTATTACAGAAAAATACAAACACATGATGAGTCTCATACTTAATAAATACTTGGTAAATCAAACATTTTACAAGCCTGGAGGATCAAATTTAACACCTTGAAATTCAGTGATCTTGAAAGTCATAAGAATTTTTCAATCATAATTTCCTAAACTATGAAATATATGTAAATTAGATCTAAGTCCACAGGAAAGTGAGATTTAACAATTGCTATAATTAGTCTAGTGCCTAAAGGAAATTAGGCAGTCTAAAAGATATCTTTGACAATATATTTAATAGAAAAAATATATTTAAAATTTTTAAAGAAATATCATTTCATACAAATTTGTGAGAATGATGGTTGTGGCAAAGAAGGGAAAAAAATAAATACATGAAGAAAGGGATGAGAACAACTTGAAGATTGTTGGAAATTCTGGTGAGGACGAAAGACTTGTAAACAACTGGACAGCTTTTTATATATGGGACATTTAGAGTAGCTTCAAATTTGCCTTTAGAATATTTTTTAAAAACTTAATTTGGGGTACTGTTACTCAATGCAGGAAAAAGTATGTTATTTTCTGTGTTTGGTCATAGCTGTCAATTTATCTGGGAACATGGAAATTAATCAATTTTAAGTTGTGTCAGACTTTTTTTTATTTTTCATGGGTACTCTGGTTTCCTCAAGTACTCAAATCACCTCACCTGCTTTTCTGATATATTTCATAGATCATACAGTAGCGTCACTACTCCCTATTATGTCATGTCTATATAATGCTTAAATAATTTTAAGAATTTTAAAACATGGCAGGCAAGTAGTCCACAGTTCAAACCATTTTGCTTATGCTGACTTCTCAAAGTTAAAAGAGAAGCTTCTTCTGTTGTAAGGTACTGAGAATGTCTGTGCATTTTCATTTTTACAAAGAAAATAAAACATTTCAGACTATTTCTCATATTCTCATCTTAGGTTGGAGTTGATATATGATTACTCATTAAGAATATCAATGTTGGGGCAGCTAGGTGGCTCAGTGAGTAGAGCATCAGCCCTGGAGTCAGGAGGACCTGAGTTCAAATCTGGCCCCATACACTTAACACCTAGCTGTATGACCTCGGGCAAGTTAATTAACCCCAATTGTCCTGCCTTCCCCTCCAACAAAAGACCAAAAAAAGAATATCAATATAACTAGGATAAACAGGGAAAATTGATTGGGACAGGGGGGGGATTTTCGTCAAGTATATCTGGTAAATATCTGATACTGAGACATCTAGAAAATTAGCATGAATATACGGCTAAGAGCCATTCTCCAATGAACAAATAGAAAAGACTACAAACAAATAGCTCTCAACAGAAGTATTAGAAACTATTAACAAATATGACAGGTTATTGTAAATCACTGATAATAAGAGAAATAGAAATCAAGACTAGTGTGAGGTTTTACACTCAGCAAACCCAGCAAAGATGACAAGAGACAGAAGTTGTAAATATTAGAGTGACAGATGGCAAAAACACTAATACACTATTGATGGAGCTATGAATTGATTGAACCATTCTAGAAAGTAATTTGGAATTATGCTTTAAAAAGTGACTGTAAAATCCATACCCTTTACTCTTGCTGGTAGGCATATGTCCCAAAGAGGTCACAAACATAAAAAAAGGCAAGGGTGTATGTGTGTGTGTGTGTGTGTGTGTGTGTGTGTGTGTGCGCGTGTGTGTGTGCGCGAGTGTGTGTGTGAGTCTGTGTACGTATGTGAATGACTACGTATGTGTATCACCATGTGTGTGTATGACCATGTGTGTGGGGGGGACCATATATGACACAACAACCTCAGCATTACTTTTTATGATAGCAAAGAATTAAAGACAAAGCAAATGCCCATTGGTTGAGAAATTGTTAAACAAAGTATGGTGCATGAATGGAATTGAATATGACTGTGCCAATAAGAACCAATTAATATGAAGAATTCAGAGGAACATGGGATGGCTCATGAACTGAAGCTGGCCGAATTAAGCAGAACCAATAAACCAATAAGCACACTGACTACAACAATGTAAATAGAACAATAAAAGGATCATATTAACAGCATTTCCACAGTGCTTTAAAGTTTGCAAAGAATTTTATAAATATTATTTTATTTGATCCTCAAAGCAATTCTGTGATGTTTTGTGCAGTCATTTTTTAGTCATGTCCAACTCTTCATGACTCCAACACCCCAACAAGGGGGGGTGATATCATTATTCCTGTCTGAGTTGAGGAAACTGAGGCAGACAGCACTTAAATTACCTGCCCATCATTGGAAAAACTTGTAAATGTCTTAAACCCCCTTCAGATGGATTTGAAGTCAGGTCTTCCTAACTCAAGATCCAGCACCCCACCTTTTGTACCAATGAACCACCTGTGTGTGATTATTCATGATCAATCTTGTACCCAAAGATGAAATGAGAAACTGTATCTTCCTCCTTTCACTGAAGAGGTGGGGTACTATGGTTGTAAAATGTTGCATATGCTTTCAAACATGGTTGATGTGTTGGTTTTCACTAAACTATTTTTCTTCATCACTGGTAAAAGGGAACAGGTTAGAAGGGAGAAATATCGTAGGAAATGAGTGTGATACATTGACATACACATCACTTTTTTAAAGACTCTAAGATATTTTCAACATTTGTGTACAACACTGCAAGCATGTCAGTCTCAAGCAGACACAATTTTAAATCTCAAAAAGACAAACCAATAAACTTATTTTTGATTCCAGAAGGTATATCCAAAATTCAACATGTATCTATAATTACATACTATACTTTTCAAACTAGAATATATGTCTTTGGTTCCTCAAAAAGTAGTTTAGTTCAGTATTTCAAAACTTATGAATATTTTAAGTGAAGTAGATTTTCCAGGCCAAAAGAAATTCTGATTTTGAAGAAAGATAATGACAAGGATAACAATAACCTCAACTTACGTATATAGTTACAAACGTATTATCAAATGAGAAAAGAATTAACCTAGCAGAGGAGAGAAAGAGAACTTGGTGATGGTCAGATCAGTCTAGGACAAGGCCAGTATACCTTAAGAAACAAGAAAAATTATATTAAACCTCATCACTGTCTTTTATAGCTTTCTTGTCTGCCTCCTAAGTTCCCAGTTTATGTTTTCCATGAAAGAGCTTTGGTTCAGGACTCAGCTTTAGTCCAGCATCCACTAGAGGGCTCTAAAGCAGCAGAACATTGTGGAGTTGACTGCCCATTCACACAAAGCCCAGGGGCGTTCACTAGCCCTGGCACACTTTTCTTCAGTAAAATTAGGGGTTCCTTGAGAGTTCAACATGGCATTAATAAGGATTTTGATTTGCTATCCATAATTTTAGTCTGATTTGCTGGAAAATAATGCTACTTACCGTATATACAGATAAGGAATTAAGAGTGGAACTCAGGCCATTTAATTTTTAACCCCAGAGGACTCTACAAATTGACTTCTAATCTATAATATGGTCCACCTGGACAAAAGTTACAGATGTGTTCTGTAAAATGCTAATCAATAAATGTTTTACCAACATTCGTTAAATTTTTAGAAATAGAATGAAAATGGAATAAACCAAAATATACAGAATCACAAGAACAATAAGATGCATACATTAACTTAACAATCCTAGCAGTGTCTGAAGTCAAAAAGAAGGTGAGAGATTCCAGAGGCTACTTGTTAAGAGAGTTTCTGGATTATAGGGGAAAATTTGTTGAAAATTTGTTTTGGGAGATTGTGACACTTGTAGCATGACTTTATTTCCCAACAGGTGACACTCTTCTGGACTTCTCCATGTCCCAGAAATATCCTCATCCTGCAAGACGGCTTCAGTCCTGAAGCTTCCTTCTTGGAAGTATTCTCTGCACCTGGGTCCCCTCACTCTGTTTGGAGAGTAAAAAGTTCCTCCTACAACCTCTCTTTAAAGAGGGAATGGAGGCCAGCTATTTCTCCACTTTAGAACCACGCTATATTCACTCCTCTGAACATCATCATACACATCCTCCTTCACCCATGGATTCACAGCCCTCAAGTTCATGCTTATGTCAAATAGGTTCCTAGAGATCAAGCTACATATTTGTATAATAACACTTTTTAAAAACCCTAAGAAATGCTATTAGAACAGCATGGACTCTGTAACATTTCGGTTCTCTTAATAGGATTTATCTGATCACTTTGGACTCATTTATTCATCTAGTACTACTAGCTGGAAGTAAGCTTGTTTATTATATTATATGCCATTGTGCTAGATGATAAAGTTGAAATCCTTATAATATAAATGTAAAAAAGTTAGTCTTTGTCCTGGAGATACTATGTGGGGTTGTAGTGTATGGCATCTATAAAAGCAAGTATATATTAGAGTGCTATGGAAACAAAGAAGAGATAATGACAAAGTGCTATAGAAAAAAAAAACATGAGGGTAGAGAGACAAAGACAGACAGAAAAAGAGAGATACTGGGAGACAGAGAGAGAGAGAGACAGAGAGAGAGACAGAGACAGAGAGGCAGAGACAGAGAGATAGAGAGAGAGACAGAGACAGAGAGAGACAGAGACAGAGAGAGAGACAGAGACAGAGAGAGAGACAGAGACAGAGAGAGACACAGAGAGAGACAGAGACAGAGAGAGAAAGATACAGAGAGAGAGAGAGAGAGACAGAGACAGAGATAGAAAGAGAGACAGAGAAAGACAGAGACAGACAGAAAGAGAGACATG
>CM053580.1:174871803-174942187 GCA_028627135.1 Pseudochirops cupreus | reverse complement strand
TATCACATTGGGGAAAAAAACATGTTATTCATTCATATAAAAATTCTGTTTTAATGATAAAGATGTAATCCTTTATCAATCCTAACAGTTGTTGAGCGTGATTGCAAATTACTCAATATATTTTTCATCTTTCTAGTTTTTAAAAATAAAAATTTTGCATCATATAGAACTATAACCTACTATTTAAAAAGTATTAGCATTAAACATGAGTTCTTGGTGTCAGGTAATAAAAGCAGTTAAATAAATAATGAAAATTATCATATTATAACATCAAGAATAAATGAGTTCTTGATGTTGGGTAATAAGGGAAATGAAATAAAGATTTAATAACATGTTTTGGCACGAGGGGAAAGAAGTTATCTACTGTAGGAGGCAAACACAATTGTGTCTTGTTTACTATTACCAATTTTAATGACTTACAGCTATACTGACCTGTGATGATTATGACACAGAGTAAAATCTGGACTTGCTAAGAAGTAGAAAATCTTTGCAATACTGTAGAAACTTTGATTCCCTTCCCTTAATCTGTCACATGTATTGGTGGTTAAATGATCTTTAAAAAATTTATTTGGCATAACTTGCCCATAAAAAGTATAGAATAAAATCTCTTTCTTTAGATATACTGACTCAAATGGTAAAACTATGTATTTTCAAAAGGGTATTCAAAAGAATTAACTTTAGTGTAGTAATGTGAAAGAATTGGTTTATAGCTCTCTTATGGTTTAATTAGTATGGACAGAGATTTATTGAAAACTTTGTTTTTTAAAAAAGATGCTCTTCTCCATGCATTCATCTTGTTAAAAAGTGAGTGAGCATAGCTCTTTTATCTCTTTCTGTAGTGAACCTCAAAGCTACCTGAATAAATGGTCTATTTCAAGGGTCCCCAGATAAAAAACTTGATTTTTTAAAGAACTTTTTTCTTACGAGACATTAGGATACCTTATACTAGATGTGCAGTATATACTGAATATACACTAAACAGTGCTAGTTTTATGACTTTGGGCAAGGTACCCAACCATTGCCTCAGCTCCTAAGATTAAAAATTATAGCTTCTATGCCAACAATCTTTTTACATCAGTGAAAGCACAGGTCTAAAAAAAAATGCAACGCAAAAATAAAAAAAATACAAAATCTGTGGTTAATTCCAAAGAAGCAAATAGAAATATTCCTCTTAATTTTGTTTCTATGTTTTCTTTTAGTTAATCTTCTGGATTCAAAAGCAATTCAAGGGGAGCTGGGCTGGATCTCCTATCCAGCACATGGGGTAAGTTCAGTAGATATTTATGTATGTGTACACACACACACAAACACACACATACTTTTTTTCTTTTCATTTTACAGTATTCTTTTTAAGTTGCTCCTTCAGAAAAACCCAGTAGTAGCTGGGATGTTCTAAAAAAGGAAGTTTTTGTAAAATTGAGATAATAAGGTATTTTGACTGAAGTTTTGAGTATGGAAATATTCAGTATTTCAAGAATGAAAAACATTGAGACTATGTTTCTATCCAGTGGGGCTCCTGGACTGACATTTTGACTAATTTTAACCCTCTGAAGTTTACACTGTTTTTACTTAATAGATTATATCAACTGATTATTTTGACATTTGTTTGTATTGTCTTAATTGTCATATTTTAAATTCCCGAATTGTGATATAAAGTTATATTTAGCATTTTAACATTTGAAGTAATGTAGATTGCTGTTTTTCCAAGTTGTTAAGTAATTTCACTAAAGAGATTTTTGAATCAGCTTTTAAAAAGTTTGAGAACTCTCCCATTAGCAATATGGAATTTCCAAAAAATGATTCATTGATGACTGTTTCAAGAATAACCATGGAGGAACCTTGGCTTATATATTTGGAGGAGAAGCATGTGTTCCTAAATTTTTGTTTTAAATAATTTCAGGTTTTCTAGTCTAGAGCAGTTGAAAGTAAGGTATTTTATTTCGGAGGGGAAAAAACTTGTGGGTTCTAACTTCAAATCTTAAACTTCTCTAAAAAGTTCACAGTGATTTTACAAGCCAGAGACAGATTAGCAAAGTGTGTGGCCTTTTGGGATTCTTGTTTTATGGTGAGCCCTTTGATTGTGCCTTTTTTTTTCTCTCTATCATTCCCTTGGAAAGGGAGGGAGGTTGTGAGGGAGGGAGCACATTTTTGAAAGCTACTGTTTTTTGTAAATTATAGGAGGAAAGCTGAAACAGATTTCTTCCTTTCATTTCCAGTTATAGCTTGTGGACAAGGTAGAGCTCTATTGTGATATGTGTGTATGTGTATGTGTGTCTGTATATACATGCATACATGCGCATATATATGTGTGTGTGTGTGTGCATTGATATGTGTGTATGTGTATGTGTGTCTGTATATACATACATACATGTGCATATATATATGTGTTTGTGTGTGTGTATATGTGTGTATATATATATATACATATATATGTATATATATATATAAATGGAGAGACAGAGACAGAGAGAGAGAGAGAGAGAGAGAGAGAGAGAGAGAGAGAGAGAGAGAGAGAGAGCAGGCAGAGTTTTATAGGGCTTTTTCTTTGATAGTTGTTTTTCAAACAAACTAAAGCCTCCTCCACTTAATAGTGACTTTCTGTCTTTTGTTGTTTGGTCCTATAGATAACAGCATTTAAGTTATTACCAGCTCCTTTTTTTCTGCAAATGATGTTTTATATTAAGGATACCTCATGTATCTGTCATCTTTGTATCTGTTTCTCTTCCTGGCATACCTTGATACTGACACAATGCCAAATCTCCTACTTTATCCTGCAGACTATCATGTAATCTGTGTTTCATTAATTGGTCTAGAGTGGAGGGCAGCCAGGACTGGTTTCCCCTTAGGTGTAAAATTATTCAGGTAGTTAGGAAAAAAGTAAAGAACAGTGATTGTGATTAACGAAGTCAGAACTTAGTTTTGCACAAGGAAACTCATTTTGAAGAATTAGGTTTCTCATAGTCAACTATAACTCTAGTTTTTAACACTTTAGGAAAATATCAGATTATATTTAATACATTATTTAGGAATGCCAACTAGGAGCTTGGTAGAAGAAAAAAAGTTCAATGATTTTTAATATAATTAATTTAACATGAGTGTCTGGGGGTACAAACTTAATAACTTTTTAGATAGTTCCCTGAGGTACAGAAAAGTTCAGTGACTTTGCTATGGTCACACGTTAAGTGTCAGAGGACCGATTTAAGTTCAAGTGTTCTAATTCAAAGTTCATCACTTTCTCCATTAAGTCACACTGCTCCTCTATTTAAATATTTGTATCAAGATTAAAGTCTCTATTTCATCTGTGGATTGGGTGTGGCCAGGAAAGATACTTGCATCTAAATTTTAATAGCGTTAAAGACTAAGATGCAAAAGGTGGCATTTTCCTTTGGCTGAAAATGTTTGATATCCGAGACTCTTACAGGTGAACCACCTTAGATAATCACCCTTTACTCACCTTGTTCTCTCTTCCTGGCCCTTCACTCATTTTCTAATCTCCCTAATCTCAAAAATCTTAGGAGAATTTATTCAGTGAAGGGTTCTCAGTTTCAAATTCTGCTTCCTTTTTGCCTCATGAAGCCTCTTTTCATTTCATTGGCAGACCTTCTGCTCTACAACTTTGCTTTATAGACCTGCAGCTGTGATTCCCCTGCCTCTGTTGCCTAAAAGTACAAGAAAACAGCTGGCATAGTTAGAGTTTGTCATCCCAGAAACTTCCAAGGTGAAAAAGCAAACAAAACTCCCCAATTTGGTTATGATATCCAATTTTACCCAATTTTAAGGGGGCAGGAATAAAAGCAAAACAACACAATTTTTTAAAAATACTTTTTGGTGAATATGGTTACTTTAAAACTTAAAAAAAAGTTAAATGTTCAAGATTCATGATATCAAACTAGAATTTTCATGAAGAAATAGATCAGCTGTGCAGAACCTGCAACCTTAAGGCCACATGTGCAGCCTTTTGACTGTCTAAATTTTATATAGCACATCCTTTTATTAAGGGTATTTGTTCTGTGAAGTTTGGATTCAGTCAAAGGGCTGCACTTGAGGACTTGGAAGGTCATAGGCAGGTTTCCTACCCCTGAAATAGATAATACTGTTCATTTAAAATGCACTGACATATCCCTAACAAAGAAATGGGTGGCATAGAATCATTGCTCATTAAATTATCCTTGAGTGTGTAATAGAATCAATATTTGGATTGGTTTAGTTAATTCTTCTTATTCTTGGAAGTTATCCTCTACCCTGCATATCAAAAAGTGTGGTCACTCAAGTTTCTAGAAAAGCCCTAACAATTGAAATTGTTATTGTGACTATACTTTGCCATGAAAAATGATGTAGTAATATGTGAGGACATCTTTTTATAGTCATTTTTATGTGAATTAAACCTGTTCAACAGTCCTGCATTTGTCTGCTGGGTACCTAAAATATGAACTTAAACTTCGGGGGAAAAACGTTATAATAAAGATGTCACATTGTACTAAAACATTGCAGATAGTGCTGTTGTGATTTACAAAGTAAAGCTAATAGAGCTATGCTGTAGATTATGATTCACTAAATAATATGTTGGGAGAATGCCAGCCCCTTTCCCAAGTTTCGAAATGTGCTCATGACAAACTGTAAATGAAAGCCTGCTGAAATGTTTATTTTTTTTTCTTTTTTTTAGGATGAAAATTTTTTTAAAAAGTGATTTATTACAAATATCTAATGAGTATTGAGATAATAATTTTACTTAGGTTTTATAAAGCTGTTTTATTCTAGGAAAAACAGGTATGAGTGGCATTACAATTATCAATCAATTCCATCATATATGCATATGCATGTGTATGTTAATGAATGTGTGTATATGTGTATATATATACATATATATGTGTATATATATATACACACACATACATAGACAACTAGAGTTTTTGTTGTCATATACACTGATAACTAACCTGTGAAAAGAGTTGGAGAAGAGTATTTCTCTTACCACTTTCCAAAAAATTAATGTTGAGTCTGAATGACTGAGATCTTATTCAGAATCAAAGAAGAATTCAGAACAATACCTAGGAGACGAGAAAAGTCTCATGATTCATAATCTAGTGTCAAATTCCCCAAAGAAGCCTTATGAGGAAAGTCTAATGGAGTTGGAGTTATGTATCCTGAATAAACAAAGGATGGGGTGGGATTAATATGCAAATATACGAAGGGATATTATTTCATGAAATAATGGTAGGGAGCACCTGCTCAGTATTCCACTATGGGATTTGGGTAAGATGAAAGGACTTGCTAGAATTGTGGTTCCTGAAACCCTGGAACACATCTCTAAGGGAAATAGGGAATATCCTTTGGAAGCTGTTTAGGGAAAGAATAATATACATGTCTGGTTTAATTTATTATTTTTTTTCCTTACTTAGAAAACTTCTTTAGTCTTTGGTTTCAATCCCTTTATTTGAAGCTTGCTATTTTTCTATTGCAAGTTAGGCATCTATATGTACATGTATATGTATGTATGTATGCATGTGTACATGCATGTTTACTTGAGACCGATGAATAGAACACTGAGAGTGTTAAGTTATACAGGCAAAAATCAGTGTAGTTAAAATTGGTCTTCAGATTAACAGCCCTTTTTCAGCTTTAAGCAAAGGTGATATAAGGCATAGTGAGGCATTTTTATGAGTTTTGATTAAAAATATGTTTCTCTATTAACTTAACATCTTTTAAAGTTATTTTGAAATTTACTTTTTGTCACTGTTTTTGAAATTCTTTTCAACTTTTATTTAATTTTCTTTTACATTTAATCACAAAAGAAAAAATATAGAATTCTGGAATCATTACATTTATTTTTTAAAAATTATACATGGATTTTGAGGTCATCTTATACTGCCAGACCATAATTAGTAAGTTGTACTATCAAGTCCTTGTAAATGAATGTTGAGGAAAGAAGCTTGTTTTTCCCCAAAATGTTTTCAGTGTGCTACAATACTTTTATTAAAAATTTATGCATGCCATTCCAAATATGGTCAGTCTGTATAATGCCTTGCTAGTCTGGATATATGTTACTCTGAAAATAAGAATTATATACTCCTTTGCCCATAATAAGAATACTTTGAGTCTTAGCAGTTTGACCTGCCTCACCTTCAGCTGGTGTTTGTTCAGTTGTTTTTCAGTTCTATCAAATTCTTCGTGAACCCATTTAGGGTTTTCTTGGCAAAGATCCTGGAGAGGTTTGCCATTTCCTTCTCCAACTCATTTTACTGAGGAGGAAACTGAGGCAAACAGGGTTAAGTGACTTGCCCAGAATCATACAGCTGGTAAATGTCTGAGACCAGATTTGGACTCAAGTCTTCCTGATTCTAGTTCCTGGCATTCTATACACTCTACCACTTGGATGAATCTATGTATTTACCTATCTCTATCCATCTATCTATGATGTATTCATCAGTGTGTCTTTTGACTGATATACAAATATAGGAATTTGTTAACTTTGTTTAATATATATAAATGTATGTGTGTGTGTATTTCTGTGTATGTATGTATGTATATATATATATATATATACATACATACACAGAAATACACACACACACACACACACACATACACACACACACAGACATGCTTGCCTCTCTCATTAGAATATAAACTCATTGTGAAATGGGATTATTTTCTTCTTTGGACTCATATCCCCAGGATGTAGAACAATGCCTAACACATAGTTGAAACTTAATAAATAAATAATTTAATGAATAATTCAGTGATACATAGTGAATAGTCATTATTTATAATTTTAATATTTAATCTAATTATATCTAATAAATAATTTAATAACTTAATGATAAATGGTTTAATACATAAATATTTTATTGATTAATTATCTCCATGTTCTCCCTTTTCCAAATGAAGACATAAGTTTAGAGAAGGCAAATTACTTGAACAGTGGGATCAGAGGACTAGAGATAAAGGAAGAAGTAAGAACCAGGCTTCAGGTCTTTAGATTCCAATGTTTTTTTCCAACCTCCCTGCCTCTGCTTGGCTTGCTCAGACAGTAGAGTGATTAGAATCCCTCCAGCCTGCACAAGGCATCAGCATTTTAAGCCTTTTTATTCTGTCAGTCTATCAGAGAGACACAGAAATTCTGTCTGCATGTGTCATTTTGAGAGGGAAAAAGTAGACCTACTTAGTCTTTACTTGGTATCTTATTGATATGCTGATTAAGCATAGTAAAACTAATCATTAACTGTAATTCACTTAAATTATAGAAGCCCAGATGGGAGGGAGTAGGGACAGTGGGGTTAAAAAAAAAAACACTCTGATATGTGCTATTATTGAATAATAATGGACAATATCCTCATGATTCAATATAGTCTTCCCCCAGATATGCTAAAGCTCTGTTAATTAAAAAAAGAGAGAGAAAAGAATAAAAATACCTTAAATTAGCTAGACTTGCATTGCTTATTTCTTTTTTTTTTCTTTTTGACGGAACAAACCAGAAAAAGAATCGCTGTTGCAAATTGTTAATAAACTGATATTGACATTAAGAAGCTTTATCTTTTTGAAGAATATCTCTGAATATATCCTGTGTTCTTGGAATGTTGAGTATTCAACAGTAAACTTTTTTCAAAAAAATAAAATCAAACATAATGTATTAAAATGTTATAATAATTTGTATTACAAAGACCATATGTATTATTTTGAGCTGGGATTGAAAGATATTGTGACTTTTGAATTCTACCAAAAATAAAGCTCATTGGAACCACAAAGTATGAATAATTTCTTCTTTAAGGTGATTGTAGACTGAGATTTTTATTAGTGATAAATTATGTAAACAAAAAGTCTATTGTAAGTTGGTTGAGAGATATAGCAAATATAGAATTGGTGATAATCTATTTCAGACGCAGTGTAAAGAGGCAGATGGAGAATACAGATGGACACTTGCCTCACATTTTTGTCATTTCCCCAGTATACTTGTTTTCACTTGGGTCGGCTTGGAGTCAGAAAGACCTAAGAAACTTATTAGTTTTGTGACCCTGGACACATCACTTATTCCTGTTTACCTCAGTTTCCTCATCTGCAAAATGACTTGGAGAAGGAAATGGCAAATCACTTCAATATCTTTGCCAAGAAAACCCCAAATGGGGTCACAAAGAGTCAAACACAACTGAAAAATGATTGATCAACATACCTTCTGTGTTTTCTCAAGCAATTTGTGCATCCTTATGTAGGATACTGTACAATGTCAATGTTACGATTATGCTCTTGGAAAGACTAGATTCTAATCCCACATGAGTGACTGCAGACAAATCACTTAAATTCTTGAGCCTTAGTTTCTTCATCTGTGAACTGAAGAGTTTGCACTGCTCTTGGGGTCCCTTATAGCTCCAGATTCAAGATCCTATGAAGATATTGACTTCACTTTTTGATGTCCAGGAAGAATCATTTTAAGATGACCCATGTTTGCTCTTAAAATATAGGTGTTTAAAATGGAAGTAAGGAGTCAGCTGATATGTGATAGTTGTGCAGGAGCCTCAGTCTTTTTTCAAGCATTATCACGTACTTTTCCTTCATTTGGGAAATTATGTAATTGACTTTGATTTCATATTTTGTGTTAAGAGCCTAATGTTTTTCAGTTTCTTCCTGTTCTCTCCAAATGATATGCTTAAATACTGACCCATGTGACTCCTGCCCCTCTATGCTCATGAAAATTGAGCTGTTAAATAATTTAGATTTGCTGATATCCCTTAGAATGTTGCAGTTTTCCTTTTAATATTCATCTAATGGCAGAGCACCTCTTTGTGAATGTATTTGTCATTTGTAACACACTACTAGCCCGTGTAGTGAAATCTCACAAAAGACAAAGTGCCTCAACTAGAAAGTCTTTATATTTTTATACTTTTAAAATTATTTTGATTAACACTTGACTGTGAGTTCAGGTAGAGAAAGCTAAGATCCATCAGATGGTCTTTCTTTAAAAAAGAAGAGTGTCTTGTTGAAAAATGCCTAAAAATTAATATGATGGGAAATTATTTTAAAATAATCCAATGCCCATTTACTGTCTGACATTATGTAGTTTACCTTTAATATAAAAGTTATTGATGTGATTTTGGAGCCTAATTTCTATCAGTTTTATCCACTGAATTTCTAGTTTTCACTTTTTGTGAATGGTATCTGAAATACAAAAGGAGTATTTTGACAACTCGTTGTCAGAAATAACCACCTGGGATTCTGTCATTGTGAATCAGAATGTAAATGCTCCTATGAGGCTGCATAGTTAGGAAAATCACACTTTTTGAGACATATGCTGTGTGATTCTTGGTCATACATATTTTTCCCAAGGGTACATTATATAAACAAGTTATTTTCACTTTTTTTTCTGTCAACCTTCCAAAGAATATTGTCTGATTAAATTATAACAACTGTACAAATTCTTATAATATTCACTGTCATCTTCTCAAAACCATGTGCTCACTAAATAAAAGATGAAAAAAATAATTAAAAAGTGCATACTAACTGGATCTAATTTACTGTAGTGAAATGTTTATTATGCATCAATTCTGAAATCATGCTTTTCTCTTTCTTATGGCTTGGCACATATTGATTTTCCACAGCTTTCCCAAAAAAAGAAAGAAAAAGAAAAATCTTTTCAAAACCATCATCTACACCAAATGTCAAAATGCAGTGTCTCTAAATTAACCCAGGTGTGAATTCTTTCATTTTATAGCAAAAGAGTGCTTATTTAATAGCGACATTATTCAATATATTTGTTTACATTTTTAGTTTAGTGGGATGTTTCTCTTTGCCAGAATAAAGCCAGTAAGCTGACATAAAAGTATTGTGTTTCTGTTTTGTTATTTGGGGTTAGCCCTAGGAAAATCAGGTTTCCAAAAAGACACTTAGAAACATTGAAAAGGTTTCTAATCTTATCATCTGTTCTGATAAATAGATGACTTAGCAAATTCACCATGACCTCTTTCATATACAGCCTAATTTTTATCTGACATTTTAAATTAAAGGCAAAATGTGCTAATTCTTTTCCTCCCAGGTGGTACCTTCTATATATGAGGACAGAGAGTTTTGTGTGTGTGTGTGTGTGTGTGTGTGTGTATACACACACACACACACACACACACACACACACACACACACACACACACATATATATATGGGGGGAGAGAGAGAGAGAGAGAGAGAGAGAGAGAGAGAGAGAGAGAGAGAGAGAGAGAGAGAGAGAGAGAGCCTCACATATATGCAGAGGGAAAATTGTTTTTTTAATGGGGAGAAAGCCTTATGTGCATGTGGAAAGAACAAGTCTTGCCTAAAAACAAAAAGTTTGACTTGGTTCTTTACTACTAGGACTGGATGTGCTGTCTTAAATTATTTATAACCCCTTGTCATTAAAAAATTGTTATTAAAAACACGAAGAGTGACTAAGCATATAGTTAGTGTGCCTCTTTTAAAAAATAAATATTGAATGACCATCTTATTTAATTAGCTATGCAATCAATCATCAGGCCCTTCACAGAATAGCTCTTTGCAGGTTGAATATCAGTTTTCTGTGGTTTTAAAAAATGCAATTTTCCTCTACTCTTTCAGGGATTTCACTTAGAATGGAACACTGCATGTGTTCCAGCTCCCAAGTTTTCATTTTAACTGTCGAGCTTGAAAACAGCATCTTTTCCCTCTTGGGAAGGAGTTTCATTTCTGTCATTCTGTCGGCATAAATGCAGACCATTTGTGTGAATTTATCAAAGGAAGAGATCACCAGAAGGCTTTTTTTTTCTTTTTTTCATGCTGAAGAGAAAAGCATTAGCTTTTAGTGTTCTGAAATTCTTTTACAGTATTGAATTTATTTCAAAGATAAAAGGTCAACTAAGAGATTCAATTTGTAAAATTAAGGGGAAACTTGTTTATAATACACTTTCAAAATGTTTCTCAGATCCCTTGTGAAATCCTTTTCATGATTAGTGCATGCTGAGAAAATTTAAGAAGTAATGAGTTTTACAACCCACAAACCACAGAAAGGTTAACTGATACAGTTTACGCTCCAAAGCCTTTATACGGTCCTTACTTTTTCCCACTAACAATGTCCTATTTATTCACATTTTGTATTATGTGACTTAAAAACAAAAAAAAAACTTTGATGAAAAGTAATTTTCTCAGATTCCTCTAACAAGACTAAAATCAATGACCCTCGTTACACAAACAAGTGGAGAAAATGGTCATAGTGGATTGTGAGTACTGCTTAGTGTGTTTGGGTGTGTCTGGTTGTAAAAATCAGTTGTTTCCTTTTAATAGCATAGATGGGCATAGAGGAATAAGTGTTTTGAATGGTTTGCTACTGAATGCTATGAGCTTAGCAAATAGATGTATGATGCAATGTGACACAATGTCATAGTGGCTCCCTGAGATTTGCTGGTTGATTAATTGGCTTGATGGTTTATCATGTTCTTTCTGATTCACAATAAACATAAGTATAATTTTATTCTAATGCAGCCCTACCCTCTATAGTTTAGGCATTCAATCAAGTTAATTGAATTTTGAATTTTTTTTTTAATTTTGGATATTCTAACAAAATCAGAGCCAACAGATAGGGAAAAAACATACGTATTTAATGGGTAAACTGGGATACTCAATTTAAAAAAAGAAGAATTACAGATGAGCAAAGGAGTGTACACTTGTTATTCCTGTTAAAGGCTGGTGGAACATTTGAGCTTCAGAGTCTTGAGCTGCAGTAGGCATGAAGCCTGCATAAAGTCTGCAGTAAGGCATGCACCAATATGGTGGTTTGGGTGGAGTCACCAGACTGCTGAGACAGGGATGAACTGACCCAGGTCAGAAATGAAACAGGTCAAAATTTCCTGTTAAATTGGTAGTGAAATCTAGATGTTGGGTGACTGCTGCCCTTCCTGGCTTGGTTAAATAGGGAGACTTAATCTCAGAATCCCTCTCTCTCTCTCTCTCTCTCTTTCTCTCCCCTACTCTCTTTCATGTGTATGCATATTTCATGCACACTTATACACATATTCCCCAAATTTATTTTGTATTGGAATGGCACATAGTAATTTTGGTTTCTTGAGTTACTAATACACTGCTTTCTTCTATATACCATATCCAGTAGCTAATCTGTCTGGGCTACCATTAAACACTATGGATAAAATAAGATCAGAAATGGGAGAGGGGGATTTTAAGCATTTTAAACTTCCCAAGTTACTCACTCAGCGTAATTTCTAGTTGCTCAATTTAATAAACATATTAAGCCCTTATTTCACAAGTACCTAACATTATGAATTTAAAGGATTTAAAATCTCTTTGGGAAGATAAGATACATTATATTAAATAATTGAATCACAGGTAAAACAGTATCAATGGTATAAAAAGTGATTCATTAAGTAAAATTCCAGTATTACCAGTTCTCCACCCCTACTTCCTTCTTCTGTATTAGTTCTTCCTTTTATCCCCGGTTTTTAATGGGATAATTGCTCTTTTTTATTTTTTCCTACCCAATTTTATTTTTAGACTCACCTCATAGTACACAGCTCAGTCCCAATCTTTCTTTCAAACTACCTTAGTAATGATAGGTTTTAAGACTACTACCCCCAATAAAAATAACTAGCATTTTCAGATACCATAAGTAAGCCCTTTTACCTTAATCGGTGCCTTATAATTAAATCTTTAATGATTTGCAAAGGACATATGAAGAAAGATGCTATCTGCATTAAGAACTTATAAATAGAAGTATGCATAGAATAATTTTACATATTCATGTATATCTGTATATCTGTACCTATATCTATACATATCTATCTGTTTGTCTGTCTGTCTATCTACCTATCTACACTTAATTGTATCTAATGGTAGCAATGGGGAGAGGAAGAAAATAATTTACATGGTAATTTTGTATATTTGAAAGGGAATTTGTGCATAGTAGATTTGCAGTTTCATGGGTAATTATCTTTTTTTTTTGTACTATGTTATGGAAATGCTTGGTTTATTCCATAAATTAAAATAAAATTTAATAACAAAAAAGATAAGTACAATTACATATCAAAGATCAATACTCAAAATGTTGTTTTATAATTACATTTTTCTGTAAGGTATGATATCTTATGTACATGCTGCTGCCAAGAATTGGTAAGGATTTAATAATTTCTTATTAGGTCCTTGATCTAAAGCCAGGGTTCTCCAATGAGATAGGTAAACTATTGTATACAGCATAGGAAACTGCAGAGAAAAGTCCTGCGGATTGCAAGTCAGGAGACCTAAATTCCAACTTCGCCACAGATTAAGTCAGGAACTCTTTGTGCTTCCTCATCAGTAAGGGGAGAGAACTGGGCAAATTTGGGTTTAGTAAGGTAATAAAATGAAACAAACAAACAAAAACCCTTTCCTAATGACTAGAATTGCCTAGAAAAATTGTTCAATAGTGTCAGTAGAATTAAACCCATTTAATGGGATGTTTTCTGTATATATGTATGTGTGTACATATGTATGAAAGCGTGTATGTGTGTGTGTATATATCACATATATTTGTGTATTTATACACACATACACACACATATATACATATATGTATATCTAACAGCAAGACTAGGTAATATCTAATGTCTTTTTCACCTCTGAGGTTTTTTTGATTCTATATCTACTTGAGGTCTAGGATTTCTTTTAGTTGTAAGATTATGTCATCCTGAGAGTCTAAGAAGTAAATACGGTGTGCCAGAGATTGCCAGATAAAGGTGATGTGCCTATTTGTACTTTATCTTGTAAGAATTTTCTCCTTTAAAATTGAATCCCTTCATATATTAAAAATAGCCTTATTTAATGGAGTCAGAATGAACTCATTTAAAGCAATGGAATACATTAGGGTCATCATTTTAAAGCTGAAAGTAACCTTAGAGACCAGAGATTTCTTTTCTTTGAATTAGTGAGACAGAAGCTAACTGACAAAATCATAGCATTTTATTTGAAGACACCTCATAAGATTTCATGACCTTGTTTTGAGGGTGGAATGAATTATATATTCCTAAGTAATAACCTTTTCTTGGAAAGTATTGTCAATGTAAAGCTACCTTTTCAGCTGTTGAAAAATGCTGACTTTTCATAAACTGAAGAGTGAAATTAGACCATGAAGCATTGTCATTAGCTGTCTATCCGTTGAATGTCTATACACTGAATTACCATTTGATTTATGATCTAAGGATTGAGTAACTGGGAATATTTTTCTTCAGACAAATGAAAACTGATTTTTGGTTATATTTAAATAAACTTCCCTCACTGACCATGAAGCCCTTGCATGCACTGACTTGTCTTATTGAAATGTAAATTTCTTGAGGATAGGGATGATCTTGCCTGCTTGTTTTTGTTTAAATCCCCAGGATTTGGTTCATTGCCTTGTACACAATAAGCACTTAATAAACGTTTTTGTATTTATTCATTGATCAAGTAAGCACAATTACTTAAGATACTTATAATTATCACTTACACAAACTCTACCAATAAAAATACTGATGTATATTCAATTGCAGTTTATTTCAATAAACATTTATTATATACTTGCTACACACAAGAGCAGAAATGTAAAATTAAAGTTCTGAGCACTATTTCTCTTTTCCTTGGACTATAAGGAACTGTTCTAAAATAATTAAATACTGGATTGCTTTAGGAACAATGAAATTAGGTATTATGAATTCCTATCTTGTCCATACATCTGTGGTTAAAAAAAAAAAAAACTCACCGATACATACGTATATATAATATGTATACTATATACATATATGCATATATATATACTATATATATATATACACATATAGTATATACATTATATACATATATGTGTGTATGTGTGTGTATATATATATTTATATTTATATATGTGTGTGTGTATATATATATATAAAATCTGTACTCCTGTTCTTCCCTAGGAAAGTAAAATGCAAAAGGTTTCTAGACAACAATAAGATGAAGTTTGAGCTCATTTGGCATTGGTTAATGTACGTATTTTCTATGTGCTTTCTTGATAACTAAATAGTCATTGTATTTTTTGCTGATTATATTTTGTGGCAATGTACAGCTATTAATGATTATGTTCTAATCTGACTCCTGTAAGATCACTTGGAAGTTTGTTCCTGGAGATGTGAAAATGATAAAATGAAGAACAAAATATAAATATGGAGAGTTCTGGAAAGATTACTTGAGAAATAGAGTGTAGTGGAATTCAGCTCTACCTACCACTACTGGCATTGTAGGAAATAAATCTCTTCAAATTTCATTTTTTTCCTCCCACTGACTATCTTTATTCAATGGAAATTTTAAGAGTGGCAAACATTGTTAAAAGAATTGGGTTAGTGGCATCAGTGGAAAAGGAACAGTGGATAAGAGGTAGGCTAATTACCACACACCATTCAAATTTAAATTGAGTATAAGGAATTTGAAATGTTGTTAATGAAAGGTTCTCACTTATAAAGTTAGATTGAGATGTAAACTGGTCATTCGAGATAAGGAAACTGAGAATTTAGTCACAGTAGGGACAATATCACAATATAGACCTAAAGACAGCTGCATGGTTGCTGCTCCAACATCTTACTTCTCACAAAAAGGCCAATGTACTATGAACATGATTATTAGAATATTTCCATGCTACATATGAAGAGAGGGTTTTCATGCCACTGAAAACAGAAAGGCAAAAAGATGTCTTATAAATTATAAGTTCAGAATTTTTGAAATTTGTATTGTAGCATTGATACTAATTTTCTAAGGTATAGGGGAAATGAAAATACAGAAACTATCAGAACACAGATGGGCACAAGTAGTTTAAAAAATTTATGTGACTTGATTTGTTTTTGGCAGATCCAATGAGCTGGATAATAACAGTAGTATATAGAAATTAAAAACTACAATTTAAGACAGTTTCATATTTTAAGCTGAATTTGATTATTTAGGAATTCAGATCCTTGCAAATCCAATTTCATAAAAACATAAAATAAATGAGCAATGAATTGTGTAATAAACCTGACAAATGAAGGACAAGATGAAGAGATGACTAGCTCAGTAAGTTGTAAATCTGAACATATGTATATCTATATCTATATCTATATCTATATATAATGTATTGTGGCTGAATATACATATATATATATATATATACATACACACACACATATACATATATGTATATATATATATATATATATATATATGGAGAGAGAAAGAGAGAGAGAGAGAGAGAGAGAGAGAGAGAGAGAGAGAGAGTATTGTGGAGGCACCCTAGGAAGTAAATAATAATCCAAGGAGAGCGTACAACATATTGGTTTATTTTCATGTTAAATTTTGCTTTAGATTATAGTGATGTGATTTGGAATAGCATTTTCAGAACATGTGCATTTCAACTGCTGAATGGAGAGAAATTTACTCAATGGTTAAATATGATCTAAGTGTTTGTTCTGTCTCTTTTAGCAGCAATTTTAAAGGCCAAATTACAAATACATATAAACAAATGGAGAATGGAAAGTCTAAAGGCATTTACAAGAACAAGTGAATTTATTTAGTTACCTTGGGCCTGTTTTTCATCTCTCTGTCTATTATCATTTGTTATATGAAACTATTTGGACAGAAGTGAAGGAGAAAATATTTTTTCTCCTTTTAAGAAATCTTGAAATAAAGAATAGTTTCCTTTGAAATCTACTTGTGCTTTACTACTTGTTTAAGAATTAGATTGTCAACTTGAACTGATATGGCAGCAAAGGATCATTTAATAATTTCTTAAAAATAGGCCAAATCCTTTTCTGAGGATGTGTCTCATCAAAGTGGATGAACTAGCCTGAAATTGAACCAAACGATGTAACTTTCTTTTTGTCAGAAAAAAAGTACTATTCCTTTCATGTTATGTAACATTTTAAAAAATTCTTATTATGATATGGGACTTCATATATTGACTCAGACCACTGATACATCAAATATTATAGCCACCTCTACCAGTGGCCCATTTTATGTCTTTTGGAGAAAAAGCACAGACTCTAATATAGCTGATAAATAGTCGGGTTTACTCCAGCACTCCAGTTTTTACATAGTAAAATTTGAAAAAAAAAAACAACAAAAAACGCAGAGCCAACTATAGATACGAGTAGGTAGCAATAGGGATAAAAAGCAATTTCTGTCTGACCTTGTACTTGATTAGCAGATGTCCTGAAACACAGGATTCTCATAATGTTATTTACTAGACATTGCACAAAGTGTTATTACTTGGCTATAAAATCAATGAGCTGTTTTTATAAAACCAGCCTCAGGATTGGATTTAATGAACTCTAGCCATAGTGAATTCTACAGGTTAAGTACATGGTTTGGAAAGGACAGAGTATTGCTTTTAATGAAGCCTGACTCTACTCATTACTTTAAAGTGATTCCCTCTGTTTTTCTATGATGACACAAACTAAAATTCAGAGACACAGAATCAATAGTTCTCCTTAAACCACCTGCTGGTATTTTTACAGAACTTGCACTTTTGATTAATCTGCTAAGTTGTTTCAAAGAATCAGTGCTTTTATTAGGCCAAGCATGGTCATATATCAGTTATTAAGCCTTATAAGAACTCATAGTATTGGATGGCAGAGTAAAAACAGGAACTCTATGCAGCTCCTGCTTCAGACACCTCCAATACCTGTGAAATATGACTCTAAACAAATTTTAGAGCTACACAACCCACTAAGTGACAGAGAGAAACAAATTTCCCATTGAAGGCAGCCTGGCAGGCCAACAGGAAGGGTCTCACCCACCAACCTGGGAGCTGAGCACAGTCCCACATGAATCACCTGGGACCAGACCTGGGGCAGCCCCAACCCACAGCACAGACCTGCTGGAACAGATATTAGGAGAGTGAATCACCAACAGCTGTGGTGCTTTCCAGGCTTCTCAACCCATAAACACCTAAGAGAAAGTAAAAGGTCAATAGGGAACTCTGTTGGAGCTGGGCGACAGAAGAACCCAGTTCAGCTCCTGCCCCTGGGGCCAGAGGTGGTGCAAGTGTGGAGGTTGCAGCTGCTGCCCTGTGGCTGCCTCTGGAGCTCCTGGTCTGCAGATTGTAGGAGGACCAAATAACCATTGAGAGGGTAATCACTCTTGATTTGATCTGCTTAGAACTGGGTCATGGTCTTGGGTGGTGGTCCTGGGGTGTGTGACCAGTGTGCCAGAGGTTGGGGTGTCCATAGAGGGGGCACCCTCCTAATAGCTCTGACAAATCTGTGAAATCCCCAGTGATTGGGATATTGCTCTCTCAACTCTGGAAGCAGAGTTCTAACCTGACAAAGAGCTCAAAAGTCAAGTAATTGGCTGGCAAGATGAGAAAGCAGAGGAAGCACAAGAAGACCATAGAATATTTTTTGGGTACAAAAAGGATCAAAACATGGAACAAGAAGAGGTAAATGAAGTCAAAACTCCTGCATAAAAAGCTTCCAATAAAAATATGAGCTGATTATAGTCCATGGAGAAGCTCAAGAAGGATTTTGAAAATCAAGTAAGAGAAGTGGAGGAAAAATTCAAAGAGAAATGAGAATAATGCAAGAAAATCAAGTAAAGCAAGTCAACAGCCTGCTAAAGGAGACCCCCAAAGTACTGAAGAAAATAATACCTTAAAAAATAGACTAAGTCAAATAACAAAAGAAGCCCAAAAAGCCAATGAGAAAAAGAATGCCTTAAAAAGGAAACTTGTCCAGATGGAAAAGGAATTTCAAAAACTCACTGAAGAGAATAATTCCTTCAAAATTAGAATGGAGCAAATGGAAGGTAAGGACTTTATAAAAAATCAAGATACTATAAAACAGAGCCAAACAAATGAAAAATAGAAGGCAACGTGAAATATCTCATTGGAAAAACCACTGACCTGGAAATTAGATCCAGGAGAGATAATTTAAAAATTATTAGACTACCTGAATGCCATGATCAAAAAAAAAAAGCCTAGAAATCATCCTTCAAGAAATTCTCAAGGAAAATTGCCCTGATATTCTAGAACCAGAGGGCAAAAGAGAAATTGAAAGAATTCACCAATCGCTTCTTGAAAAAGACCTCAAAATGAAAACTCCTAGGAATATTATAGCCAAATTCCAGAATTCACAAGTCAGGAAAAAAAATATTACAAGCTGCCAGGAAGAAACAATTTGAGTATTATGGAAACACAATCAGAATAACACAATATCTAGCAGCTTCTACACTAATGGATCAAAGGAATTGAAATATGATATTCCAGAGATCAAAGGAGCTATCATTTAAACTAAGAATCACCTACACAGCAAAACTCAGTATAATACTTTAGAAGAAAATATGGTCATTCAATTAAGTGGAAGACTTTCAAGTATTCTTGATGAAAAAACCAGAGCTGAACAGAAAATTTGACTTTCAAATACAAGAAGAAAGAGAAGCATGAGAAGGTAAACAGGAAAAATAAATCATAAGGAACTTATTAAATTTGAACTATTTACATTTCTACATGAAAAACCTGTAATTGTAATTCATGAGACTTTTCTCAGTATGAAAATATTCAAAGGGAATATGTATATATTTATACATACATATATATGTAAGTATAGGAGGGTATCTATGTATATAAATACATATGTGAGTGTGTGTATATACGGGTACATGTATACATACACAGAGGACACAGGATCAGTTGAAAAGAAAGGAATGATTCCTAAAAAATAAAATTAAGAGGTGAGAGAGGAATGTAACGAGTAGAGAAAAGGAAAGATAGAATCAATTATCTTATATAAAAGAGGCAAGAGGAAACTGTTGCAATGGAGGGAAAGAATAGAAAGGCAAAAGGGAATGGGTCAACCTCACTCTCATTGAATTTAGCTTAAGGGTGGAATAACATACACACTCATTTGGGTATCTTACCCTACAGGAAAGGGGGGAAGGAGATAATAGGGAGCATGATAGAAGAGAGGGCAGATTGGGGGAGTGGGTAGTTAGAAGCACACATTTGGAAACGGCCATGGTCAAAGAAGAAAATAGAATAAGTGGGCGGCAGGATGGGATGGAGGGATATATAGTTAGTCTTTCACAATATAACTGCTATGGAAATGTTTCGCATAACTACACACGTACAACCAATATTGAATTGCTTGTCTTTTCATTGGGCGTGGGTGAGGAGGGAAGAAGGGAAAGACTTTGGAAATCAAAGTTTTAAAAACAAATGTTAAAGAAATGTTGTTGTTGTGTTTTTTTGTTTTTGTTTTTGTTTTTTACATGCAACCAGGAAACAAAATATACAGGCATTGGGGTATAGAAATCCATCTTGCCCTACTTGGAAGTTAGAGTGGCTTATGGGAGAGTATGTAAGAGAGAGCAGATTGGGGAAAGGGATATTCAGTAGGCTTGCTATCTTGGGGTGGGGGGTACGGGAAAGACAGGGAGAAAATTTGTAACTCAAAATCTTGTGGAAATGAATGTTGAAAACTAAAAATACATTTAAAAAAAAGAATTCACAGTATTTGATAATCCAGTTTATAAACAAATGAACAATTAGAAAGCAAGTCCAAACACAATCCTTTTCCTCAAGGAGTTTACATAGTATAGATGTTTTAGATTTTTCTGATATAATTACCTTACAAAGTAAAGGGAAAATTTATTGTACTACTTAGAAATTTAATTACTAGGTGTCACCTATTTCATCACCTAATAATGGGGACATATGTTAATTCCCTATCTTCCTTCCTTCCTTCCTTCCTTTCTTCCTTCCTTTTTTCCTTCCTTTTTTTTCCTTCCTTCCTTTTTCTCTCTGTTTCTCTCTCTCGCTCTATCAAGAGAGAGAGAGAGAGAGAGAGAGAGAGAGAGAGAGAGAGAGAGAGAGACTGGGAAAACAGGAGCATTGAAGCACTTCTGATTTTCCAAATTGGTTTAGCCTTTGTGGAAAACAATTTGGGACCATAAAGTCAGTAAAGTAGGCAAATCTTTTGACTGAACAATAGGACTACTATGTTGTTGAGGCAACCACACTGGCATACCCAAGATGGCTGCTAGCATGGGTTTTTACATCTTCTTTACTAGAAAAGATAGCTGTTTAATGGATCAATAATCATTTTTAATTATATTCACTAGTTCAGGGGAAAAGTCAGTTCTCTGAATTTCAGAGAAAATACAAGCAGAACAATAAAAACCAACAGACAGGTCTCTGACAGCCTGAATCAACTATGCGCTGTATTGAGAGAGCCTTTTTACATCTGAGCAGTTGGGGTGCTCTGAACATATAGCCACTCAGAATCTCAACCAGGGAATCATAAGTTCCTTCTCATAAGTGAGCCCCTAAAGCAAAATACCTGCTCAGAGTATATATATACACTTCTCAGAGTCAGAAGGCATCACAACCCTCTTGAATCAGTGCCTAATTAGGAATTAGCAAAAGGTGTGAAAGTCTTCCTATAAGCAAGCCTCCCCTAAGCAAGCTTCTGTTAATGGGCTCCATATGCGGCCTATTAATGGGCAAGGGAAATCTTAAATCTCATTAACATTACATATATCTATGCTTTAAAGAGATGATAGAAAGAAGTAAAAGACCCATAGAAGTGAAATATTTATAGCAATTGTATTTGTTGTAGCCAAAAAAAAACAAAAACAAAAACAAAACCCTAAGATTATTAAGGAACTCCCTTCGATTTGTACTATATATAGTATAAGAATGTCATGGGACATTATTGCCCTGTGACCAATGAAGAAAGGGATTTGTTTCAGAGACTTGTATAAACTGGTATATGTTGATAGTGAGTAAAACTAGGAGAACAACATACAATAGTATAATTATGGTACATAAAAACAGTTTTGAAAGAATGAAGTATTTGATCAATACAGTGATTAACCATTACTCCAAAAAGTCATATTGGAATACGTTACCAGTTTCCTGAGAGAGAGGTGATGGTCTCAAGGTGTAGAATTAGACATGCATTTTCTAGTCATGATCTATACTTGGATTTGTCTTGCTTGATTATATATATATTTATTAGAAAATTTGGGTTTTTCTTTCTTTCCTTTTTAATTGGGTTGGGATGCGGTTGTGAGGAAGGAGAATGAAGCTATTCAAATTAAAAACAAAAACTTAAACCCTTATTGAAAAAGAAATTTCCCTTCATGGTTGTATGAATGATATATGTTTAAGCGTAAACTATTTATAAATGAATCTGCCTGTGTGTCCAAAGTGGAACCCAGGTCTGTTTTGAACTTGAAACCAACTCTCTGTTCACTGTGCTGAAAGTGAGCATTAATAAAATGTTGGAATCAGACAAAGTCTTAAAGTCAAGAAGATCTGGGTTCAAATGTTTTTCTTTGACACATAGAGGCTTTATGATGTGGGGCAAATTGCTTTGCCTGTCAGTATCTCAAACCACTCTCTAAGACTTTTACATTGTTGAATAGTTATAGGTCTTCCTTAAGAAAAAGAACTAACCGTGGAGAACTTCCTTTATAAACTGGGACAGCTAGGTGGTGAAATAGATAGAGCTCGCCTAAGATCAAGAAATCTTGAGTTCAAATCTAGCCTCAGACACTTACTAGTTGTGTTACCCTTGGCAAGGTACTTGATCTCTCTCTGCCTGTCTCCTCCTTTGTAAAATGGGAATAATATGACCCTTACTTCCCAGGGAAGTAAAGATCAAATGAAATACTATTTGTAAAGTGTTTAGCAGAGTGTCTAACACATAATAGGAGCTTAATACGTTTGTGTTTTTTTTTCTACCAATACAATGGCAGGTTCAAATTATATGTGTATATAAAGACAGATATAGATATAAATCTATGGATTTATATAGACTTATTTCTATCTTTGTATATATCTAAAAAAAATTGTTAAATGTGGGTAATTATAGCTGGAGATCACTTATAACTTGTCAGTTAGGTGTCATAATGGATAGAGATTTTGGCTTGAAATTCAGGAAATCCTGAGTTCAAATCTAGCCTCCAACTTTTACTGGTTGTATTACCTTAGACAAGCTACTTCATCTCTCTGCCTCAGTTTTCTCATCTGATAAATGGGAAAATTAATAGCAGTACTTTTCTCACAGGAATATATATTTGTATGTATATAGATACACACACATATATGTGTATAAAATTCAATCATATTTGTAAAGCCCTACATAAATGGCAGCTTATTATTGCTGTCCTGTTTGCACATAGGAAGAGAAAATCATTATAAGATCAAGTGAGGAGAGTGATGAAATGGAAAGTGACATAAAGTAGGCATTGCTTGTAAATGAAATATTTAAGAACATTCTTTTAATAAACAGATCATTTGCTTGAAAGAACATTGTCTTAACTTAAAAACTAAAAAGGTGTACTTTGACAATGAACTCAGTGTAGCCACAAATGTCACATGTTGTTAACTGCATTACTGCATAGTTCCTTTATTACAAAGCATGCATACATATCAAAACATACAGAACAGCCTGGTCAAACATAGTTAATTTGGAAGAAATCTTTTCTTCCCTTGCAACATCAAATTCAATGACAGCAATGTTTTATATTTGTAGATGGCTTTTGTCTTTACAAGGCTTTTTTCATACAATTTTTTCCACTGGTTCCAAAAAAATAGCACTGCGAGATCAACAGGACACGTATTATTACCTCCATTTTGAAGAAGAGGGAACTTGGATTCAGAGAAATCCCAGAGGTCACGCACTTAGCAAGTTGAGAAGCCATTGCTAGAACTCGGGCCATCTAAGTCCCATTTTGTTGCTCTTTCCACTATAATATAGTTCCTTCCACAGAAACCTGGTGGGGTTTTTTTTCCCCTATTTTCATGGTCTGTCTCTCTTTTCTGGTGATCCTTTTTTTCTCTCTTTCCAAATTTTTCTCCATCTTTCTTTCTCTGTCTTTCTATATCTATCTCTCCTTTTGTCTTTTATTGTTCAATTCATGACATTGACTACTAAAGCACGAAGGCTTTTCTAGCTAAAATGTGATGGCATACAACCACATGGATAACATTAAAGATATATGGAAGGATTGATATGTATTCACACATGTACGAATATATAGGTATGCATAGATTTGTGTGTATATGTAATATACATATTATATGCCATTAAAGTTTAATGACATATATATGTATATATGTATACATAATTAGTTCAAGTTAATAAGATTAAACTCCACCAAAACCTTTGGGGCACCTCACACATTCAAATTTATCATAACATTTTGTAATGATGTCTTTGTACCAACCACAATCTGCTCTATTTCATAATTATATGTGTTTATGTCTTGACTTCTCTATTAGATTTTAGTCTTCCAGAGGGCAGCACTTAAAAAAAAATATGGAATGCTTCCTGATATTTTTGTGTTCTCTTTGCTTACATTATTCCAAATTTCCTGTGGTACTTATACGAAAATACATATATACATATTTGCTCTCAGGAGCAAAAAATCTCTACTATGTGCTTCAGGTGAATGAATGCTGGAAATATGTTTAAAGTTAGTTTTAGATTATTCTAAACTAAGCATTTCTGTTTAGTAAGAGGGCTCTATTAGTTCAGCATCACCCCATGGCTCTGAAAATCCCTCACTCACAAGCAATTTTTGAGGTTATAATTCATAGCATTCCTAAATAAGAAAAATTGTACAGCACAGTAAAATATAGTTAGTGAGCTTAGAGTAAGGTAGAAATTCAGTTAACTGTTTGTATTCTCAAACAGAATAATAATAACTTAAGTTTCAGTTTCGTTCTTGGAGAATAATTTTTCCTAAAATTATTCAGTCCCTCTTTGATTATTCCTTTTAAAATTTTTTATTATCCAACTGGTCAAATGTGAGCTTAAGAGATATTTCCATTATTGGAAATTGATGGTTGTATCATGATGAATAAACTTTTTTGTTTTATATTAGTCTAAAGGTCTTAGAATAGTAAAATTTTAAATACTTTCTTAATACTTCTAAAAAGCAGTATGGGAGGTGAAAGGTTTTCTGTTTCTATACTGATTAAATTTCCTTTTATAATATCCAACCAGAAGATTATATTTATGCCTTCTACAATTTGCTTTCCTAATGTCTAAAGTATCTTGCATTTCCTTTTTTGATTTTTTACGAATTTCAAGATTGCGGAATCCCTTTATTGTACAATTAAAATTACTTTGAAGTGCTTAAAATGTGTCTGGCACACATTAAGATCTAGGAATACAAAGAAATAGAAATATACAGTACCTGAACTCAAGGAGTTCACATTCTAATGAGAATGATGACGTATAAGAAGCTAAGTCTATATGAGGTATATAAAGAGTAAATGGAAGGTAATTTCACAAGGGGTGAGAAATGGAGAGGGTGAGGTCAACCAGTAAAGACCTTCTCACTTCATTAACCAGGTCTTCCTACTTACACAGAATTAAATCCAAAGTGCAATTTCTCTTTTTTCTTCCTCAACCTTCCAAGAGATGGAACTTGTATTTTGCTTTCATATAATAATTAAATATATTGTTTTCCTTAAGTATGATTGATGCAAGTTTTGTTCTGTTTTCACTCATATTGAGCCCCATACCTTTCACATAATAGGCACTGAAACCATGTTCAAGAGATTTAATTGAACGAGTCTTTTAATTTCACTTTATGTTTAAAATGACTAGATGGATGAGATAATTTGTAAATCCTTTAATCCATCAGTTTTCTCACCTATAAAATTAGCATCTGCTTCTGTTTTCTCTATAAGGTTGTGATGAGGATCAAATAAAAATGATTTCATATACATGAAAGCATTTACTAAGTCACATAACCTAATAAAGTGTATAATTGTTGTTATTAGTTACCATTATCATTGTTTGCCAATCAAGAAATTACTTTTCTCAACTAGCAGTAGTAACAGTCTGACAAAGAAATTAGCTTGCAAAAATTAGTAAGAACAATGATGATGATGATGAATGATTTCCCCCTATTACTTTAAGCTGTATTATTAAAAATGAAAAAAAAAAGACCTTTATTTTTATATTAAGGAGAAAAAATATCCAGTCTTATTCATTTCATTTCCTGACCACCTCTTCACCAGACCCACTGGGACTATAAAATTTTCTTCCCTGGAACTTCTATGCTGAGTTCCCAGTGTCTTGATAGATGATTCCCTTAGTCATCCATGAGGTCTAAGCCAAAATACAGCTACTTTTCACTTTACTTTCCAGTTATCTCCTTCATCACCCATCATGCTGCTGTCTTCATACCTGTACTTCCTTTCTTTCCAATTGTGGAACCATAATGAAATCGACTTTTCTATTATCCTAGCAGGTCTACTCCATTATGGTTTCACTCATAATCCCTTTAACTTTCCAAACCACAATATATTTTCTGGCTACAAATCTCTTGTGTGTATTGTCTCTCACTATTAGAATAAAGCTTCTTGAGGGCAGGCATTCTCTTACCTTTTGCATTTGTAGCCTCAGCATTTAGCTCTGTGCTTAGTACATGGTAAGTACTTTATAAATACTTTTTCATTCATTCATTCATTCATTTAATATTTCCATTTAATACTTGGCTGTACTCTGAGTAACATGAGTTACAAAAAGCAACAGCTTTATCAAAAAGCTGCAACAGTCTTTCAGATTAATTTTCTGTAGATTATAGTGATAGAAATTATTCCATATTTTTCAGAATAAACTTATTAACTTTGCATTATATAACACCCAGATAGAGAAACCAACTTATTTGCAGCTGTATCAGTCCAACTGTTTATGAACTTCCTTATAGGTATTTCAAGATATACTTTATTGCTTTTCAAAATCTGGATCAAGGTTTTTATTTTTTCCCCTGTTCTTCTTCCCCAACAAAATGGGCAGAACCATTTAATTAGGCTAATTCTGATTAAAAATAGTTTAAAGATAATATAGTTCAGGTTTTATTTTAAGTCCTATTTGAGAGATGTTTATTGAACCAGATGTTAACCTATATCACAATAATTGTCTAGATTTGAACAACTTGGTTAGTTCCTACAAGGTAAACAATTGTAGTTTTAGATTGACATGCTTTGACAAAGAATGCCCAAGAATGGAAACATAGGAATTGTCATTTGTGAGATTTTAACTATTGAGGTGTTGCATTGCTATGTCTTAGAAAGTTGAGATACATTTTATCATAAGGATTTATTTAATTACTCTAATATCTTGAATTGAAGTCTACAAAAGGCACTAAAACTGAGTAATATGTAATATCACCTAGTGATGGAGGGGTTAAAAGGAACAGAATGTCTTATAGGGTAAAACAAACAAACAAACAGATAAAAAACCAACAACAACCCACTAGAAAGTAAACAGTTGCATAGGGGAAAAAATGACCAGATATCCATTCAGAAAAAAAAAAAGTTGATCACAGTTATAATTTGGTTCACAATTCTCTGTCACTCTTGAGGAATAAGTAGCAGAGCAGAGATATAAAGGAAATTGATATAAAAGTAATAAGGATTACTACATAAAATCATAATGGTAGACTTGGTCACAAAATGATACAACTTAGACTGAATTTTATAAAAATTGGTCAAATGGGGTAGCTTACCCCTTAGAATATAGACAAGAAGTCCCAGCCTCCCTGCACCATCCCTGTTTCACCAGACCTGAGTGGGAGGGGGCAATGAGCTCCCCGGATCACCCCAAACACACTCTTGTCGCTAGACCTTGCCATGCCACTCCCTGTAGCCCTGCAGTCTTGCCTGGCCAAATGTGGCATCCTCAAACACATGGAGGCTGAGCCAGAGGAAGAGATTACCCCCGAGGCCTATGACAATGACCCCGTGGACTACAAGGGCATCAGGATTGAGGACTTATCACTCAACTGGTACAAGGTGTTCGACCCAGTCTGTGGCCTTCCTTAGCATTGGAACATGGAGACAGAGACTGTCTTGTCTGAACCCCCACAATCCCAGCTCTGTCATCACCAAGGCAGCCAAGAAACTCAGAAGCAACATGGATCCAGAAAATAAGGTATACCATGGCTATGAATAGCTGGACAGAGAAGATGAAGGAATGATGTTACCACCTAAAGGAAGACTTGTACCCCTACCCCAAGGGCAAGAAAGCCAGCCGGAACAATGAAGAATTGGATCCTATGGACCCTAGTGACTATTCTGACTATTCTGATGCTGTGAGAGGTACATGGTCTACAGGTCTTCCCAAGCAGAATGAGGCAAAGACAGGGGCTGGGCCCCTGTTCCAGCAATGGCTCTACCTCTCCCCAGGGGCTTCTGACCAATGCTAAGGCTTCACGGGCCAAACAGCAAGACTAAGATTGAGCCCACCTTCTCCTCCAGATGCCCCCAACTCTTGTCTTCATAATAAAGTGTTTTCCTTTCAATTTTTTTTTTAATTAGTCAAATACTTTCAGAATTATCATGGATAATAAGACAACTAAAAATCAAAAAGTAAGGGAGCTGAAAGATTGACCTTGCTTTATTTGAAAAATACAAAACAAAACAGGAGAAAATAAAGCCCCAAACATTCTTTAGAAAGATTAATTTCCAGTAAAGCTGGGAGGGGGTGGTGGAGGAAAGCAGAAAAGTCATCAAATTTAATTCATTTCGAGAAACGAGTGTTAAAGTCTAGTGTGTACGTGACACAGTTCCAGATACCAGGGAAATGTAGACGAAAACAGAATACTTCCTGCTTTCAAGAACTTTGCATTCTTCTGGTAGACATACAGAAAATGGTAACTTTAAGAGAGAAAAAAAAAGACCTTAAGAAAAAAATGGAATTTATTTGGTGTTGCATATTTTGTGTCTAAAAGAAACAAGAGCCTATGCAAAGTGAAAAATCACTATGTATTGAGAAGACAAAGTAAAACACATTCAGCGTATTTTGTGTCTGTGGGAGATGCATATTTTGGGGAAGGCATAGAAAATACTACAGTATATAAACATAAAGATGTAAGAATAAGTTTCCTTATATTTTTCGTGACTCAATTAGTCTCTCCTGAAAGTTTTTATTCATTAAGATAACTAAAAATATTCTCAATTTTTCCTAAAGTATTTTCTTACTTTGTTACTCTCATTTGCCATTGTCACATCTTACCTTATGTTTTATTTTCCTCATTAGATTGTAAGCTTCATGAAGCCAGGGACTGTCTTTTGCCTCTTTTTCTATCCCAGCTCTTAACTAACTGCCTGAAACATAGTTATTACTTGATAAATGTTTGATTATAAATGATTGACTGATAACTTCTCTCTAAGTCTGCAGTAATCATGTCCTGTAAGAACTGTAGAATATAAATTCCTCCAGGACAGTGTTTATTTCTTTTTTGATTTTATATCCTTAGAACTCAGAATCTTGTCTTATTTATGCAATTAATAAGTGTTTGTTGAGTTAAATTAAATTGGTCTTAGAGGAACTGAGATTAAAATGAAGTCTTTATCAATCGCTTAAGAGGTAATTAGTTACTTCAGGAAATAAAAATTTACAAAAAAAAATTTAAAACACTATCTGAGTTCTATTATCAACATGCATGATTGGTGACTAGAAGAAATTATTTTGCCAAAGCCTAAGTAATGGAAATATTCAATAAAGAAAATGAAGATAAAAAATCAATGAAGGAATTTTAGAGTTAATGTGACATAACATTGAAAATTGCATATAGGAAAACTTTGTAAACATTTGGAAATAGAAAAAAAAAATCTATATCCAAAAATGGGACCTAGAAGTAAGGACCCAAAAGACATAGAACCTCGTGGCTGTCATATATTGTATATTTTGTCATCTTCCCAAAATAATTTTTTGAGGGCGATGACTATTTTCATTTTGGCTTTATGTCCATGGTGCCCTTGCACATAGTAGGTGTTTAATAAATGTTTTGTTAATTTAATTATCTAATTATACTTTAGGCTTTTTAAACATATAAATTCCACTGATTTGCTACTCAACACAAATTTGATCCTCTGAAATTCTAACTTAGGTGTTGATGACTGCTGCTATAATCCTGATATTTCAATCTCAGTAAATTCTACTAATCACTTTATTTAGACTTGAATATAAAGTGTTGCTGATAAAATTCTTGAGCCAAGAAAGAATTAATGTCTTCATTGATCACAGGACTAATATTAAATGTGAAATGACTTTGGAGCAATTAAGAAATGAAAAAAAGGCTATTCGTTGACATCCCAAGATATTATAAAGTAATTAGATATTTTAAGACATTTGTATGTATGTTTGTGTGTGTAGTGATATTGGAGGGAATTTGATGACAGGATTCCTATAAAGTTGCTATAGAGCAGTTGTATCAAATTCAAATAGAAACAAGGGCCACTAAGCTATATATAAGTATCCCTGCAGGCTTCGTATTCACTTAGTTTTGAAATGTAACATTATCTATGACTTATTGCAGTTTTATTTATTTTTATAAATATTTCCCAATTACATATTAATTTGGTTAGAGGAATACTCTAGTGTGTCGTGGGCTGCATGTGTCCGTGTTTGACATCACTGCTCAAGAGAACATCTGGCAGACATTTTACCTCCACTTCCTTTTTAACACCATGTCTGGTTTTATCCAGCTAATCAAGTCAGAGATTCAGGAACCTGGTCACCAGTTTTTGGCTACAAGCCATTACTTTGTATGATATTGTAAATCCCTATGAACTAGAATTGGGACATAGAAATGCTAAATCATAATCGTTACTGTAGCAAAGTTAGGATATCATGACCTTTAGCAGATGAAACAAGTGTTGAACTGCACAGCATAGGAAGATCACTGAAATTGAAAACAAAGTACCTGTGTTCTCAGCCTGGTTTAGTCAACATCTGTATGATTTTGGCAAGTGTCTGGTATGCTTTCAGGGCCTCAATTTACTAATCTGGAAAATTCAGGGATTAGGCTAGATATTTTCTAAGTCTCTGCCAGATGTAGCCTGTTATGTTTATTATAGTGGTCCCCATGCTTCTTGACCACTATTGCATTTCACCCTGTTGATCAGCATCTTTTTGAATATACTTGGTTTCATGATACATTTTGCTTCATTCCCCTTCTATCTATATAGCCACTCCTTAGTTTCCATTTCTGTATCATCAATCAATCAATCAAGAATTTGTTAATTGATCAAGATATGACAGGCAGTGTGCTAAGAGCTGAAGATTAAAAAAAAAAAGAAAGAAAAGAACCTCAAGAAGTTTACATTCTGGTTGAGGAAGCAATGTGCACATATATAAAGATATATAGGTTATATACAAAATACTATACAAAGAAAGATACAAAACAATCTGAGGGGAAGTAGTTGAAGGGAAGAAGGTGATGCTTATGAATGGATCTTAAAAAGAAACCAGAAAGCCTATGAAACTGAAGTGAGGAGAGAGAGCAGTCAAGATATGGGTGATAGTCAATGCAAAGGCAAAGAGATAGAAAAACATGGAGCATTATGTGTCAGCAACAGCGAGTTAGTATAGCTGGAATATAGAGTTAGGGGAGTTGAGTAATGCTTAAGGAGATGGGAAATACTGAAAGAAACCAGATTGTGAAGTGCTTTAAATATCAAACAGAGGAGTTTGTATCTGACTCTAAAAGCATTAATAGGGAGCCACTGGAGTTTTTGAATAGGAGGCTGACATAGTTAGCCTAGCACTTTGGAGAGCTACCTGTGTAGAGGATGGATTAAAGTGGGCAGAAACTTGATGAAGGCAGGCCAATCAGGAGGCTATTGGAATGATCCAGACGAAAGATGTTGGGGTGTGTGTGAGGGTCTTAATTAGATTAGTGGCCACAGGAGTAGAAAGAAAAGGACACAGAAGTGTGTGAAGGTAGAAATGACAAGATTTAGCAGCTATTTGATTATGTGGGGTGGGTCTGGTGTATCAAGAATGACACTGAGTTTGTGTAATTGGAAGACAGAAATGTTTAAAAGAGGGGCAGAAGTTTGGAAAGGGCATGGATAATGAGCTCTGTTTTGGACATATGAAATTTAAAGCGCCTCCTGGTCGTCCAGTTTGGAATGTTCAATAGAAAGTTTGTGAGGTGGGACATGACTTCCACAAATGGTCATTGGGACCACATTAGCAAAGCCGCCCACACTTTTTCAGTTTTTCTTATGAAGGAAGATATTATGGAAATAAAAAAAAGTCACTACATAAGAAACAGAGAACAAAATTGCAGATCTTTAATTTGTCAGGAGAAAATAATCAATGAAGTCATATCATACTGCTGAGGAAAATGATTATAAGGAGCACATTACCGAGTCATTCAAATAGGAAAGGGAAATAAAGTATCTCTGGCATGTGAGTAGTTTTGATCAGCAAAATAAGAGTTAATATGAGAGTGAGTAGAAATGTATCTAAATTAAAATAGATTTTCCTCATTCTTCTCAAATGTATTCGTACTGTATTCATTTGATAGCTCATATTCACTTGGCATTTTCAGTTTTTCAAAGCACTTTCTTCATAGCAAGTCTATGAAGTAGCAAATTTTGACATTCTCTATTTTACAAATGGGGAAACTAAGGCATAGTAAAGTTAAGTTACTTGCTTAAGATGGCACAGCAAATATTCAAGTGGGGAATCAGATGAAGACCACCTAATTCCAAGTGTAGCACCCCATTCAGGACAGAGATTCATGTTTTGATTTGTAATTTTAAATAGAGAACATGGTAAAGTGTTTTTAGATGGTGTAGAAGCCAAGAAAACTTAGGTAAAAGTCCTTTGATTTACACATATTGAATGAGTGACTCTGGACAAAGTAGTTAACCTCTCAGTGCTTCAGGCAATTGTCTAAGACTTTGTGTTATCCAGTGGATATGGATCAGCATTGCTTAGGGAATTCCCTAAGTTTCCTTTCACTTGCAATTGTTTAGACCAATAAACTCCTGAGCTATCAAAACAAAACAACTTGATTAGTAGTAGATACCAAGTACCACCCTCATTAGAACTGTCCCTCATAAAACATTTATCAAACCTCTTCTAAAGTTCTCTGAAGTTCAGGTAACCTCATCGAGTCACTTAATTTCTCTGGGTTCGGTTTCCCAATCTGTAAAGTAAGAGCATTAGACTTGATGATTTTTATGTTCCTTACAGTTCTTAATCCATGATCATAAATTTGCCTGCATCCAGCCCTTTGTGATAGGTCCCACATCCCAAGTTGGGAAGTGGAAATTCAGTGCTGTTTTAAAAGATTTTAATTATCAAAATTAATTTAAATGTAACAATTGAATGGTCTTCATGTATTTTATAAATACATAGTACATTTGCTTATTTACAAAATTCACACCTTTTTTTTAGTGTTCCTTATTCATTTTTATATTGCAGGGGTCAGAAAAATAATCAGTATTGTGTTCTGGGTGTTAAATTTCCCCTTGAAGGTTTTCTTGCTTCTTCTGGTTCTCATTTAAAACCTTGTCTTCAGATCAAATAAGTGATCCAAGGCATTACAAGATACATATTCATATGTGTATAAACATGCACATATCACATATATATGCATATATGTGTATATTTACACATATGTACATCAATATATAAGTGTTTCTATACCTATATAAATGTTTCAATACCTATATAAATATGTAATATCTAAATAATTATCGTTAGATTTCTATATTTTAGGAATATTATGTAATCTATATATAACACACACACAATGTGTGTTCATTTGCTGCCTCCTCTCTCATTAGCTCTAAAGCACACTAATTTAACAAGAAGAAGTGAGGCTGCTTAGAGTCCCCCTCTATTACTGCCCAGAGTTAGGTGACAAAAGCTACTTCATCCCTAATGCCCCTTGGTAAAGTGAATGCTTGGTGTTTTTTGGACAAGGTGCAGTCCTGAGGCATGAAGAGCTGGTCTAAGTAGATATTTAGCCTCAGGCCAGGACACTGGGAACTCTCCCCCACCCTGGATCTCTGGAACTGTGCAGTTATGGCAAAGGATCCATTTTATTACATGTCTCAATATATTAACATAGCAAATATTCTTACTGTGCCCTGAATACATTTCTCAGTATGTGAATTGCTATTTTGCAAATGTCTGTAGCTGATTTTTTGTCAACATATTTATTAATTAATCAAAATATTCTATTCAGAGTAAGTTGCGGGGGGAGGGTTAGTCCAGAGAGTATCCTTTCAACCATTTAGTAGATGGTGTTTGTATTATTATGTCAATTGACTTCATTTGATGTTCTAGAATCCTGTGAAGCTGATTAAGGAGCTTCATTACACCTCAGTAAGAAGCATAAATGTCTTTATACTCCCTTTCCACTGACCAATCAGGGTCTGAAGAGTGTGGGAGGAACCCTTCACAAGATGCAAATGGACCAGTCCAGGCATGACCTAATGTGGTTCTGCATTGAGTGGTAGCAATATTAGAGGAGAGAAGGGGACATATTTGAAAGATGGTGCTAAAGCAAACTTGACAGGCTTTGGCAACAGATTGAATAGGAAGGGTGAGAGATAGTGAGGATTAGAGGCCAACTTTTAGGTTGTGAACCTGAGGAACTAGGAGGATGGTGGTGCCCTTCACAATAATATGGAAGGGATGTGTGTGTGTATGTGTGTGTGTGTGTGTGTGTGTGTTCTTGTGGTTGTGATTTAAACCCAGGGACACCAAATAGCTGTTGTGGTGGGGGTTCTTCTGCCCACCCCAAAACTGTTACAGTTTCATGATTCGTTGTGGTGGAACCTTCTCAAAGAATTCACAGTCAGACCACCTCTAATCCAAGTATAGGCATTTATTGAGATTGAGGCCTCTCATGAATCAGGCTAAGTTCTAAGAGGGACCACCAACTTTAGAGAAAGCAATATGGATTTCTACAGGGTAAAGATGCAGTTACATAACATAAATTTACATAGAATAGAGAAGTATCATTAACATTAAAAAGGCAGGAGGAGTTTGTTAAGGGATTAGGTAATGGAGGAGGGGTTCCATCTATGGTTTGGTGGTTAAACATTCTGGTCATTCTCCCCTCCAACTGGCTATCCATTGAGGTTCTATCTGGTTGAGACAGATAGTTAGGTATTGTGGTCCTGTCGTGGGCTAGATGGATAATGTGATTGTGACTGAATATAAGAACATACCTGTTTCTACTGGAATGGGTCTAGGGGTAGTGACCAGGTAAAGGTAATAGTTAGGCTCCCATCACATGGGCACATGTGATGTTTCTGGGGAAACTAAGAGTTCAGGGATACACCTGTTGTTCCAGTGAGCAATGAGGCATATATGAAGAAGTTAGGATATGGGCGGGGGTGGGGGGGAGGACAGGTACAGTGGGCCCGCTGTTCAGTGGGGCTGGGCCTATGATGGAGTTAGAATATTGGGGCTGGAGGCAGCTTTATTAGAATTCCATCACTTGTGTGTGCACGCGCATGTGTATGTATGCGTATGTATGTGCCTCTTTGCATGTATATGTATGTAGTAGGGGGAGGGTTTAGAGGAAAGGATGATGAATTCTGTTTTGTACATGTTTAGTTAAAGGTCTCTATTAGACATTTATTCTGAGATGTGTGAAAGACAGTTTTTTTTGCAAGTTTGAAGGTTAGCAGAGAAACTGGCACAGGAGAGGGGAATTTGAGAATTATTAGTATAGAGATGGTAATAGAGGAACAAGAATGTAATATAATGTCATTTGAACAGGTTTAAGGTTTAGCCTTGGTAAGGAGTAAGGCCACTTCAGGGTATAAGACAAAGGTGATGAGGAGGCTTAGCCAGCAAGATTGTAATCTGCATCAAATATGAGAGTTATATCTGTAAATACTGCTCATGAAATATTTATTCTACCCATTTCAGCACCTCAGAGACCTATGATTTATTTCCTGTGCATGTAGCCCTATTGATGCAGAAGGGATTCTCCCCAACAGACACCTTAGTAAATTGTCTTTGAGAGCTTCCCTAACCTAATTTATTCCATTCTAACCACCAAAGGCAGTTTATGAACAAGTGTAGCCTTTGGTGCTGCTAGGTGGGCTGCTATATAAGTATCGCTTTGCTAGTCATACATACTTGGAGCTCTCCAGCTCAGAAACTATACTTGCCATTGCTCCTTATTTTTTCTCACTGCAATCTCCTGCTCAGAATTTAGGTTTGAAAGCAGAAGGCATACAGGCCAACAGCCGCTTCAGGCTAAGTGGCTGCTGTACCACTGCTATGGATCTCTTTCCCTTGACAACTTATAATTTACTAGGGGTGAATTTATTGGTCCCAAATAAAATCAAGAAAAATTCAAAAGCAGTAGTAACTCTCTAACTTTCTGAAATATGAAAATTTCTTGCTCTAAATCCCACTACTTTTTCCACTAAACATAACTCTATGAAGACTCTCTAAGAAATGCATCTCTCTGTAATCCTTCCCAAGATGTAAATTATAATCAGACAGGGTTAGAATCTACTAGCTACTGAGCTAGTGGTTTTTTTTTAAACTTATGGTTGAAAAATAAGCTTTAATTAATATCAACAAATAAAAATAAAGTTTTTATCCACGGGTTATTTCCATTGATAACTGGAAAGGGAATAATTGAACTTTTTCCTTTAAGATGTTGAAGGGTTTATTTTCACTTAGGGATGAATGACTTTGCAGGTAAGACAGAGAAGGGGGGAGATCCAGGCACTATTAAGTCCAGTGAATGTTTTTGTTACCACCCCACTGGAGCCTAGATAAATAGTCTTTAATCTTGAACCTATTCCTTATTGTAGTCATCATTTTGCTTCACTTTATCCCAGTCCTGTGATGTTGCGGCATGACTTGTCTGCCTCTGGATGCCATTGTGCCCCTTCCCTGAAAATCGTCTCAGGGTAAAAATCAAAGCTTCCCAGATTTGGAGAGGTGATTGCTGAGTAATATCTGCATGAACATGCATGCTTCCTGAATCCCTCCTCTGAGATTTACACCCCAGATCAGATCACATCATGGTAGCCAACCTTCTGGTGACAGACTTGCAGATTTAGTCAGGCTGGTGCTCATGTGACAAACATATAATCCATTGCCAATTCAACCCTGATGACTTCCTACATTGCTAGAATCTTTGTCTGGCATAGCTGTGGGGAATCCAAGACCAATTCTATGCCAGGAAGAATTGTCAGAATAAGACTTTAGTTAAAGATAAAATTTACAGGGACTTTAAGGCCCTACATATGTGCCAAAGAATCATTGCTTTTTGTTAAAATCACTGAAAATCTTTAAAAAAAAATAAGAGAATCAGTAATGTGTTTTACTATTTCATCAGATATTTTAATAGTTTACAATTAATGCTTCTTCTAAGTACATCCCATTTCTTGGGAACTTAAATTTCCAAGAAAGAATGACATCACAGATCTAGTAGTCTTTTTCAGTTATCACCTTTTCTCACTTTCAAGGTATTTGAGAAGTCCATTCTTTATTAAAAAATACATGGTTCAGTATTGGGAACAGATTTCTGTCATAGTGGTAGGGATAATTATAGCTGTCAGTCCTTTCAACATGAGAAAACAATATCATTTCCACATTACAAGAAGCAGATTGTAAGCATTTAAATGAGAAGAAATAATAGCATTCATGTGATGCATGGTATTGTGATTATTCATATTGTAAACTTAGGTCATTTGGCTGAATATATAGTTTTACATATCAGGATTTAAGAAGACCCGAGTTTACATGCAAGGATGATAGCTATTCTGGTAAAACAGATGGTAAAACAAAGAGCAGTTCTAAGCTTCTTATCAGGGAGAGGGGAATGCTGAGTTAGAGCAGCAGTTCAAGGAAACTTGTCTTAACTGCTTTCATATGAGTTTGTGTTGCTCATGAAAGCACTTCCTTTGCATCTGGGTGTTCTACACATCTGGTTTATTTGTATGTTAGAAATAGACTTTTGTTTTATAAAACAAGAAAGCAGTTGAAACTGAAAAAAAAAATTAAAGTGTAAAGTGGGTGGTAAATTCTTTCTTTGCTGTTGTGTCTTTCAATGGAGAATTTTTAGACAATATACTTTTTTATTTTTTTTCTTGCCAAGCAGACCAAATTTCTAAGCTAAGGCTAACTGGAAAAGTAGCATTGAAATAAGACATTTTTTTCTCCCTGATCTATTCAAATGAATTTTGGGGAGAACTCAAGATAACTTGTATTTGTACATCTCAGGCAATCTAATGTTTTCATGTTGTCTTCATTTCTCTTTTCCTCTACCCATCAACCTATTCCTTTAAAAAAAAACAGAATAAAAAGAGATGGAAAATAAAGAAGTTTCACAAAATTAATCAGCACACCAACAAAATCTAATAAACAATGTTCCACACACACGGTGCCACATGTCTGCAAGAGATGGAGGGTACAATTTCTTATCTCCATTTCTGGGACAAAATTATAGACCCATTATTATAACTCTGTAATGTAGCAATCCTTTCCTTATTTATTGTATTTTTAGCTCTATACACAAACCCAATATCTTTTATGGTTGTTATAGTTGTTTTGATTTTTTTTCTCTACCAGAATAAATATAGCCAGATGGCCTTAATATCAGGACACCTATTTTTGTCTGGATATGATTCAAAATTGACACTGCATCAGTGCACAAGTAGAGCTAGATAATGTGGGGGAAAAAAAACAACAAGGTTTCTGTATCGTAATACTTTTAATGAAAAGATGTTTGGTCAAAGTTTAAGGTTTATAGAATATTTGTCCATGGTCATTCCTGGTTTTCTTATATTCTTTTTTTTTTTAATCAAAGTAGTTTATTATTTTTTCATTATATAAAATTAAAATTTTGTTTTTGCACAAACAAAACCATGAGATTTTAATTTATAGATTTCCTCCCCATCTTTCCCCTACCCACCACCCCAAAATAGTGATCCCATTGTATACCCCCTTCCCCAATCAGCTCTCTCCTATATCCTCCCCCATTACCCTTCTGACTTCGGTAGGGTAAGATGGATCTCCCTACCCCAGTACCTTATATGTCCCTCCTTCCTATTCTATCGCCCACTTATTCTGTTCTCTACTTTGTCCCTGTCCCTTTACAAAAGTATGTGCTTCTAACAACCCTCCACCCCAACCTACCCTCCCTCCATATTCCCCCCTCTCATCCACTTCCCCTTTACTTTCCTGTAGGCCAAGATACCCAGTTTAGAGCGTATGTCATTCCTTCCCTAAGCCAACTTCAATGAGAATAAGGTTGACCCATTCCTTTTTGCCTCCCTGCTCTTCTCCTCCATTATAACAATTACCCCTTGCCTCTTCTATATGAAAAGATTAACCTTGTTTTGTCTCTTCCTGTCTCTTCTCATACTATTCCTCTCCCACCTTTCAATTTCACCTTTTAAAATAGTATACCATCCTATTCAATTGATCCTGTGCCCTCACTTATGTATTCATGTGCATATATACCCTCCTAAATAGTTGTGTGTGTGTGTGTATGTGTGTGTATACACACACATACATACATTTATATTCCCTTCAACTATCTTCATACTGAGAAAAGTTTCATTAGTTATAATTATCATTTTTCCATGTTGCCATGTAAATAGTTCAACTTTGATAAATTCCTCATGAATTCTTTTCCATGTTTACCTTCTCATGCTTCTTTTATTTGAATGTCAAATTTTCTATTCAGTTCTGGTTTTTTCATCTAGAATGCTTGGAAGTCCTCCACTTCATTAATGACCATCTATTTGCCTGGAACGTTATACTCAAAATTTCTGGGTAGATGATTCTTGGTTTTAATCCTAGCTCCCTTGATCTCCAGAATATCATATTCTAGCCCCTTCAATCCCTTAATGTAGAAGCTGCTAGGTCCTGGGTTATCCTGATTGAGTTTCTACAGTATTCAAATTGTTTCTTCTTGACAACTTATAATATTTTCTCCTTGATCTGGGAACTCCGGAACCTGGTTATAACATTCCTAGGAGTTATCTTTTTGGGATCTTTTTCAAGAGGTGATGGGTGAAGTCTTTCAAGTTCTATTTCGTCCTCTGGTTCTAAAATATCAGGGCAATTTTCCTTGAGAATTTCTTGAAGGGTACTTCCTAGGTTCTTTTTTTTTTTTTTGATCATGGCTTTCAAGTAGTCCAATAATTTTTAAATTGTCTCTCCTGGATCTATTTTCTGGGTCAGTGGTTTTTTCATTGAGATATTTCACATTGCCTTCTAGTTTTTCATTTGTTTGGATCTGTTTAATAGTCTTGGTTTCTCATAAAGTCATTTGCTTCCATGTGCTCCACTCTAATTCTGAAGGAATTATTCTCTTCAGAAAGCTTTTGAGATTCTTTTTCCATCTGGCAAATTCAACTTTTTAAGGCATTCTTCTCATTGGCTTTTTAAGGCCTCCTTTGCCATTTGATTTAATCTATGTTTTTAAGGTGTTATTTTCTTCAGTCAGGTTGTTGACTCTCTTTTCATGATTTTCTTGCACCATTCTCATTTCTCTTCCCAATTTTTCTTCCGCTTCTCTTATTTAGTTTTAAAAATCCTTCTTAAGTTGCTCCATGGATTGTAACCTATCTTCATTTTTCTTGGAAGCTTTTGGTGTGGGAGTTCTAACTGTGTTGTCTTCCTCCCGTTTCATGCTTTGATACTTTTTCTCTCTGAAAAAGGAATCTAAAGTTGGATTGCTGAGCTTTCTTTGGTTCCTTTGCCTGTTCATGTTGCCAGTCAGTTACTTGACTTTTGGCCTCAGTAGAACTCTCCTTTCAGAGGGGAGAGCTCTGTCCCAAATTGCTGGGGTTTTTGCAGCTGCCGGAGCTATTAGCAGGCCACAGTCTTTGCAGGCCCCACCAGCTTTGGCTCACTGAAAACGCACCTCAGGACCACCACCCAAGACCTCCTTCAGATCCAGGCAGCTCAAGGCAAGAGCACTTAGCCTCTGAATGATCGCTTGGCCCCTCTGCAATCTGTAGGCTGTGAGCTCTGAAGCAGCCACATGGAGGTGGCTGCAGGGCCACAGCTTCAGCTACTCCTAGCTCTGAGCAGTTGGCCAGACTCTCTCCCCTGAATTTATCCAAGTTTCACTGACCTTTCACTTAGTCCTTGTTTCTTATGGGGTTGTAATTTTGGAAAACGCCACAGCTGCCGGTGATTCATGCTCCAACTGTGGCTTGTTTTGCTGGCCCTAGGGCTCTGGTCACAGGTTCATGTGGTGCTGATCTGTGCTCCCAGTGACCTGCAATGAACTCCTTCCCCTCTGCCTGCCAGGCTGCCTTCAGTGGGAGCTTTGATAATCTGTCATTTTGTGAGTTCTGGAGCTTTAAAATTTGTTGCGTCATATTTCATAGGTGATTGAGGTAGTTAAAGGAAGAGCTGCAGGGTTTTGTTGCTTTTACGCTGTCATCTTGACTACAACCCCTGGTTTTCTTATATTCAATAATGGCATACTGATCAGGTGATAAATTCTATTGGGATGAAAACCAGGAAACTGTAGTACTATAATGCCATGTATTAGTCTACCTTTCTTACTATTCTACTTAATCCTAAGGATTTTTTAAATGTATGAGATAGAATGTTGAATAATTGTCACTAAATGTACCTTTGCAAATAATTATTTTAAAGATTGCTAAACTGTAAGGGTCACAAAATAGCGCCAGATTGCAAATGGTAATGTTGAGACACAGTGATGTGTTTGAGGCCTGGGAATTAGTTGGGTCACGTGGAGGTCAGAGCATATTGCACTGTCCCTGGCCAGGGGATGTTGCATTGCTCAGAACTTTCTTGTGTGGGATGCGTGAGGTTCCCGATTGATGTCTCCACACCTTAGGGTCTTCATGCCATTGTGATTACAATTTACCCCCCCTCTCTTAATCCCACTCAGCTGGGCCCTGTCACGTGTGGGGTGTGGTTCTGGGGTAGATAAAAGGATCCAAGCCTTGGAGGGGCAGGGGCCTTGGAGTCCTGCTGTAAGGCTTCCCGGGTGTAACTTTAATAAACCGTCTTAAAAACATGTATCCTCCGGCATTACTTTCATTAAGGAGAAAACACCAGCATTGTCTCCATTGAAAAGGTAAGTACGTTCTGCCCCTTAGGGCAGGGCTGCCATGCTGACAAATCTTAGGACAGGGCTATGGAACCATGACACTAAACTGCAATAATTCTTTTTCTTGACCATGTAAATGAACTTTGAGAAGCTAGATGGCTGCTTTAGAAGTCTTTCTCTCTGCCTCTTCCCCTGCCCTTCTCATAGAAAAAAGAAATGTAGAGCAGGACAGTGAGTCCAAGAACAAACTTGCATCTTTTCAGAGGCAGGTTATATGAATGACTACATCTCCCATTTTAGTTACTGTTTTTGTTTGCAAAGCTGTTAAGAAAAACAGTTTCAATTGAGTTCTGAGGGTCAGAAGACAGATTGCAGTGGTTTTAGAAGAGAGGAGATGAAGTGGAGGTGCTAAATATAGATAGATGACTTTTTCAGGAGTTGAGAGGAGGTCAGGAAAGACATTTAATTGTAGACAGTAGGGATGATAGAATTGAATAAATTTAAAAAAAATTTTTTTGCATTTGTAAGTAGTAACAATAGAACCAGTATACAAGGAGAGATTTAAAAAATACAGAGAAATGGAGGAATGATAGTGAGAGTACTCTGCTGGAGAAGATAGGAGGGTATGGGGTCAAGAATTGATGTAGAATGGGGTCAAGAATTGACCTCGGTAAGGAAAAGGAACAATCTTCTATCAAAAACTGGAGGAAAGGAGGAGTTTGTGGGAGAAGGTGTAAGTGAAATAAAAAATAAAGAGAAGGGAAAAAGATTTGCTCATTGCAAATTTTATCGATTTTCTTAGTAAAGAATATGACAAAGTCTTTGGCCAAGAGAGTCCTTGGAAGAAGTGTTGTACATTTGAGGATAGAAGAGAATTTTTGGAGCAACAGTTATTATAGAAAGGATCAATTAGGGAGGAATAGAAAGATTGTCCTTCTGTGAGGGATGAATTGAAATTAGGTAACATACATTTTTAATGCATTCATTCTGTATTGTTTTATCTTTCTTTCAACTTCATTCAACAACTAGTGAATAGGAATAATATAGGCAGATAGTTAATGGCTGGGATTTCTTAAGAGACAAGACAAACTATAGAACAAGATGAGTAGCTATAGGATAAGGGGTAAAAGATTTTAGTAGTGTAGAGTTGAATTGGTTTACTTCTGAAGGCTGGAGGGATTGGAGGTCACAATAGGGACAAAGAACAGCTTTAGGAATAGTAAGGAAATGGGAGAGATGAAATGATAAAAGTTATGATCAGATAAAAGGACTAGAAGTCTTATATACGGAAATGATATATCTGGGGATGGTAGAAAGAGTAAGCATATAAAAGTCTCTATGGATAGCTATGGTTGAGTAAAGGAATGGGTCATGGAAGTTGAGTAAATTGTGGAAATGGAAAGTTAGGGTATTTGAAAGAATATCATCTTGTATGTTGAAGTTGCCTAGAATGAGGGCAGGAGTTGGGGTAAAAAAGAAGACTGTGAGCTGATCACTGACATTAAAAAAGGAGAGAGAATGTCCTGGGAATCAGTAGATAAGGTCCACTGGAATCTGGATTAGGTGATATATTTGAATAGATTGAATCTTAAGGGATCACAATTTGCTCAGGGATGGAAATAGAGGGTGTCTGGAAGTGGCAAAGGGGAGCAAGGAGTATTCTGACTTCCTCCCTAGGTCTATATAAAGTTTATTGAGGTAAAGGTGAAGTATGAAAGAAGGTACATCCAGTACTGGCATATAAAAAATGAATATCAGGAGATCCAAAAGGCATGAGAGTAAGAAGTCTAAAATGGAAATAAATGTGTTGATTTTAGAGCAGACATACCAGAGAGTACAATGAAAGTAGTGGGCAGCTCTGAAGTGGGATATTGGGAAGGGGTAAGATTGAGATGGAAAGCAATATGGGTTCTGACTGGTTTGGGGGGATGCTTCACTTTTCGCAATGTGGGATTTCATTATATGTGGGATGGTAGGAGAAAGAAGATGGGAGCATTAATATTAGAAAGAATATCAGTGGAGGAGACTGTTTAGAGTTCAGGGTCATCGTTGATTTTTAAGGGTTGAACCTATACCTTAATGACAGAGGCAAAAGTCTGGTAGTGATAGGACAGTGGTATCCAGAGTTAATATGATCTCTATTTATTGCTTAAAATGGTTCATATACATGAAAATCTCACATCTTTACCAGACTCTAAAACCTTTTTATTCAATGAAAAACCCTCTAGATTATTAACCTATCTTGCCCTAAAGAGCAGCACAAACAAATAAATACTACCACTGATATTCATTATTGAAATTCCGGGCTTAATTTCATACTGATAGGGACTAGACCTGTGACTTCATTAATATAAAAGACTTAAGATAAGGGAACTTCCTCTACAAATGCAAGTTAGCATCCTCTCTGCAACTTTTAGTTTTACAACCCTGAGAAATTAAATAACTTCCCTAGGGTTACACAGCCAGTATATGTCAAAGATGGGAATCAGAATCAGGCTTTGAGGTCAGTTCTTCAACTTCCAGGTCATGTTGCCTCTCTGTGATAGTTTTCATATGCAACTGATGTCACTAGTATTTTCCCAATGATTTCATATTCTGTTTTTATTATTTTTTTAAAAATCAGTTCTTTGACCTGCATGTTATTAATAATAATATTTTCACATCAGATCAGATCAATGATCTTAATTTTAAACATTATTTAGATAATTGTGATACTTGGTGGTTGTGAGCTTCCACCAACTAACTTTTGTTTAGGCATTAATTCTTTTACTACTATCTAAATAGAGAAGAGTTATGCATTAAGGTAAGAGGATGAATCAAATTGGCATTACACAGTAGTGCTGGAACTTGTAAAACCATAATCTGATGACTCAATACACTTAGAATTCATATAAAGACAGGTGAGTAATCCCATATGAGGTAATCCCATCCTATCAGATCAGTTAGCTAACACATTTGCTGATTGTGGAAATATCACTTAGCCTCCAAAATTTAAAAGGAAATTATGAAGCTGCTAGACACTCTCAGAAATGGTACTCCATTAGGATTCCCAAATTTTGGTAGCAGCATTTGGGGTGGGGAGGGTCTGCAGCAATATTCTCTATCCATTCAACCTGTTATGTTGAAACAAGTTTCAAATGAGTCTCACATATGTAGAGGTCACACAGTAGAATAAAACAAAAATGTGTCATCTGAGATGGGATTCCTCCACAAGCTCCTTAAATTTATATTTTACTTTACCTATTTCAATTACCACCCAACTAGAGAAACTTTCATCTGTTTATTTCAGTGTGAGATCTAATAGCAGTATATCTCCCAGCAGGCTAGATGTCTCTGTCCAGATGTGGTCTAGTATATGGGTTGCAAAGTCTCTCCTCAGAGTCTTCCTCATCCCAATTTAATTTAATTTAATTTGCCTTTAAAAAGTTGATTTGGACTGTCCAGAAAGATAGTGGATTAATCAGTCTTTCCAAACTACTTCAACTCTCCAGACCTCCAAGAAACAGAATTATGAACCAGATGTTGAATAATTGCAGCTAAATCCACAGGGAAGAGATGACACAACCTCATGAATTAACACTATAAAGTTCTAATCTTTAAATTACTCACTTAGTACTCCCTCTGTTAGTCTCCACACAACCAAGGCAAGAGCAAAAGAGGATTTGTTCAGGGGCCCATTTTTTTTCCTCTGTGTTGCAAACAGACATTTTGACAGAACATTCCACTGTCTTCTTTGTATCTTGTAAGGAATGGAAGACACAGATTCTGTGAAACCATGCTGAATTAGTAGAGGAAGGAGAGACTGAAAAACCTTCAAACATTTGACTGGGGTCCAAGTCTAGTTAGGGATTGCCAAAGCTGAAGTGGCTCTTTAGTAAACACCCTCTCACCACTTTTACAGAGGTGAAAGCAACAGATGTTGATTTATCCAGTCAAGAAGGGAACAGTTGGTGATTGGTGCTAGTGTGGACAGCTGTGTGAGGCTGACAAAAATGGAACTGAAATTCTCCTGGGCATAGTCTCCCCAAAGGAAACTGACAGCAAGGTGCAGAAAACCATGTATCCCTCAAGAAAAGCGACAAAATGAAAGAAAGGGGAAGTGTATGGGAGTGGAAGATGAGGGGACAGCCTGTGGCAACAGTAATATCAAAATAGTTTAAGTGTAAAATTAATCATGGAGATGACATACTGACTTGATACAGTAAGAGAATATTTTAGTAGAAATGATAAAGGGCAAATGGTGAAAAACAGAAGGCTAACTCATAACTTAATGCTAATGGACTAAACAGTCCAATAAAATGAGAAGCAAAATGAATAAGATGAAAATCGACAGACTCTTGGATATAAGAAACACGTGTGAAATCAAAATGAGAAGCTAGAACACATTTACTATGAATTAGGTGAATAAAAAAGAAGCGGGAACTGAAATCATACTATTTAACAAAGCAAAATTTGTAATTCATGATGGAAATAGAAATAAACAAGTGCATACTATACTTAAAGGACCTGTAGACAATGAATTAATTTCAACATGTAACAAATTTCATAGCCTCTAAATTGACAAAGGAAAAAGTTGCATTTATTGCAAAACATATAGATATAATATTCGCAGGAAACTTTATTGTTCCTCTCCCAGAACTGGACAAATATAACTTGTAAACAAAAGGGGAAAAAATGAAGTTTATCATGACTGTTGGAGAATTTATAAATTTAAGACTAAAGGCCTGTTGGGTATATTATGTAATATACATATTTCCAAACAACATATCTCTGATTTCCAAAATAAAATAGAATAGAGTACAAAGAAATCATAAATATTTTCAAGCAGATACATTGATCATATCTGTTATATTCCAAAACCAAATAAAAAGAGTAGTCAATATGGGAGGACACAAACCTAAACAGAGATATGGCATCTAGAAAATGGGGTGGGTCAAAGAAGAAGAAATAATGGAAGTGATTAATAACCACATGAAAAACAAGGATAATGATAAGATAAACAAAATTTCTCAGACGCATTAAAGGAAAAATTATATCCCTAAATAATGCGTTAATGAAAACAAATAATTAGAGATTTCACTTACATAGGATTTAAAACTTTCCAAAGCACTTTCTATCATTTGACATAATGTAGTTATATGTACTTGTTATTATTAACTACATTTTGTAGATGAAGAAACTGTGTCTGAAAGGGGTTAAATTACTTGCCCAGAATCACATAGCTATGTAGTTTTGAACTCAGCAATTACTGACTGCAAGTGCGGTGTTCTCTCCTGAAGCCATTTGTTCTTGTTCAGTTGTTTCAGTGATATCCAAATCTTTGTGACCCCATTTAGGGTTTTCTTGTCAAAGATAGTGGAGTGGTTTGTCATTTCCTTTTCTAGTTCATTTTATAGATGAGAAAACTGAGGCAAACATGATTAAGTGATTTGCGCAGGGTCACTCTGTTTGTAAGTGTCTCAAGGCCAAATTTGAACTCAGGAGAATGAGTCTTCCTGACTCCAGGCACAGTATATTATGTACTGTGCCACCTAGCTGCCCTCAAGGCACCCAGTCGGCTAGAAAATTAAAAAATGAACACATTTAAAATAATCATAAAAGAGAAAATCTTGAAAAGTAAAGGAGAAAGAAAGAAGCAAACAAGCATAACATAGAACTGATAAAACAAACTAAGAGTTAGTTCTTCAGAAACGCTAGCAAAGTTATAATCATTTAACTAAAAAAAAAAGGGAAGTCAATGAAATTAAAATTAAAATTAGTAAGGTGATGTGATGACCAAGAACAATTGAAAAGAATGACCAGATCTACCATACACAGTTAGGTGGCGACAGACTTAGAATACGCAAGAAACAAAAGATTATTTAACAAAATTATGAAATATCCAAATTAATGGAACCTTAGCTAGAGATCTTAAACAATCCATTTTCAAGAAATGAAATTGAACTAGTTGGAAAAAGGGCTACAAAAGAAAGAACCTTCAAGTTCAAATAGATTTACAGAAAGATTCTTCCTTCCTTCTCTCATCTCTTTTTCTCTCCCTTTCTTTTCTATATTTTCTTTTTTTTCTGTCTCTCATTCATTCTTTCTTTCCTTCCTCCCTTTCTTTGGTTCTTCCTTTCCTTCATTCCTTCTTTCCTTGCTTCCTTCTTTATTTCTTTCTCACAGTATAACATTAATCTATAATAAAACCTTTCAAAATATAAAAAGAGAATCACCTTTCTATAATATGATAAAAAGAATACCCCTTCGCCTTAATGTGATTACACATATTTTTAGAAATGATAGAAATATGAATGACATAATAATGATATTAAAAGCATGAAGATAGAAAAAGAAGTTAGGCTATCTGTATTTACTGATGACATGATGGTTTACACAGAAAATCCTACTGACTAAGAAAAGTAACTGTGATGCTTAATTGCTTCAGACAAATAGCAGGAAACAAAATAGACATCCAAAGTCAATGAGGAATTGTAAAGCTACATCAAGAAATTAAACAAAAAATACTAAAGACCCATAATGATATAATTACAAAGTCCTTGTTTAAGAAACTTCAGATGATAAATGACTGGAAAGATATTCAATACTCACAGATTTCCCTGAATTAATATATTTTGGTACAGTTGATCTGCTAGTTGATATAAATGAAAATTAACATATTTTGGTAGGACTCACCTAGCAGTCATAGAAACATAGAAATCATATCATCACACTCTCTTTCTCTACACACAAACACACACACACACACACACTCACACACTCACACACACAGGTGCATGTAAATAATTCCAATCTCAATATGCTTCTCAGATTTGCAAAATCATCAGAGATGTTTGTGCTGTTCCCATCTGTTCCATTATTGGGTATTATTTCTGAAGTTTATATTAACTAAGCTTTTCAGTTAAAATCTGGTTTTACATCTTTTTGTCCCTCAGATTTCAGCAGATTTTCCTCATTAGGGATTTTATTTCTTCCCTTATTTAAAATAACCTAGGCTTAAGAGTGAAGTTTTTAGAGGAAGCTAAGTGGTACAGTGAATAGAGCACCAGCCCTGGAGTCAGGAGGACCTGAGTTCAGATTCAGCCTCAGATGCTTGACACACTTACTGTCTGACCTTGGGCAATTTTCTTAACCCCAGTTGCCCTGACTTCTACCTTCAAAAAAAAAAGGGTGAAGGTTGTTTTATTTTTAATAATTTATCTGCCCTGATAAGCAATGTGTTATTGTGTGACTTGGAACTGAGAGTGTCCTTGACCAAAAAAATGGTGTGAAGCCATTGCCTATAACTGGTGACATATTTCCAATTCTGTTAGGAGACAGTATTGACATATATTAAAAGTATTCATCTCTTTAATAACAATAATAAGACTATTCAGTAATACTAAGAATAGCTAACATTTACATAGTACTCGTTATGTGCTAACCATTACTTCATTTGATCATCACAACAACTCTCGTAGGTAGGTGCTATCAGAGTCACTTGCCCAAATTCATATAACTAGCAAGTGTCAGAAGGTGGATGTGAACCTCAAACATTCCTGACTCCAGGCCTAGCCCTGTATCTACTGTACCACCTAGCTGACTCATTTTGTGTGTGTGTGTGTGTGTGTGTGTGTGTGTGTGTGTGTGTATGTGAGTGTGTGTGTGTGTGTGTTTGAGAGAAAGAGAAGGTGGAAAGTTGTATGAATTAAAGAAGTAATAAAAAGTCTTGGAGAGAGAAAAACCTGGCTTCAGTTCCGTGCCATGAACAAGGTTACAAAAAATAGACAAAAAGAAATCTTAATTCTGTGTTACTATGATTATGACACCTGACCTCAATACACCCAGAAAATTTTTCAGACTATAAAATATCGTTATTAATCTGCATCAATGGAACAAGTTTTTAAGCTGCAAAATTTCTTACAATGATAAATTCTTAGATTAAGACAAAAAATTTATGAGTGTATGGATTTCAATTTTTCATCATATTTAGTAATTTAAAATTACTCAATAACATCCATGGCAATAAAGTAATCATTTTAAAGAATAGAGAGATGAGGAAGATAAGATATCTAGAAGAAAATAAAGAACAGGTGAATTAAATCTAATTTCATTGAATAGCATGTCATAAAAAATGTATGGTGCTGTAAGGATTCCAAGAAATGATATATTTACATTTTTTTTCTAATTCAATTCTGTTTCCTCATTATCCTTGACCACACCAGTCCCATACAGTGCTTCTTAAACTGTAGGATCATGAAAAAACTGGCAACAATAAAAGGTTTCTGAACTTGCAAGGACTGAAAATTAATTAAAAATCAAGTGTGTAATGAATCTGAGGTGTTTCTAGCAGTCCTTGCCCCTCTGTAGCTTTGGTTCTGAACATATAACATGCCCACTTTGCATTGCATATGCCCTTAGGCCATGCAACACCAACAAAGGATGCCGTTTAAGAAGCTCTGTTTAGAGAAGATAGATTCTCTTTCCTTAATGCAGCTCAAGATCTTATTAAATATACACACATGAAGATAGTCACTCACATGTACATATGTACACACACACACTCCAATGTGCTGCTTAGGATAAGTAAATGTAAAGTGCAATGCATAAACTGTTTTAGGTTTCACTGTGAAATAAGTTATTATTTCTGATTTCTGCAGTCCCCTCTCATGCCTTTGCCAACATCACTAATGCTGCTACCTCCTTGTAATCCCTGAGGTATCCATTGGTAATTCTCCCTGTTTTCAAAACATATTTTTAGGAAAAAGTTCTGAACCTCAATCATATAAAATTAGAGCATTCTATGATATATAAGATACTTTTAAGCTCTGAATCTGTGATTCTATGTGTTTGTGGTAGAAGAGGTTCAATGTGTTGCCTTTCCCAAAAAAGGATTTGCTTTTTACCTTGAAAGAATCTAATGGAATGTATCTCTAACTATGGAATTTCAGACTTCAACAAGTTGACTTGGAAATTGGATCTGGCTCAGTTTGAAAATGTATGCTAGTATCTCTTAAGTTGCTTGACACGGGTATTTTTAGTTTATTCATGTTATTGTTCCATCATTTTAGTTGATCTAACTTTTAGTAACCCCATTTGGGGGTTTTCTTGGCAAAGATACTGGAGTGGTTTGTTATTTCCTTCTCCAGTTCATTTTGTACATGAGGAAACTGAAGGAAACAAGTTTATATGACTTGCCCAGGGTCACACAGCTAGTAAATGTCCAAGGCCAGATTTGAACTCATGAAGATGAGTCCTCCCAACTCTAGATATAAAATGCTATCCACTCTGCCACCTAGTTGCCCCAGGTTATCCATGGGGTCATATTAATGATAAAAATACAATAAAAATTTAATATTGATGTTTTATAATTTATATTATGTCCCAAATTTGCAGGTTTGATATATCTTATTTATAAATGAAAAATAATAGCTGAAATGGCTACCGATCAAAGGAAAGATTAAAAACATCAAAAATGATTAGAATGTTAACTTTATAAATCGTCTCCTTAAAGAACATCAGTAGACTAGAGATAGTAAAGTTGGAGAGAGAAAACAAGCAAACACAGAACATTCGGGCAATATAGAGAAAAGCAAACAGAGCTTTATATGTGATGTATGCATGCCATTGCTCAAGTCAATCAGGAAATCATTTGTTTGTAGGGACATTTTCCAGACCTCAAGCCATATTGCCAGGCATGCTTCCCATCTCCCTCCACAAGTTATATTCCAGCAGTTATTTTGTCCTAGGTGATCTGCTCCATACAATCTATTTCCTCTTCCTTTTGCAGTATTTCCTAAAGGTGTCGCCCAGTAGTTTTCTCATACTCCTCATCTGACATGCAAATATCTTACTCTAATACAGTTTTCCAGATGTCTTCATGATGCCTTTCTTTGCTTGGAAGGGAAAATTAAATAAAATGTGATTGTCAGATTAGGTGGGACTTTCCCTCTTTCACTCTATTCAGGGTCAACTTGTGAATTCTGGTGGATGGTATTCCAGTGATGATGTAATCCTTAAAGAATAAAGTATAAGAATTCCTAGTATAATCTCTATCTATACAGAACCACTTAATGGTTGGAAAAAATTCATTACAAAAGGAATGTGATAATTTTTAACAGAATTTTAATTTACAAGCATTTGATTAAATGTGGTTTTCTTCCTCTTGGAAGATTATTGTAGGCATATTGGTAGTGCTACATTTACTTTTCTCAAATACTTTTGTAAAGTGTGTGTATTACTTAGGTAGGTCATGTGTATAAGTTATCTAAATGTGGCTTACAGGGGAAAATGAATAAATGTTTCTGGAATTTTGTCCACTCTTTGGAGAGGAAGATTTTGATTCATTCCTCGATGGGAACAGGACAAGGAGCTTGCTACTCTTGCTACTCTTGTTTCCTCAAACAACAAGTACTGGCCAATATATGTGTGAAAGATTGACTATATTCCCCTCCATCCTATCTCACCCCCCACTTGTTCTATTCTCTACTTTGTCCCTGTCTCTTTACAAAATTATGTGATTTTCTTGCATCATTCTCATTTCTCTTCCCAATTTTTCATCCACTTCTTTTACTTGATTTTCAAAATCCTTCTTGAGCTCCTCCATGGCCTGTAACCAGCAGAATTCACTCCTCCACTTCAGATCTTGCAGAGATACACTGACCTTTTACTTTGTCTTTGGCATTTATGGGTTGGTAATTCTGGAAACCACCATAGCTGCTGGTGATCCACTCCCCCAAGGTCTGCACTAACCATGTTGCGCTACTTCTAAGTAATCCAATGAAATCCATCATATCTCTTGAAGATCTATAGAAAATTTGACTGCATATCATTTCTTTCACTTCTGATTCTAATCAATGAAGAATAGAAGGGAAATTTCATTTATAGGCTACATTATGTAAAATCTTTAAATTCTACTTCTTTTCTATATTAAATGTACTCAGTAGTCCTGTACAGAAAAAAAATAAATCCACCTTCTATGCTTTGTAACCTTTTTAAAATGTTGATAAAACTGTATGACATAATTAACAAGCTGCAAATGACATCTTTTTCCAAAAGGCAATCACATTCCCTTCCCTTCTGTTCAACTGCCAATATTCTTTAATAATAAAATAAGGCTGTATCGTGTCCTACTTAATATTGGGCATGTAGTATCTTGATAGAGGATACATTTACAATGCACAGCAGTTGTGTTTGAATACATGTAATGGAAAACAAGGAAACCAATAGCATATAGCAGATAAACAATTTTGTTGTTTTTCAGGCATTTCTGACTCTTCATTACCCCATTTGGCATTCTTGGTAAAGATACTGCCATTTCCTTCTCCAGCTCATTTTACAGGTGTTGAAACTCAGGCAGACAGGGTTATATGACTTGCCCAGGGTCACACAGCTACTAAGGCCACATTTGAACTCATGAAGATGAGTATTTCTGATTCTTAGCCCAGTGCTCTACCCACTGTACCATCTAGCTATCCTAAGGGACTGTATAATTTGTTTTTAGATGTAAAAGGAGGGTGATGAGGTCTGGACTATAGAGTAGCAGAGGACTGTGAGGAGAAAAGTTTCCATGTGCTGTTGCTGATGCCAGACAACATTCGGATTCTATTTCTGCCTTTGCCATTACTTCCACATTTCTTGTTTCCTTTTAAATTTTTTTAAGTTTAAGGAATAGTACTCCAACTTTTCAAAAATCGAAAATAAATATGTCGAAAGTTAAGCAGTCACCTCCTGTCTTTCTTTCTGTGTCTTCTCTTTTTTCTTCTGATCACTTAGTTGTCTTAATCGTTTTGTCTTTTGTTATATCCTTTGATTTACAGTCATTCTCCCCTTCTCATAATTATAGTCATTGAATAAATGCATCATTAAGGACAAAAGCCCTTAAGGATTCTATACTTTGAGGTGAGTTGCAGAGAAGGCCTAGATATCCAGTTAAATATATATATTTCTGCATTCTTAACAATTCCATAGGACTGAGAAGGGGAAAAAAAAAAGGTCATTGTTTTCTAGTTCTCTAGAGTGGGAGACAACACTGGACTTCTAGGTACCAGGAAGCTGGGGAGCTTTCATCATAGTTTTTAATGTTTTAAGAATAAGAAAAATATGCAATCCATACTGAAAAACTTTCAGAAAAAATAGAACACATAAAATGTTAAAAAACTATCTTATAGTTCTGTTTTAATATGTACATGATTTCACATTGTCATTTACATTTTAAGACTGAAATATAAAATAAAAGCATTGATCTTACCCTGTAATTTTAGAACATAACAAATAGTTATACAATTGTAAAAAGAAAAATTATTTCATAGGCTCGTAGAAACATAGATTTAGAAAGATGAGATGAGATTGTAGAAGTAATCTAGTCCAACCCCCTTAATTTATAGATCAGGGAACTGTCATATAGAGAAGTTAAGTGACTTGTTACTCAAATGAAACTGTAAGAAACATAGAATCAAAGAAAAGGAAGTTGAGAAAAGTTGACAATCAGATGACACATAAAAATCTTGACAACATGATACATACCTCTCTTCTCCAAATGACATTAGAATAATAATTTCACTATTAAACTAAGCCCTCTCACCTCATTGGGGGAGTGACACTTTTATATACTCTGTATTTTCAAAACACTTTCATATACATTATTTCATTTGAGCTTCACAGTAGCTTTCATAATGTAATAACTATTATCCTTACTTAATGATGAAAAAATTGAGACTTAAATAGCATAGATAACCTGCTTAACACATTTACTAATTTCTCAGCATAGAGAAAAATGAATAGTACAGTGGGTGATACCTGTAGGATTCACAGAATTCTTAATATACTAGAACATTCGACTGAATTGGAGAAGGTAAAAAATGGAATGGGTGTATGTATGTGAGTATGTATACATATACATATCAGTATCTGTATCTGTACATGCACATGTACATGTATCTGTATATGTATACACACATATGTGCATGCATACATACATGCATACACATATACACACATACTTAAAAAGTTTATTTTTTCCCCTTTGGTAGCATATGTTATGTCTCATATATATCATGTATAACATATATAACATATGCTTTGGTAGCATATGTTATATCTCATATATAACATATGCTATGAAAAGGAGGAAAAATAAGAGAGAGGAAAACTAAAATGCAGGGAAAATAATCTATAAGTAAAAGATGGTGGAGGCTTGGCTACATAGTGGTTCCCATTCTATGGGATTTTTTAGTGTATTTTAGTTCCATGTGAATAAAGGGTGGAACATAATAGCCAAAAGGAATCTAATGTGATCACTGGATGCAGTAGCAAGACAACAATGAGCATAAGAAAATGAGGACACTTTAGTCAGACTACCTAGCGAAGGTTATCATGCAGAATATCCAAAGGCAGAATAAAAAGGTTGTGATAAGCCTTTAGATTAAAAATGCTCTGAATCACTATTGATTTGAGAAATGCTAATCAAAACAACTTTGAGGTACCAGATCTCACCAGTCAGATTGGCTAAGATGACAAAATAGGAAAATGACAAATGCTGGAGAGGATATGGAAAAATTGGAACCCTAATGCATTGTTGGTGGAGTTGTGAACTGATACAACCATTCTGGAGAGCAATCTGGAACTATGCCCAAAGGGTGATAAATAATTGCATACCCTTTGATCCAGTAATACCACTTCTAGGGTTGTATCCCAAAGAGATCATAGAAGTGGGAAAAAAGACCCATATGTACAATAATATTTATTGCAGCTTTCTTTGTGGTGGCAACAAAATGGAAATTAAGGGAATGCCCATCAACTGGAGAATGACTAAACAAGTTGTGGTATGTGAATTTAGTGGAATACTATTGTGCTATAAGAAATGAGGAGCAGATGGACTTCATATTTACCTGGAGAGGCATAAATGAACTTATGCTAAGTGAGAAGAGCAGAACCAAGGAGAAATTTGTACACAATGACAGATACATTGTGTGTGTGACAACCATCTTTGATAAATTGGACTCCTCTCAGTAACACAAGGTTACAAGACAACTCTAAAAGTCTCCGGATGGAAGGAGATGTCTACATTCAGAGAAAGAACAGAGTGTAAATGGAGATTGAAGGAAACTACATGATCTCTTTCTTTTCCATGTTTGATTTTGTTTCATCTTTCCCATTGTTCATTCCATCAGCCCTTCTATACAACCAGACTAGTGTCCGGTGTGAAAGTATTTGCAGATCCTATACTTGATTGCAAGCTGCCATGAGCAGGAGGGAAGGAGGAGGAGAAAATCTGAAACTCAAGGGATTGTGGAACTGAATCTTGTAAACTAAAAATAAATAAACAAATCAATTTAAAAAAAGAAAATCTAAAATAAAAGATTTAAAGAACTGAGAACATTTTAAAGGGAAGACAGTATAGTTGCTCTAAATTAATTTTTAGCTCCTGTTATCATACAAATCTGGGAGTCCACTTGGGGTTTATCTTGGCAACATAAAAATTTGACTGTCTTTTTTGTCTCAAAAAAGGTGAGGAGCTCTTCAACTAAAGGACATAAAATATATGAAAAAAAACCCAAACTTTAGAATTTAGAGATTTAGAATTGTTAGAGAGTCAAAGAAAATACTTTCTGGTGAGTTTCAATTCATTTGGGCATTGAGTAACTGCCGAAGACTTTTTGTGACACTTTGGGGTTTAAATCTCTAAGGTTTCATGGGAAAAAAACAACAACTTGGGATCACTAGGTCATTAGTGATAGTCAGCCTCCTATCTGGGGGTGTGTGTGAGATCTTCAGATTTGTTTACCTCTTGGTATCTGTGAAAAGTAAGGTTCTGGTTTGTTTCCCATTTTTCCCATTCCCATTTCCATTCCCATTCCCTTTTCAACTCACGCAGTTCCTAATTTCAGTCAAATTCTTTTGGATATTCCAAGAATTGCCTTATTATTCTGTGCATCCATTGGACACTGAATCTTCTGCTTCTTGCAAGCTGGGATGATTTTCTAGAGGGGCAATGCAGTTATTCAGAAATCCGTCCTGAAACCAAGCTTTTTTTTGGTGACATTTCTCATCTCTCTCTGTCTCTTGTTCTGTCTCTCTCCAGTTTTCCAGCCTCTATACAAGTCCTTTAATTTGGGGGGCTAAACTTTTGCAAATGTTACAATAACGATCATGTTCACATCTTATTAAATGATTCTCTTTTTCACAGTTTTGAGGAGCTTGGAAGAGGAAGTAAGGGCTTGATGAGCTGTTATGTAGAAGATAAATTAAATTTGTTCTGCTTTGCCCAAAGTGAAATCTTACTGGTTTTAGCTTATACTTCCTTTGTTTTCTGTCCTAATGTGACCTCCTCATATTGCTCTTCACATAGAAAGGAAAATTAAATTTCATTGAACAGTCTTCTCTGACCTCAAGTTGCAGAAAGGAGAATTTCAGCTTGATTTAAAGAAAAGAAAAGAAAAAAAACCCAAACAATCCTAATAATTACATCCCAAAAAGGGGAATGAATTGTCTTACTAGTGTTAGACTTACTTTCACTAGAGGTTTTGGAGGCTTCATGACCACTTCTTAGAGAAATTAGAATGGATGATGGCCTCTAGCAGATGGAAGTCCCTAAAATCACTTTCAGCTGTAAAATTATTTAGTACCATCATTGTCATAAGCCAAATTGCATTGGCAGGTGTAGTAGACATTTGGGAATCACCAAAGATGTTTGAGCAGCAGAATCATACAATTAAATAGGTGCATTGGGAAGAGATATGCAAGTGGATCAGGTACTTTGGCCATAATACATTGTGTTATCATTTGTGTGTTCTCCCTTTTAGATCTCAAGTTCCATAAGGACAAAGGCTGTGTCTTCTCTCAACTCTTATCTTGCCTAGATTTAGCACAATACTTAACATGTTTGGTGAATTGAATTAAATTGAGTTGGGGAAAATATTCCATTAAAAAAAAAAGACTAAAATTTAACTTCTTGTCTTTTGCTGGAACTGCTTGAATACTGGAAGATAATATGGGTTTTAAAAATGACAACAATGAGAAAGGGCCAATAGATTCGTTTTTTAAATTAGGATTGATGTTAGAGAATACTCTTGGCAGACATTTAACTTTCTTTTCTATATGAAGAACAATATGTGAAGGGAAAATATAGGAAATATATGCTTAAACCCTGAGAGGTCACTTTGAGGTTGAAGAGAAATATTTGCTTACTGCTGAAACTCTTTTTTTCTTTCCACTGGAGGGGATGAAATTCTCACAGCTAGGTCATTACCATGTATTGACCTCTTCCCCTCAAATTTTTCCCATTTGTGAACTTGTTAGAGGTTCGAAAGTTGCAGGAGCAATACTTAACCTCTCCACAGTCCCCAATTTCCCTCTTTTATTTAATTTATAAATTTTTTTTCAAATTCTTATTGGCATTCCATTTGAAGTGCTTGAAGTACCAGAAAGCCACTAAGAAGAGGGCTGGAGGTTGGCATTGGATAAAAAGACAACCTTGAACTAATTTTAAAGTCTGCAATTAACATGGATCACAGTGTGGCAAGTAAAAGTTTTAATGATAGACTGGCCCAGGCCTTGAGGTAAATTATGCATAATTATTCATAACTGCTATTTTTGGCTTGCCTGCTTTCGTCCTAGACCTTTGCCTGAGGAAACAATTTGAAATAATTAGTGTGTTAGTGCATTGACAATGATGAATGGATTGAATACTTCTTGTGCCAAATACAGATCTTGATAAGAAGCAGATAACTTTGGCAACTGTGGTATTTTTATTATTTAGATGCCTCAGACTGGAAGCAGTCTCTTCATTTTCTTGGGCTAACCTATTTGAGTCATTGTCTAGGCATCTCTAGTCTTCTAGTTGTCATGATTAAAAAAAAATGACACTATATTTTTGCTGTTATACACTCCTAAATCCTATTTCATTATGTCTATTTTACTTACATTTGTAATTTGGGGGACTTGGGGTTATGGTGCTTTTAAGGTAATGTTCTTATTGAAAACACATAGATGTAATTTTTTAATTAAGAGTTGTACAGAGTATTCCATGTTAAAGGCAAAATGTGTCTCAGAAAAATCTTCTCATTAATGTACCACCTGATTGGTCTTCATAAGATTAGAGTAAAATAACTTCATTTCATCATATGCTGGATTATTTCTATTCCATGATAGAAACATAGAAGCGAACACATTTTTTCTCATATTTGGTGATTTTCACAGGTTATATAACAGGTAATGTATTGCAATTGGTATCTGGAAATAAAGGGGATAAAACTGCAGATAAAATAAAGAAGCATCAGAGATCTGTCTTTCTAATTAAATGTCTCAGAAATTGTAGACAGCCTCTTCCTTAATTAAGCAAATACCTTGAAACACAATAACTTCACATTTTTCAGTAGAATAGACATCAACAATTGCCTCTGTCATTCTTGGCTGGAAGCTTTGACAAGCAGCCAGCTAATCTTTGTTTTGGTGAAAAAGCTCCACTCCATTACGTTCACCAGTGTGCAAAGGCAGGCTTCCTTCAGCTAGAAATGATTCTGTGTCCTGACTACAAAGTAATTTAAAAGAAATATTAAAATAACTTTTCTGATTGCTAGACATCCCTTGAAATCATTGTTTTACTACCGAACTGTGTTCAGTCATAATCTTGCCATCTGTAGCTCTTGATCATTTTTCTTTTGCTATCCAGAATCAGTGTGTTTGGGATTTCACATGGCTTTTAAGAAGCAGTGAATTTTATGCTAATGGTTTATGTGCATTTTCTATGCATTTTCAGAGAGGGGATGAGGTACTTCACTTTGTCTTGAGCTAAGCTTCTGAACTTTGTAACTGGTCAGTCTTGTTATATAGCATTTAAAGATGAGAGGTTGAGCATTGTTATGCCTGCTTCCATATCATTAGCTTCTTTTGAACAATTCAATTTAGATTGTTCATGAACCGTATAGAACACACAGAACATTGTGCTTTGGTACATAATTATCACATGATCAAACAATTCTGTGCTTTCTTAAAATTGCTTCACCAAAATATAGGGGAATAAAGTCTGTTTGTTAATACAATACTCTTTGTTCTCCTGTGGTTCATCAACTATCAAGTAGCCTATACTGCAAAAATCTCACACACCTGCATAGCAAAACAACTTTATCAGGTATAGCAAAGCAAGGTTTTGTTGTTGTTGTCTGTTTGGATGTTAGTTCGTTTTTGTAAAGTGAAAGGCATATCACAGCCTAAATTCCAAACCATCAACTCTGAGATCAAAAGTCAAAGTGAGACATGTTTTGCGGGTTAGGGAAAGACAAATATCCCATATCCCTCAAATGCATGGGTATCGGTGTGCTGTCAAGTGTTGGTACAAATTTACCTCTTTTCAAAGTATGCATTAAAGACAATGATGGGACTTCATGTGAAGGATTTGACAAATTAAAAAAATGTTCTTGTTTTCTATGACTTCAAGCAATGTCAATAGACAGGTGATAAAGTCATTTTTTGATGTAGTTCCTCATCATATATGAAGTCCATCAGAGCAGGATATGAGTTAGATTTGTTCCTCATTTAGTGCTATAACTGTAGAAGGCACAGAATTGAAAATTGAATTTGGTTACACAAATAAGGCTCTTATTTTTTGCTGCATTCTCCCTTCCTCCCCCGTACTTGACATTTATCTGGCAAATGATTTGTGTATTTGAAATAGATCCCATTTGGTATGTGTAAATCATCAGGATGAAGATTATAAGCTCCAGCTTTAGGTCAGAAACTTCAAACACATATTGCCCTGTCTCTCTTTCCTGATAAACACACACACACACACACGCAGAGCAATACAGCAGTATCTTGACCTGGCTAATGTAGAACCTTCCTTGACTTCTTTAAATTACGCTATCCTTCAGCAGTGTGTACAGCATTTAGGGATATGGCCCTAGAGTGAAGAATAGCTTTGTTTCCCTGAATCTGTATGGGTCTGGGCAAATCACGATTTCTTCATGATCCAGGGCTTGCTAGATCCCCACCCTATCCTATCAATAAAGGTATATTGACATGGCTGGTGACAGGTAGTATTTGCTTATATTACCTCATTTGATACTCACAACAGTTTTCTATGACAGAGCAGAGAGGAGAGGAGAGGAGGGGAGGGTACGAGATGAGAGTGGAGGGGAAGGGAGAAAAAGGGGTGAGAGAAGCTAGGTGACTTGTTCCAAGGCACACAGGTATTAAGAGTTTTAGGCAGCATAGGAATTCAGCTCTTCCTGACTTCAAGTCCAACACTGTGTCCACTGTGCAACTTAGCTGCTTGTAATGAAACCTGCATTTATTTTAGATAAATACTCCAACTTTTTTTTTTATCTTGTAGTCAGCATGAAGAAGTGAAAACAAGTATCTGTACTTGGAAGAATGAAAAGTGATTGCTTGCTTTTTCCAACTCTCTTTTTCATCAGTGAAATCCTAATTGGTTTGTCTCAGACAGGAAAGGGATGCAAAATATTTATTAGTTTGAATTACATGTAAGAAGTTTCTCTTTAGCATCTGCCTCTCATCTATCAAATGAAGGAGATGGGTTAGATGATATCTAAGGAACTTTCTAGCCCACAACTTTATGATTCTGTTATTATTTTTTTAAAATACATGTTCTTAGGTTAGGATAAATTAGCCTTTTAGATCTTGGCATTTCAGAACTTGCAAAAATTGCTTTCAAAGTATAATTGGAGATAGGTTCTTCGAGTCACTGAAAGCTCACAAGATGAGAAATAACAGTTCACTCTTATCTGGGTTTGTTGCAGTTAAAACCCTAGAGAGTTTTAGTTCATAACTTCTCATAGTATAGACATACTTGGAAAGAGCTAATCAGATATCATTAAAAAATACTAAAGACATGTTGATCTTTCTAAGCCAGGACAAGGAATGTGGGCATTCAATGAAGCAAATAGGCAATTTCTTTTTTCTTTATGATGACACCAATTGATATATTTTTCATGCTTATGTTGAGATAGTGATGCCATAAGGAGGTGGAAGCTGATTTTAATTATATCTGCTTCATATCCATCACATTTAGAGATTATGGCCCTGTATCCTAAGAGAGTGAAATAATTCATCTTGAATATGGTACTGAGGGCCATTCACATGTTACTGGTTTGATGAGATCTTGTGTACTTTAGGCCACAGCTCTATGGTTCTTTTTTATAAGTTGTCTTGTTTCTCACTATAACCGTGATTTCAGACAGGACTAGGAGAGGATCTGTTCTTACAGTAGTTGAGCTTTACAAATTGTTTTAATGCTGTGTCTAAGGTATTATTGAAAACCTCCAGAAAGAGGTAGTTTAAAGAAAAAAAAAAGACCACCCATCTGATTTCAACAGAGCCATGTTTAAATGTGAGTTTTATTAGGGACTTACATGTCATCCATAGCATTTCCCTGGGGGCATTGTTGTAAGTCTGCATATAATCTCTCTACAGACAGAAGCCCTCTGTTAAAGAGGAAGAGATTTTAAATCTGTCTTCTATGGGATAGATGACGGTTCCTCCCCTTTGCTTCCCCCCTCTTTAAGACTTCCCTCTCTACCCTCACAACCCCTTTCCTCTTCAAGTTTTAAGCTATCAATCCATTTGGTTAAATGTCCTTGGAAAGTGAGGTCATTAGCATATTGTTATAAATGCTAATGGTCTAACTGACACCAAGGATGGTTTTTTTTTCTTCTTTTATGGTTGTTGTTGTTGTGAACATTCTGTGTCTAAATGGAGAAACTGTCCCCCATTCATATGATAGCTCTGGTCCTTCATTCACATGTCAGGAGCCCATTGTGTGGCTGAACCTTGTCAGACATTGCTACATAGTTAGTGGCAGCAGCTTGTAGTTGAGGACTGGGAAGAGGGGTGTGGGGAACAGGGGGAGATACTGGCATTGGCAGCCAGGTGGTAGCCAACTGACTGGTAACTGGCACCCAATTTAGCCCAACTCAGCTGCGCTGAGCTGCATAGTCAAGGCTAGGCTACAAAAGGGTCACATGTGTCCTTAGGAAGCCTCATTAACTCCTTTGGATAAGGACATACTCTTCTGACATATTAATTAGTGGCTGTGCTTTCTCTTACTCCAAGTTAACTTTTGTATTGGTCAACTTACTTCAAATTATGGATAATAGTAAAGCTGTTAGAGGAATATTTATGCAAGGCGACTGAAAGACCCTTTTTTTTTCACTGAATAAAGAAGTGAATGTTTCATATTATTGGAACACAACTGGACTTTTAATTTTATGTTGGTTTTTAATGTAATCAGTAAAGATTATAAGAGACAAAGAGGTTAAATGACAAAAGACCAAGTAGGTTAAAAGTACATTTAGAATGTGATAAAGTTCGGATTTTTACATACCCTAACAAATTAATCATTCCTCAATGCTGGCGTTGTGAGACATATCAAGTTTTTACTTTTGCTTCTGTCTTCCTAATGGGAAAAAAGAAAGCAGCAAAAACATGCAACTTTGAAGATGTACATGTTATGTGAGATGGTAGGAAGACTCTAGGCAGATGATAAAGCCATAATTCAATATTTCTCATTATTACTTTTCTAAGTTTCATGATTTTCAGAATGACAAAGTAAACAAATAGTAAACAATTCAAAGTGAATAAAAAAGTAAAATATTTGGAAATGTAAACATTTACTGAAACATTGTTGCTCTATGGGGGTGCATTTAATGGTGCAACATATACATGCCATTGGGATACCATGAATAGGTACAGTATAGACTGATTATGGTAATGGGTGAATCCAGCTATTTTGTTTTGTTTCTTTTCAAAATTAAAGAACTTTATTGAGTGACATAGAGCTTGACATACGTCTTCTGAAGATGTAAATTGATTCAGAAAAGTATAAAATTGAAAATATATCATATGTGCATACTTGGGGTCAGTGGTAAATCTGCATTCATATAATCCTTCTTTTAACTTCTCCCAGCAGATTTGGGTCAGCTTGACAGAATAAATACAGGTTTCTGTTTGCCAGGGCTGGTGTATTGTAAATTTTCCAATTTTAACTCAGCTACACATTTAAATAGAACAATAATTTTAAAGGGAAAAAAAATTTACAGAGAAACAAGTACGGCGCTTTGCATTACTCTAATTATTGCTTTAAATTTTGAGAATTTGTTCAACTAGGCAAAACTGATGCTTTTAAAAGCAAATTTTGCTGTATATTTAACTATATGAGTGGAGAATGAGTGTGTGTTGAAAACTCAGTAATGAACACAGCTTCTGCATACTTTGATGTCAGCATAATTACATTGTTCCCAGAAGGAGGTAGTCCGTTAGTATAATTCTCATTCAGCCTGCCTCTAAAATAAGCAAAGCACTGTGATAATTCATAGGGACCTAAAGATATACTGTTTAATTTAAAAATTGTTTAAAAATAATATATTGCTACCTGCTAGGAAAAATGGATACTTGTAAACTTCAGTTGTTTCTTGGAAGACATGCAGTAAAAGGGAGAGTAAACTCAAAAGCTACTGCAGAAAATAAAAATAAAGAACATTTACAAAAATAGATTTATCAGCACAGATGCAGACTATTACACTATAAGAGATTTATTAGTTTGCCAAATAGACAGTGAGAGTGAGTTTGTTTGTGTTTCATATAATGGAATCAGGAGAAAATGAAAAGTTAATTTAATGATTAATAAAATTATTCAGAGCCATTGAACAATTTTTGAGTACCTACTGTGTGTCATTGAATAGTAATTAATTTTATATAAGTATGATGTGAAAGTACAGTATGACATTTTTGTTTTCACTTCCAATTTACATTCATGCTACGCAAGATATTTTAAAACATAGGTAGACTAGAAAGTCTTAAGTTCTTTCCTTAGCTTTCTTCTAAGTTTTCTGTATAACCCAATAAACAACTCATACAGTTAGATATAATAATAAAATGAGAATAGTTATTTTTGCCTCAAATGTGTTATGACCTTCTTTAGAACCATTAATATCAAAGGTACTGTGTTAACAATGCTTCTCCTTTTCTTCCTCTTTCATTTCCTCATTTTCCCATTTCTTCTTTTTGTTATTTTCTTCTCTTTCTCCTGTTGCTGACATACCAGGAAGGGTTTGGCTGAAACAGGAATCCAGTGCTTTGTGTGTATATAAGAAGAGCCCCAGAGAGAGACAGTCAGAATTAGAATTTTTTCTCCTGGCAGGCTCATGGTGGAGGAGAGAGAGAGAGAGAGAGGGAGAGAGAGAGAGAGAGAGAGAGAGAGAGAGAGAGAGAGAGAGAGAAAGAGAGAGACAGAGACAGATTCTCTCCCAGCATCTGGAAGCTGACTGAGAACTGAGTTGGAGTTTTCTTCTGACCAGAATCTGGTGAAGGCTGAAGTTGCTGCTGAGAAGGTCACCTGAAAAGCTGAGATTTCTTCTGGGTCCTAGGGCTAGCTGAACTGCTGGAGGACTGAAGAAGTATGCCTGGGATGCTAATACTTTGTTTGTTTGAGGCTTAGTTGATCCTTGAGTTCCCAGGAACAGGAATTGTGAGGGTTTTGAGATGTACTGGACCCTGTGAACTTCAGTGTGTAGCAGGAAATGCCTGGAGGACTGGACAAGGACCTGGGCGCTGTCTTCCTCTGAATCCGGGTGGCTGTTTGGTGGATTCAGGTAGGAGCTGGGACCATGGAAGGGGATCCAGGGAATCTGTGAGACCACCCCAAGTCAAGATGAAGAAAAAGCCTCTCCTTGGATATTGAATGCTGTGATGAAATTGAAGTTTACTAGAGACCTAGGAGTAGGGGGTTTGTGTACTTTTCTAATGATTGTATTTAGTGATTAATGATACTTAGTGGCTGATTGCTAGATAAGTGACTGATTAAATTAAGCTATGAGTTTCCCATGAGAGGAAGACTGACTGTTGTATGTTGAGATGACTGAATGACTGAGTAAGGAGACAAACCCCCTTAGCAACACCAGATGATTGTTTTTTTGTTCTTTGTTCTAAATACTGTGACCACTTTGGTGAAAACTATGTGGCCATTTTAATGTTAAGCTGTTGTGAACACTACATTGTGATTTTCTGTGATAAGATATAATGTTGTGAATATTATATTGTGATTCGTTGTGAATATTATATTTTGATTTGTTATGAAATAGTGTTCACTATACTGTGTAATCAGAACCTTAAAAGCTGTTTCCAGTTGTATTCTTTTGGGAAGCTGACAGTGCATGGCATTATACTTATTTCCCAGAAAACAAGATTACTGTGGAACACATAGTGAATATATTTCCTTTAAGCATATAGGGCCTATTTTGTAATTTTCATATGATTAGGATGAATTCTCATAAGTTTTGGATCTTGCTTCTGGAAACAAAATGTTGGAAGGCTTGACTGAACTGCATGTCAGGTTCACTCTACTAACGGATAGCATTACTAATCTGTGCTAAGTGGTGCATTTACTAGGGCACAGGCCCTGGAGTGAGGAAGACCTGAGTTCAAATTTGATCTCAGGCACACTTAATGACCTTGGGCAAGTTGCTTAACTCCAATTGCCTTGCCTTCCCTCATAAAAAAAGAAGAAAATTGGTCAAATTTGAATTAGTGGTGATACCAAATTGTTACCCAATGATAAATTATTGACCCAAAATGGTAAAGAGTAGATGAAAGGACACTAATTTTGAGCCTGGTTTGATAGTTCACGAGATAGGGGAAAAGGAACTAGACTAGAGGAGTTGTAGTGTGGAAAAGAGGAAGTCATGGATATGAAAAGTTGGCCGATTGATTGAACATGAGTAATAAATGAACATGAAGCAATAAGGGTTATTCCTATGCTGTAAACCTGGGTGCCACTGGAAGAATCATCATTTCAATCCCATGTTCTTGGTAAACAAAGGCAAGTTTAATATGTCTATGGATTCTTATGCAAGTAGGTAGCTGGGAGGCATGAGATGGAAAGTCAGGAAAGAGATAAGGACTGGATAAGCAGAGAACACCACAATGAGAATCCTGTTAATTTTTTAAAATTTATTTTTAATGCTTTTATTGACATGATAATGAATTGAGAAACAGGCACCACAGCATGAAATTTTGGGAAGTAAAAACAGTTTTAAAAGGGAGGAGCTACTTCCATATACTAATAGGAAATCCATAGGTTAGAAAACCTTATGCATATAATATTGTTATAATAATTAGGTCTGAATATTTTAAAAATGGATTTTAGAAATTGGAAGAGAATAGTTTCTGAAGGAAAATATTGGTATTTTTTAAATTGTTGTTCAGACCAGCTGAGATATTTTCTAACCTTTTGATCATTTAAAAAAATCATTTTAATCTTTTGACATGATCCAAACCTGTACTTTTCTAAAATGAGTCATGAGTTAGAGTGTTTAAAAATGATAAGTGTTCGTAAGTCTACTTATCTCTAGGGGGAAAAACTCATCATCTCAAATTGAAAATGTTTCAACATTTGCAAATATGTTAAATGAAGGCCATTTCTAAGTTTTTCTTAGAATTTTTAAAAATTCTATGGAATTTTATGACATGAGGAAAAAGATGAAATGGTTGGCCATTATGTGTGCTCCCTTTTCATTTCCGCAATGATAGTGGAGTGACTAAAAAGGCAAAAGTAGTTTTAAAAAATGCAGTTTTTTGTTAGTCTATAGACATTAATTTAACTAAGTATTCTTAAGTGAGATCTTTGTGTAGTGACTAATGAGTTAATATTCTTTCTATTTACAAATATGTGTGTGTTTGTGTGTGTATATATATATACATATATGTGTGTGTATATATACATACATACACACATATACATATACAAACACATACATGTGTTTTGGTATGTGTGAATATATACACATACATACATATGCATACTAAATTGAAAAGTGGAAGATGAGATGACAAAAGAAGTTGTCTTCACTGTGCACTCAAATGTAACAGGAAATATCATGTAAATGGTATACTTAGTCACCTTTATTTATGTTTTGCTTGATGAGGACAAAAAAATAGAGCACTATAAAGATAAGGGCATCTATCAGAGGGACATCTCTTTCTCTCTCTGTCTCTTCTTTCTCTATCTCTCTGTCTCTATCTCTGTCTTTCTGTCTTTCCCTCACACACACACACATACACACACACGAACTTGATAAATCTTCTAAGCTGCATTAATTTATGCTTTAATGCTCAAAGCAAATATGGGCATGGAAAAGGACAGTAAAAGCTATTTTGGAAAATATGATTTGAGATAAAACAAGGAAAAATGCTAAAGCCTCTTTTTGTCTCTTCAGAAGCCTCAGGCCTATAAACTCTTTCATGAAAAGAATCATAAAAAAGGAAAATATATTAAAATATATGAAACTGCTACAGAATACAATCATTTCATAATTATTTGTTCCTATCAGATTTTCCAGGTAACTAATGAATTAAAAGAAAGATTAGATACGACAGAATATACAATCGCATCTCCAAGATGGCCTGCTTAAACTAACTGTTGAATGAGAAAAATGGGAAATGGACAAAAGTAAAGGCATTGTCATTCACTATTGCCAATTCTTAGAGAAAAAACAAATAACCCTCCATTCACCCTAGTAAAAAGGGGACTGAAAAGATATCAGCAATTTCCTACCCAAATGCATTCCCTGCATATGTAATTTACCATCATATTACTCCAAGTTTGTTCCCGCTCTTCCCAAAGACTCTGCATGGGTAAAGAAGCAGAGAAATCACATTTAGGCTTAAAAGTAGAATGGGCTTATCTTAAAAAGTAACAAATAGGTTTAGCTTCATTGGAGGTGCATGATCACATGGCATACGTTATAGAGCGTATTCTTACTATGTGCATAGAATTCTCAACTCAGAGTCAGAAGTTCCAGGCTAGAATCAATCAGGTGACATAGTATATAAAATGCAGGGCCTAGAGTCAGGAAGGCCTGAGTTCAACTCTATTCATACATGACAGTGTGTTGCTGGGCAAGCCACTTAACCCTACAGTTTCCTCAACTGTAGAATGGGGATAGGATAATAAAAGCAACTCCTGTCCTCTCTCTTTGTAACATACCTGCCCAGCTCAGATGATGGATCCATCAATGTGAAAACAGTAACAACAGCAACAATGAGAAGAAATTACCCAGTATACTATATTAATCCTAGGACCATTCAATTTTATTTTTAGGGATGCCACTCAGTATATTTATAACATACAAGTTATATTATTCTTCCTTTGAAATTTCTTGTGGGAAAATAATTGAAATGAATTAATAATAAATATTAAAAACTGATTAGCTGTTGGGATCAAATAGCAAATTATGGTAGGATATGAACAGGTGCAAGTCATTGGCAACTAAAAACAACACTGATAATAAATCAATTATAACATTATGCACAAATCTTTTAAACTATCCTTTTAACAAATTAATAATTTTAAACTCTTAATGATTTTTTGTGTGCGATTACCCAATCCACGGTGTTTTTGAAGTTCTAGTTTATATTTTCTCATAATGCATTTGAACTTTTTTATTATTAGGTTAGTTTAGCTTTTAAATTTCAATTTAATTTTCAGACAAATATCTTTTAATTCTGAGCATGTGTAGGATGTCAGTCTACTACTAGCAAGGAGTTCTATGCAGCAGCTCTTCAAAATTTGCTTGTCTTGCTTCATGTGTGTCTTGGTATCTGTTGCTGCTGACAAGTGATTATTGAAATCTCTGGAGTTTCCTAGAGTGATGCCTTGGATTGACATTTAGAACTCTGACAATGAAAAATATATATATTTTTCATGTACCTGTAATACTAAGCAAAGGCAACTTCCACGGTTTGGAATACCAGCATAGTAACTCTCTTTTATTCAGTGAGAAATTAATGCAAAACATTCACAGCAACTCAATAATTTAGTAAGTCCTCAATTCAGTTGCAAAGTACCAAGGTCCAAGTACTCCACTCTTGGGCAGTACATTCATTTAGTCAGTCAACAAAATCTCTCTTCTCAAATGGAGATTAGTTTCCAGTCATAAACAAAGTATATTCATTTGGTCAGTCACAGAGTACAAAAAGTCAAGTTTCCCACCCTTGGATCACAACTGAATTACAATATCATCCATTAATGCCAAGTGCTTTTCTCAAAAGGGGCAGTGGAGAGCACAAAAGGCCATCCACCCTTAAGCTACTACAAGGTTAAGATATCATAACAGCATTGAATACCCAAGGAGAGGTCTTGTCTTCATCTTGACAAGAGGCAAGTTCTCAGCAATCTCTATTCCTGGGGAGACAAAGCTTAACAAAGACACAATGTATATTACCAGCATCCTCATGAATCCACTCTCTGCCTGCAGAACAGTCCCAGAACCCCGGAAAACATCAGCAAGGCCCTCTTCCAGGGTTTCTGTACACATACAACAAGAAAGTCCTTCTTCAGGGCTTTTGAACCAACAGCAAGTTTCCAGCACCCCTGCAACAACAGCACTGTCCTTCACCAGTAGACAAATTTGGCAAAACAACATCAAAGCAGACAGACAAAATACTGGCCCTCAGTGCTCAGCAGCTCTGGGTGGCAGTTTACAAAAGTCCTGGGCAGCTCCAACTGGCCCTCAGCAGTCTCTTTCTCTCAGCAACTCAGGCCTCTGGCAATTCTCCCCTCTCTTTCTGCCTCCATGATACTGCT
>CM053580.1:174846411-174864391 GCA_028627135.1 Pseudochirops cupreus | reverse complement strand
CTGGGGTCCTCCCGGCTGCCATAGCTCTCATGAAGATGCTGGGACTCTTCCTACTTACTTCTGGCTGACTGGATAATGAAGACTCCAAGACCGAGCCCCAAGATGGCGATGCGGATCCAGACCGCTCAGCACAAGAGCACTGGCCTCAGAACAATTGCTTAGTCCCCCTGCTATGTGCAGGCCATGGGCGGGAAGCTGCAAAGGGGAGGCGGGTGGAAAACTTCTGCCTTTCACTTTTCTGCTCTGGTGGCCTTTTGGCCAGACTGCTTTACTCTCCTAAATTCGCAAGCCCTACTGAGCTAGTTCTCAATGCTGCTCGCAGCTGCTGCTAATCTACTCACCAGAGAGGCTCCTCTGCTCCTCCCATCTAGCGGCCCCCAGGGCACAGCTGTGGCTTCAGGCCAGGCTGGTTTTGGTTCGCAGTGCTGATATGGTTCCTTGTAGCCGAGCTGACTTTAGTGGGAAATATCTTTGTGTGCATTTTGGAGTTCTAGGATTGGTTTAGAGTCCTATTTTATGGGTGTTTTGGGGTGGCTATGTGAGAGCTGCGATATGTTGCTGCTGCTATGCCGCCATCTTGCCTCCACCCCCCCTTGATTACAGTCCTAGCTCTTTTGCCTTATGAAATATCATATTCCCATTATTCTTATCTTTTTATGTAGAAGCTGCTTGGTTCTATGTAATTCTGAGTATAGATCCATGATATTTGAATTGTTTCTTTTGTCCGCTTGCAGTATTTTCTCCTTGACCTTGTAATTGTGGAATTTGGCTACTATATTTCTCAGAGTTTTCAATTTGGGATCTCTCTCAGGAGGAGTCTTGTGAATTCTTTCTATAACTATTTCGCCCTCTGATTCTAAGACCTGAGGACAGTTTTCTTTGACAGTCTCTTGGAGGATGTTGTCCAGGCTGATTTTTTCATCATGGCTTTCCAGTAGACCAATCATTCTTAGATTATCCCTCCTCGATCTGTTCACCAGGTCAGTTATTTTTCCAGTGAGATGTTTTACACTTTCTTCTTATTTTTCAATCTTCATATTTTGGTTGATTGACTTTTGATGCATCATAGAGGCCTTGGCTTTGATTTGACTGATTCTAATTTTTAGTGAATTATTTTCCTCAGTTAGTTTTTGAAGCCCCCTTTTTAGGGAGGTACTTTCTCCATTTAGATTTTGAACCTTCCCTCCCAGTTCACTAGTTTTATTTTTTCAAGATTTGTTTTCTTCAGTGAGATTTATTTTTCCATTTTGGTCACTGTAGATTTAAATTCATCTTCTACTTCTCTAATTTGGCTTTTAAAATCTTTCTTGAGCTCCTCTAAGAATGCTTTTTCTTCTTGAGATTAGTTTTAATTTCCTTCTGTGTTCTCAGTTGTGAATATAGAGTCCATGTTGTCCTCTGTATTTGTTTGTTCTTGCTGACTATAATAAGCTCAGATCAGTTTTCTTGCTTTTCCCTTCTCAGCATCCTTCTTTCCCATTGTGATTTCCTATTTCCTGATATCTACATCTGGGAGCTAAGGGCCTGGTTCTTGACTTTGTGTACTGTAGCCTCTGGGTATCTAGACTTAGGCCAAGGCCAGTATTCTCAATGTTTCCCCTGATTTACCCTGAGGCTCACAGAGTAATCTGTGAGAGAGGGGTGGTTTGGTTGCTTCAGATTTCTGCCTCTATACCTCTGGGCTACATCTCCAGCAGGCTCAGCAGCTGGCAGCCGGCAGAGCTGGTGTCTGCAGATTCCCCTGGTGGTGCTAAGGCCCACCTGGGCTTGTGTTGTTAGATCTTGCTGGCTCCACCACCCTGGGCTTTTGGAGCTCCTGCTCGTCAGCTGAGGTGGGGCTTATTGGGACCCCTCCTGCCCTTCATTTCATACTCCTTACTACCTCAGTTACACCCTTTCTCAATGACTCCTAAGCTGAGGCTTTTTCTATATTTCAGGATTTTACTCTGGGTGTTTTCTGGGTCAGGATTTTCTAGGTTTTCTCTGGGTTTTCTCGGTCACAGAGGGGGAATCAGAGAAGCTAGGATTTACTCTCCCATCTTGGATTCTGGAAATTCAGGTAGGTGAATTTTAAGCTTCCAGGCTGTGGGCTGATAGGCCCAGGAGAAGCTGCTATGGCTGCTGCAAGCCCTTAACTTTCTCTTACCCAGCTCTGACTTATCCTCAGTCCTGTTGAGAGAAGGCTGCAAATTGCCCTTGGAGTGAGTGAGTCTGCTGGCTGGGGCTCCTTCTCACTCTGCTGTAGGCTGCTGTCTGGTCCAAGTTGGTGCCACCCCCATGTGCTCCCTACTCCCCCTGCTCAGAACTATGTGGCATTTTCCTAGTCTGGGAATCTGCTACTCACTGTCTCCCAATGGATTCTGTTACTCTAAAATCTGTTCAGATTCACTTTTTAAAGTTTAGTGACTGGATTCATGAAGGAGCTTAGAAAAGTTCTGCCATCTTGGCTCTGCCACTCTAATTTCCCACTCCAGTATCTTTGCCAAGAAAATCACATGTGGATTCATGAAGAATCTGACATGACTAAATAACAACTTTTATTTCATTAATTCTATGGCTCTTAAACAGACCCCTACCTTGGAACCTTGGGGGAAAATTATATTAAGGTTAGCATGGCTCATATCCTAGTCTACCCAAAGTGGGGAATAAAAAAGGTACTCATTGTATAATGTAGATAAGGCATAAGATAGTTGCTTATCTCCTCCATCCAAAAGAAATACTGAACACACACAGAAGTCCCACAAGTTCACAATAGTACATAAACATAAGGAGGAAACTGGAGTAAATGTTATATTCTCCAAGGAAGTCGCTGCATAAAGACGTGTGGCAGGTACCCTTTCTCCACTGAATTGCTAGTGCATTTTAACCTGACTTGTTACAAACAATTCCCTTTTAGCTTCATGTTTTATGCCAAAAGTTGAGTTCATCCTCTGGCCTCCTCCTGAGGAGATATATTTAATATAGAGAGGGCACCACCCACTCTAACTGAAGACCCTGCCTCCAAACCAGAAAATAATCATCTCACAATTGATTCAAGGTCAGCTACAGTCAGACAAAGAAATAAAACCTAACAGGCAAAGTTAAACCATACAAGTTCTTTCACAGGCCAAATACTTGTAGTTTCCCACTTCTCCCAGGGTGGAGAAAGGGCAATTGCCACATCCTCCCCACTAAGGAAAAGCTTGGAGATTTCTGATCGACTGACCAGAAGGGAAGAGAAGGTAGAGGATATCCCACACCTACCTATGTATGTCTGCAGTTAGGTGGAGCAGTTGAGAGAGTACCAGAACTGAAGTCAGGAAGACTCATCTTCCTGAGTTAAAGTCTGCCCTCAGACACTACCTGTGTGACTCTTGGTAAGTCATTTAACCCTGTTTGTTTCAGTTTCCTCATCTCTAAAATGATCTGGCAGAAGCAGTGGCAAACTATTCCAATATCTTTGCCAGTAAAACCCCAAATGGGATCATGAAGAGTCAGATATGGCTGAAACAACTGAACAAATGTACTCATATGCATTGCGTGTATACATATGTATATGTTCCATATGCCATATGTATTTATGTATGCTTTTTACTTATGCTTATATTATATTCATGGGTGTGTATATAATTTTCTTAAGCAAAATATTTTGTTACACCTTTTAGAAATGTCATCTAGTAATGTTTGCAGGGATGAATTCTTTCACTCATGTTTCCATTGTGGCTTTTGTCAAGGATTCAAGTGAGAATTGAGAAACAAGAATTTGACTAAGCTTCTGTTTTCAGAGGTGTTATGTACTATCTTACACTGCATGTTTTACCTACTGTGGTTCCATTCTCCAGTATTATTTCTTCAGATTCCAGAGGAGGGTGAATGAGCCAGTTAAAGCAGTACAACTTTTAAGAAGAGGCCAAGAGTGACAGAGTCATACTGTTGTGGTTTAGCTCCCAAAACAAATATTTCTTACCAAAACCAAAAATAATTTGATCCATAGTGACTGTCTACTAACCTTTGCTCAGAGCAAGCCCAAGGATATTAACAAAGCATAAACACTGAACACCCTCTCATACTAGACTGGTGGCTCCTCTCTATCTGGGTGGAGGTCATTGATGGGGCAGGATAGGGAACCATATAGCTAACCAGAGCTAGACAGCCTTCAAGCCAGTAGTAAACACTCTTTATGTTTCAGTGTTGTTGATACCTTTAACCTCTGAGAGTACAATTTGTCATCAGTTTAAAAAAAATTCTCAAGTCAAGACAATGAAATCCTTGTTTTTAGGCTGTATATTTTACCCTATTACCCCACACGGTCACAAACACACGGTACAAAATCAGACATAGTCACACTTGTAGATACACATTCCCAGCAGGGTGTCATTTCTTCTGAGAGCTGCGGTTTGATGAAAAAATCTCTTATGTGTGTAGTGTTTTCTTTTCTGAGCTTGTCACAGCATGTAATCAGTGTTTTAGAACAGGACACACACACGTACATCTTTGTCTGTGTGTATGTGTGTGAGTGTGCATGTGCGTGTGTCTGTGTGTGTAGGTTTAGGATGTCTTTTTATTAAAATTTAAAACTCCACTATGATTTCTAGGGATACTGTGTGGGTGTGGGTGTGTAGCTAAATACACTAAGACTTGGAGATGAAATAATTAATATGTTCACAAGTATAGATTTTAACCTGATGTAGTTTTAAAATTAATATAAAATTCAGTCATTAAACAATTTTAAAGGTACATATATAATCTAATAATTTATTTTTACAAATATGTGTTTTTTAGACCAACGTATATAAAAAGAAATAATCAGTTTTCTAAGTAATAACTATTCATCCATTTCATTTTTACTTAATGTTGCTCTTTCCATTGCCTTTTAATAATAATTTATAGTGGTCAAACTATAGATTAGACGCTTTGTAGCCTGAATCATTGTAAATTTTCAGTGATTAAGCATCATTTCTTCCTTAGCTTTTCCACTTCAATACAAAGGCAGAAATATGTTTTTGTCTGTTTTTGAAGATGCCTATATTCCATTCCCCAAACAGAAGATAAGACCATACTCCCTTTAGTGCATGGTGTCTATATTTACTAACTGGCATGTGAGAGGCACTCTGGTTAGAAATCTATGGATTAATGGGCTTTTTAGTTCAAATGTTGATTAGGCAGCATGCTTGCTCTTCGGAATTCAGGATATTAAAGTTAACATGTTTTACTTTTAAATGTAAAATGCAGTGTATTCAAGGCAGCAGTTTAGTGGCATGATAAAGCCAAGAAAGGTTAAAGTTTGCTTGCCTTGTGCTGCAGCTGATAAAACAGCTGAACTATACCCAAGATTACCAGACTACAACTTTGTCATTTATTTTTCTATCTGTTTTTTTCTCTAAAGAAAAAAAATCATTAAACTGAGCTATCAAATGTGGATTTTACTTTAAAGGAAAATCTCTCAGATGAAGTGACTTGGCATTGAAATTTTAAACTAAACTCTTAGGTTAATTGGTTAAGACACAATGGTAAAGAAAAGGGAAGGAATCATTTCCTGAGTGTTGGAATAATAATATAGAAGTTGCCATAAACCTTTGGCCTTATAGTGAAGGAAGTAAGGTGACTTTTCTAAGAACAGTCATTTTTGTTGTATTGTACACTAAACAACTGAAATGACGAAATACTTTGTTCATGTAATTTTAAAATTGAATGAAAGACCCCTGATGGATGGAGGGGAACCTTAAAACAAAACAAAACCACAACATATACAAGTATCCATTCCAACAGATAGGCAGTTTAAATAATCCCTGAATTTTGAAACTTGAAATACTTTCTCAAAAATGTAGAAGGAGCTTAAGCGATTTGCCTAGGGACATAAAGACAATGTAAAACATGAGACTTGAACATAGGCTGTCTTAAATTCAGAGCTAACTATTTATTCATTGTAACACATTATCTCTGACAAGTGTTAACTTTAGTTCATTCAAGCTATTTATAGTGTTAAAACTTTATTAGTTTCCTTGAAATACTACTCCTCATAATGAATATCTGCTTTACACTGACTTCTCTTTCCCCCTTTACTCATTTCACAGAATTTGCCTTTCCTTCTTCCCTTGACAATCTAAATTAATTCTTTTTTCCCAGAATTTTTTTTTGTAAAAATCCACTACATCAGTTTCCCTCTGTCCTCTCTGAGATCAAGCAATCTCATTGACCAGCATCAAAACATTTCTCTTCTATAATTATTCACAAGCAATAATGAGAAGATAACACTCTTAGCACTGGTACTTTTCTGCCCCATGCCTCAGTGCCAGGATTTTTCTTTCTTCATGTTTCCTTGACATCTGTAAGAGATTAGTCAAGGAATGTATAATTACTGCCTGGACAGCCTCTACATTAGAGAATATATGACTATTCATCCTGGAGAGAGTAGTATGGTCATTGATGCTTAAATATATCATGATGTCCTTCCAAGGCAGGAGGTAGTGATGCCTGTGAACTTTATAGTTTGAGTGGAATATAAAGTAACTTTTCAGTGCACTCCTTCACTGAGGGTTCTTCCACTCTAGGAGAAAAGTCCAAAAAGCCACATTTTACAGTATGTAGAAGATTAACAAATCTGGTCTTTCTAGAAACAGAAATAAAGAAAATACTTCTATTCCCATTGATCCTCAAGGGAAAGTATCCTTTAAAAAGAACATGAGTAACTTTTGAATCTATGCTTTGATCTGTCATGAACTTTCATATTATTCAAATCTTTCTTGTACAGCACAGATTCATGGAAATTCAGAGCTGGAAAGGCCTTCAGCTGCCATCTTATGATTCCCCACAATTGCACACTTCAACAAATGGTCATCTGATATCTACCTGAGGATCTTAAAGTTCTTCCTCACATCAAGCCTAAGTTTGCCTTTGAAATTTCTACCCACTGCTCTTTGGTTCTGCTCTTTGGGGCCATTATGTTCCCCCCCTTTTTTTTACTGTAGTAAAAAAAAATACAGATTCCTAAAGTGATCCTCATGTGACATGGACTGAAGGCCTTTAACCATTGTTCTCCCCTGTGCTCTCTCAAGCTTATCATGTTCTTAAATTGTGTTGCCCATGACTAAAGACACTATTCCTATTGATATGTGATGACTATTACCTTCCTATTCCTGTAAGCTTTGTCTCTCAAGGAAACCCAAGATCACCTTAGCCTTTTAGGCTGTTCCATCAAACTGTTAATTTTTATTGAAGTAGACAGCCCATTAAAAACTCCTAGAACTTTTTTGGAACAGTGGCTATTGTAACTATGCCTTTCCAATCTTGCACTTATGAAGATACTTTTTGTTTTGTTTTGTACCTAAGCGTAAGGTATTTAACATTTAGATCCAGTCCAGTACTCTAGTGCATAAAGATACATTTGGATCCTACCTCAATCAATCCTGTGTATTGGCTGTCTCTCACAAGTTTATGCCACTTGCAGATTTGATGAACAAACCATTTACTGCTTTGAGTTATTCTTTAAAAAGTTCAATAGTGTAAGATTAAGAACTAGTATGTGGTAATACGTGGAATTCTGTGCTGTAAATATAAATTCATATTGAAGATCTACTGTGAGATGGCAGAAAGATCATGACGTACTTGTCACACTGACATTGAACTATTAACTGCCCTTTGAAATTGACCATCTAAATATTCTGAATCTAATTGTATTGTTTTCTCATCCGTATCTCTCTTTCTTCTCCATAAGAATAATATAAGATACTTTATCAAAAGATTTGCTAAAATTCTTACCTAACTATAGCCATAATATTTCTTTTATGTAATAATTTGATAATCTTGTTAGGTAAAGGAAATGAGGTTGATCAGGCATGACTTGTTCTTGATCAAGCCAGGATGGCTCTTCATAATTACCACTTTCCATTCTAGAAAATCACTAACCATTTATTTAATGCTTCACTCTAGAATTTCACCAGGAATTGAAGCTAATATCCCTGCCATGTCATTTTTAACAGTAGTTTTCTTCCATTTTTAAAAAGTCCTTCTAACAACTTTCATTTAGCTTTCCTATTTTCCATGATTTTTCAAATACTGACAGTGGCTCAAATAATAATGAGAATGAATGACCATTTGCTATAACATTGCATTAAATGAATATTATATATTATAATGTTATAATAAACAAATCATTTATTAAGTTCCAAGCAGTGTCCTAAGGAGTAAGGAGGAAAAAAGTAAAAAAAACCAAAAAACAAAAAACAGGAGAGGGTTGAATTTATGATCCCTAAGGACTTTTCTATCTCTAAATGTATGGTAGTGTAATCTACTCTGATATAAACATGTCACTGGTATAAATATTGATCACTGAAATATAACTCATCTTACTTTAGGATTAGGTAAAGTCATCATTTGTATTATTTTTCAAACATAAACAAGGTATATGGTAAACTAAGAAGAAATGTGTTAGAATATTTCTGTGAATCTAACACATTTTGAAATGCATGTTCTTTAAACTCTGAAATTAGAAATGTTCAATTATATGGCCTTGCATTTATAAAATGACTCAATCTAGAAATGGGTGACTTTTCTCATGATATTATATGTATTGCTGTTATTATTAATAAAATAGTGTATTCATAACATTATTATGTTATTAAGTTCTACAAATTCATATTGAACTTATACTGTGAGATGGCAGAAATAGCATGACCTAGTGAACAGAGAAGTAACCTTGAAGCCAGGAAGACAGGTTTATGCTTTCAACACATACTGGTTATGTGACTCTGGGCAAGTCACTTAACCTTTCCCGGCTATAAGCAATTCTCTAAGATTCTTCAGTTACAAAGAAGATGCCTACCTGCCCCTCTATAGGGAGCTTCCTCATCCAGGAGTTCCTTGTGCCAGTGGAATCACAGATTCAATCCCTATTTGCTTCCTATTCTAAGGTCAAACTTTGAGATAGTCCTTTGAAAAGTTGCAAAATTGTGAATGGCCAACTATTTTTAAAACTCTAAAGGAATTTAGAACACAATTCAAATCTAAATTGTTAAATAAATATTTTTTGAAAATAAAAATTTTTATAACTTTTGATATCATTTAGAGAGTCTTTCTCCTTGCCCCCTGCCCCATTTAAAATATGCTTTCCCTTTGGAGTTATAATTTGATTTTACATGATTTTTCTGAATGCTTCATACACATGATCTTGTAAATATTAAGGAGCCTCACTCATCTCACTCATTTTGTTGATACTTGAAAAGATATGGTTTCTGGAAAGAAAAATGTCATGTTGTTCAGGAAAGGAACATGAGAAGGAGAAAGAATAGTTGGCTCACTTGTCTGCTTGTCAGAGTTAGTTGGTCAATGCAATGTATCTTTTAAGGTTTTAGATCACAAAAGTTTCCTGACTTAGAAGCAAACAACCTATATCTCCTCTTAAAGTCCCGTTCTTTTGCTTAGAAGTTTACATTAGCATTAATCTAATTTCATTCTAGTTGTTTTAAATTTAGTTTATATATTCCATAAGTATTTCTCTGTTCTGTAATCATGTGCACAGATTGCAAAGTGGTATCCAAAGACCCATATTTTAAGTAAACACACTCTGGAAAAACTAAAGTCTTGCACTTGGTTATAGGCTCCAAAATATGAACACATATGTGGCAAGCCTCTTGAGACTAAATAGAAGATACTATCTCTATTTGTTATGCAGCATATCATAGATAAGTGGCACTACTTTTTTTTTTTTTGCCTTGGGACTCCTTATATCCCATAAAAAGGCGATAATTTTCTCTCTGGAAGAGGGGAATGATATGTTTTTCCTTTTTTTCTCCAAGGTTTAATGAATAGGTGATGATGCAGAATTTAAGGTATAGATAATAATTGCACCTAGGAAAACAAGAAAAGCAGTAATGTTAGTATATCGAGTGAAGAGCTGCTACTGAGAGCAGCAGGGAGTTGATAACTCCAATCTGAAAACATCTGAGATTCATACATACTGGTAATAGCAAAACCCTTCTCCTAATGGTCGTCTCCTAATATTCTAGGAGTGTGTCTTTTGATATACCATTAGTTATTTTATCAATATATATTCATATTCATGTATATGTATATGGATATCTACATAATACACGTATATACAAAGCTCTGTATGTATGGTTTGCTTAGTAAGGTAACTCTCTACCTGTGCAGATTGCCACCTGTTGGGGAATTGCCACGTTATTGCAGGATAAATGAGTTGGCCAGGGTCATATATTCAGGACATGTATCAGTGGATATGAATCTAGGTGTTCCTGGCAATAAATCCTGTTCTCTATCCATTACACCATGGTGCTTCTTAAACCTATCTCACATACACATATACATACACACATGTATTACATGTATGTGAATTCTCCTTATGTGCATGTTGTTTAGTCATATCAGTTGTGTATGACTCTTCATGACCCCAATGGGATATTTTTTGGCAAAGATTCAAATGATGAGTGAGGCTAACAAGGTAGTGACTCGCCCAGGCTTACACACAGGCAATAAGGCCGGATTGGAACACTGGGCTGACTCCAGGTCCAATGTTTTATCCATTTTACCACTTCAATTCAGTTGAACAAATATTTGTGAAGTGACATAGAACTCCCTTATGGAGTGCATTAACACATCTCTCTGGGACAGGCAATCAAGATGGACAGTGAGCTAGGTTGAAAATTGAACAGGAGGAATGCATTTAGAAAATTACACAGTTCATTCAGTGATTCCAACCTGTTCCCTGGCATAAAACTCAATGTTTGTAACAGCAATATTTTTCCAGTGATGCTTTATGACTGTGAAGCATGGAACACTAAAACCTCCTTAAATCAAAATTGTGGGAGAGCCAAAAGGTAGTGGAGTGAATGTGTGGTGGATGTGACTATTCTGTAGATCATTACTACCGAGACTTATATGTAAAATGTGGCATATAAGATATCATCAAGGAAATGTGTGATTACCAAAGGATATGGACCTTTCCTATAGCAAAGGTGTAAAGTAACAAATGAGTAGGCCTGTCATTACTCACAAGATTTTAGAAGACCTATGAGAAAACCTTCAGTGTGGGAGGTAGATCTTCTTTGAAGTATTTGTAGGAAGAAATAAAAAAAAATGTAAAAAATGAAGGATGGAAAGGTTGCAAACTTCATCATTGTATAGCATACCTATGTTTATAAAATCTTAAAATTCTTCAAGGGATAAGTATAGTGTTTTGGGGGCATTTTATCAGGTACAGATAATACAAAGTTATGTTTAGAATTCAAATGAAAATTTATATTAAGGCATATAAAACTAGTCTGATGAAATATTTTATCAATTCCCATGCTACTGGCATTTAATGATTCAGAGGTTATTGGATTTAGAGTTTGAAGAGACCATCGAGGACATAAAATCCAACCACCTCACTTTAAAGATGAGTAAAGTGAGTTCCGTAGAGCTTATTTGACTTTCCAAGACCACATACATTATAAAAGGCACGACTGGGATTCAAACTCAGTTCTTTGGAGTCCATGCTTTTTGTTTTATATACCCTGGGGTGTTTTGAAATAGCTATCTTGGCTTATTTAAAAGGAAAAAAAAACTTTAAAAATCATATTTTTTTCTGTCATAAATGCATTCTTCTTAAATGACAAGTGGAACTTCCCATTGAATTTTTTCTGAAAAAAATTGTTAGTTGTGTTTATGTAATTCTGCCAATTAAATGTATTAGTCCTAAATATTAACCATCTGGCAGAATTCCATTGTATATAAATAAGACATTTGAGACCTGGAAAAATGCCATTCTCAGTACAGCCAGCTGGTGCTTTTTATAGTTTAATTCACCTTAGAAATATGGATTTCCACAATATATTCAGCATTGTAAATGACAATAGAAAAACATGTGAATTAGAAGTTTTATAGGACATTCCATGTTATTTCAAAGAACTTGGTAAGTGAAAGAAAAATAAGTTTTACACCTGTAAATTGATTTTTTTCCATATTACAAAGTATATTTTTAAAGTTTAAATTTGTGCAAATATTTGAGGTGTCATGTTAAAAAATCTTTGTCGCTTTGAATGTTTTCCATCACTAGGTTTTTCTTTAAAATTATTTAAAAAAAAAAGAATATTGTAAGCTCAGAAAACATAATCAGCTTTCTACTGAACTTAGTAACAGGGTGGATTCTACTTTTAGAATGAAATTACCCATTGAGAGTACTAAAAAAATCTCTCATTACTTTAACTTCATTTTCTATATGTAAAATTTGATTTTTTTAGTTTACTTAATGAAGACTTGCACTTTATTATGATGTCAAACTTGAACTTCACAATGTGAAGATGCATTAAAATGCCTTCAGAACAAACTGAAAACACTCAAGGCATCCCTGAAAACATAGGTAATTATCGATCTACCACAAATTTTCTTTGTTTACAAAACAGGCCATAACTGACAGTGTTGAGGATATTTATTTATCTGTAAATATATGAAAAATCCAAATCTTACTCTAAATGCTGTCAAATTCAATAACAGCTCTTGCCATTAAAGTCACTTATCTGAGTTAATTGACCATGGGTAAGATACAAAATCTCAGCTAAAGAACTAGAACATAAGCCTGCTAGAACTTAAGCTACTATGTCATGAGCTGTTATAAAAGAATACTATTTCTCTTGGTTAAAATCATTAAAACATTAATGTTCACTTCTTATTTTTCTCCCATTGGCAAAGGAGACTGTCATTCCCATAAAAATTTACAGTAATGGCTTATAGTGACTGTTGCCATTGTCAATGGTTCTCTTAGATGCTTTTTCTATCAGTGGTGGCTCTTGTTTTGGTGTAACTCCCATTGACAGTGGCTCTGAGTATCTTATCTTGGTTGCTATGGTTTCTACCTGTAGTTTTTGCAGTGCCTTTTTTCACTTCAAATGTCCTCAAAATGCTTCCTGATTCCTTAGCAGCTAAATTGCTAGATATTGCTCACCAGCTTCTATGAACAGCTCATAGCAGTGACCCATATAAGCTGTCACATTAACTTGCACACTCCATTCAAAGAAGTTTGCTGAAGAAATTGTACAAATCTTTTTAGGATTTGTTTAGGTGAGTAAGTCTCTATGATACCAAGCAGTTATCATACTGATTCTCCTGCCTAAATCTAGGTATTTACATTTCATCTGAACTCGGCCCATTATAACTTCTTCCAGCTCAAGGACTGTTTTTTTTATGTCTTTCATCCTAACATTCAATGCATGCTTGTTAATTTTACTCCTGAGCTTCATTTTATTCTAACTGGATGGGTTGGTTTGCTACATTTCAGTAGTTTCTGAGGGTTCCCTTATCTATACCCACAGTATGTTGGCATAGTTTTATATCATTCCTTCCCAGATGTATCTTAATTTGGTATCTAGAGCACTTTAAAAATGTTCCTAAATTATTCTCAGGGTTCAGATCAGGAAGACACAGCTCCTGGGGCTCTGAGATTCTTAACATTTTGTCCTGAGAAGCTGAGTGGGCCCTGAAGATCTTGGGCTCTGAAATTTAAATATCCAGAAGATACAAACCCCAAATGTGGAGTTTAGTACAAGAGCCCAAGGGCACCAGAGTGAGATCAAACAGGGCAAACAACACCACAAAAATGTGTTTGGGGTCAGGGCAATGCTGGTCCAGTCCAAAACTTTTTTTTTCTAAAATTATGGCTGGAGAGATGAATAAATCAAATAAAATACCAACCATTATTAACAATGCAAAGGCAACATCATAACAACTACAAGCAGAGATTCAAAGGAAAACAATGAATTATCCACAAGAATTAAAGGAATACAAAGAAGAAATTAAACAAGAGTTTTAAAAAATGAAATAAAAACTCTTGCAGAAATAATTAGAAATTGAATAAGCATCCTAGAATAGAAAGTGGAAAACCTTACCCAAGTAATGGAAAATCTGAAAATAGCACTCAATAAATGCTTGTTGACTTCTATGTGAACAGAAATCAGTGATTTCATGTAATAGTAGAACAAAACCAAAAACTGAAAAAATGGAAGAGAATGTAATATATCTGATATTTTAAAACACTGATCCGAAAAATAGGTTGAGGAAAAATAAATTAGGAATGATTGGAATCTCTGAAAATCATGACTTAAAAAATAAAGTCTGGATACTATATATCAATAATTCACAAGTGAAAATTATCTAGATCTATTGGAATCAAAGGTCAAGATAAGGAATGAAAACATCTATCAATCATCTCTTGAAAGGAATCCCAAAGAGAAAGTCCTAGAAATGTCACAGATAAAATCCAAAGCTCTCACATCAAAGAAGAAATCCTGCAACCATCCAGGAAGAAACAATTTAAGTACCAAAGAATATAGTAAGAATCACACAAGACTTGAGAAATATTAAAATTGAGAAGAGAGATTGGAATGAAATATTGCATTCCAAAAAGCAAAATATATAGACTAGCTTTAAGAGAGACTGGGAAAGTATTCTTGTGGAAGGTAGAAAATTAGTTGAAATTTTCCCCCCATAATTTATTTATTTATTTTTAGTTTTTAACATTCATTTTCACAAGGTTTTGAGTTGCAAATTTTCTCCCCATCTGTCCCTTAACCCCCACCTCAAGATGGCAACCATACTGAATACCCCTTCCCCCACTCTGCCCTCTCTTTTACCATGCCATCCCTCCCTTACCTTCTTACCCCTTGCTTTCTTGTAGGGCAAGATGGATTTCTATAGCACATTGTCTTCTATAGCACATCTTATTTCCCAGTTGCATTTGAAAACACTTTTTTAACATTTGTTTTTAAATCTTTGAGTTCCACATTCTCTTTCTTCTTCCCTCCTCACTCACCCCTGCTGCGAAGACAAGCAATTCAATATAGGTTATACATGTGTAGTTATGCACAACATTTCCCTAGTAATCATATTGTGAAAGACTAACTATATTTCCCTCCATCCTATCCCACCCTCCTCCCCATTTTTTCTATTTTCTCCTTTGACCCTGTAACCTTTTCAAAAGTGTTTGCTTCTGATAACTCTCTTCCCCAATCTGGCCTCCCTTCTATCACCCCCCCCCATCTATTTTCCTATAGAGCAGCAGTTCTGAACCTGTAGGTCATGACCCCTTTGTGGGTCAAACAACCCTTTCACAGGGGTCACCTAAGACCATCGGAAAACACATATTTCCACCCACATGCAGATACACCCACATATGAGTATTAAAGGGTCGCAGCATTAGGAAGGTTGAGAACCACTGCTGTAGGGTAAAATACCAAATTCAGTGTGTATGTTATTCTTTCCTTAAGCCAAGTCCAATGAAAGTAAGATTGACTCATTCTCTTTCACCTCCTTGCTTTTCCCCTCCATTATAACAACTTTCCCTTACCTCTTTTATCTGAGATAATGTACCCTGTTTTATCATTCCCTTTCTCCTCCAAACATATTCCTCTTTCATCTCTTAATTTTATTTTTTGAATATAATCCCTTCATATTCAACTCACCCTGTGCCCTCCATCTATGTATACACACACACACACACACACACACACACACACACACACACACATATATATATATATATACAAATATATTTATATTTATACATATGTCTTCCCTTTATCCTCATACTGAGGAAAGTCTCATGAGTTACAAATATTGCCTTTCCATGTAGGAATGTAAACAATTCAAATTTAATAAGTTCCTTATGATTTCTCTTTCCTGTTTACCTTTTCATGCTTCTCTTGCTTCTGGTATTAGAAAGTCAAATTTTCTGTTCAGCTCTGTTCTTTTCATCAAGAATGCTTAAAGTCTTCTATTTCAGTGAATATCCATATTTTCTCATGAAGTATTATACTCAGTTTTGCTGGGTAGGTGATTCTTAGTTTTAATCCTATTGCCTTTGACCTCCAGAATATCATATTCTAAGCTTGCAGATCCCTTATTGTAGAAGCTGCTAGATCTTGTGTTATACTGATTGTGTTTCCACAATACTTGAATTGTTTCTCCTTGACTACTTGTAATATTTTCTCCTTGTCCTGGGAACTTTGGGATTTAGTATTCCTAAGAGTTTTCTTTTTGGGATCTTTTTTTAAGAGGTGATTGGTGAATTCTTCAAATTTATATTTTACCCTTTGATTTTAGGATATCTAGAATATCAGTTTTCCTTGATAACTTCTTGAAAGATGATGTCTAAGCTCTTGTTTTGATAATGGCTTTCAGGTAGTCCAAGAATTTTTAAATTATCTCTCCTAGATATATTTTCCAGGTCAATGGTTTTTCCAATGAGATATTTCACATTTCCTTCTATTTTTTCATTCTTTTCTATCTGTTTTATAATATCTTGATTTCTCATAAAGTCATTAGCTTCCATTTGCTCCAATTTAATTTTGAAGGAATTATTTCCTTCAGTGAGCTTTTGAACTTCCTTTTAAATCTGACGAATTCTGCTTTTTAAGGCATTCTTCTCCTCGTTGTATTTTTGAACCTCTTTTGCCTTTTGATTTAGTCTATTTTTTAAGATGTTATTTTCTTCAGTATTTTTTGAGTCTCTTTTAGCAAGCTTTTGGCATATTTTTCATGATTTTCTTGCATTGGTCTCATTTCTCTTCCTAATTTTCCCTCTGCTTCTCATATTTAATTTTCAAAATCCTTGTTGAGCAACTCCATGGCCTGCAACCAATTCATATTTTTCTTAGAGGTTTTTGAAGGAGGAGCTTTGACTTTGTTGTCTTCTTCTGGTTCTATGTTTTGATTGTCTTTGTCACCAAAGAACCATTCTATAATTTGATTTCTTTTCCTTTATTTGCTCAAGTTGGTAGACAAATAATTGACTTTTGAGAACTTTGCCATGGTAGAACTCTGCTTCCAGAGCAAAGAGTGTTGTGTCCCAAATTTCTGGGATTTTGCACAGCTGTTGTCAGAGCTTCTTCTAGGCACCTGCCTCAGAACTGTGAGGAGGACACCTTCTCCACAGCCACCACAAATTCTGCCACACCAGCACTCCTCACCACCCAAGCCTGTGACCCAGATCCAAGCAGGGTAAAGCAAGAGAATCCTATCTTAGGACTAGCAAAGAGATTCCTGCATTTGCCTTCTGATTAGCCACTTTCTACCCACATCATCTGTGGGCCTGGAGCTCTGGAAGCAGCTGCTGCCACAGCAGCTGCAGCCATTGCCACCTCTGCTGCAGTGAGGGCAGGGGTTGGAGCACATTCTTCTCTCACCTACTTCCAACAAAGTTTCCCCACTGACCATTTATTTTCTCGTTGGTGTTTATGGTTTGAGAAGTCTGGAAACCTCCACAGCTCCCAGTGATTCAGTCCCCTGAGGTCTGCTCTGACTGGTCTGTGTTGCCAGCCCACGTAGGACTGCACTCCACTCCCAACCCATTGCAAAAGACCCTTCTTGTCAGCCTGCTAGGCTGACGTCAGTAAGAGATTTGTTTCACTATTTCATTTTGTGAGCTCTGTGGCTCTAAAATTTGTTTAGAGTTGTTTTTATAGGTATTCAAGTTTGTTGGGGTACAAGCTCAACTAAGTTCCTGCTTTTACTCTACCGTCTTCTATTATTTGGAATTGGAAGGAAGACAGGCAAGAAGCTTTTCCATCCTTGTATTTTCTGATGCTTTTGTGCTAATTCTACTTCAGTGCTCTAATATCTACGGTTTTATTGATGTAAAAATCTCATCAAATGTTACTTATTACTATTATTACTCCCACTAATTGTGTCACCTGTTTCTATCTTCTGTTTTACAATCCCTGTCCATAACATTCCTTTAATACTTCATATAGTTTTGTTAACACTGGAAACCTTTCTGTAGACCTTTTAATATCCTATGGGTACCAGTGTGGCACTTGGACTATTAACATCCTGACTTTTGCTCTTGCCTCATGATTTATACATCTTCCTTTTGTATCAGCAAGCACCCCAGCACCCCCAGGGTGGCTGCTAGCACAGGTTCTTAGATCTGCTTTTCTAAAGGAAAGCAACTCAAAATGGGTTAACAATCTTACTTTAATCAATCAAATACCATTTACCTAGTTCAGGGGAAAAA
>CM053580.1:174822599-174845911 GCA_028627135.1 Pseudochirops cupreus | reverse complement strand
TCTTTTGCCATTTGAGTTAATCTATTTTTTAAGGTGTTAATTTCTTCAGTCATACTGCTAACTCTCTTTTCATGATTTTCTTGCATCATTCTTATTTCTCTTCCCAATTTTTCTTCCACTTCTCTCATTTGTTTTTCAAAATCCTTCTTCAGCTGATTTCTAGCTTTTAGGCAATCTTCATGTCTTGGAAGCTTTTGGTGTGGGGGCTCCAGCTGTGCTCTCCTGCTCCCACTCCATGCCTTGATCGTTCTTTTCCCCAAAGAAGGAATCTAGGGTTTGGTTGTTGTTCTTTCTTTGCTTCTTATGCTTATTCTTATTCATGGTTGGTCAGTCTGTGATTTTTTTTTTTTTAGCTCTGTGGAACTCTGCTTCCAGAGGGGAAAGATCTGTCCCAAATTGCTGGGGTTTTCCCAGCTGCCAGAGCTTTTAGGAGGCTGCTGGGTCCCTCCCCAACTTCGGCTCACTGAAAAAAAAAAACCCCAGGACCCCCACCCAAGGCCATGATCCGGATCCAGGCCACTCAACGTGAGAGCACTTGGCCTCTGAATTATCACTTTTTCCCCCTGTAGTCTGCAGGCTGGGAGCTCTGAAGCAGCAGTGTGGAGGCAGGTGCAAGACCTCCACTTCTGCAGCCTCGTTGTCCTGGAGGTGATTTGACTGGACTGATTTTCTCCCCTGATTTAGCCAAGCTCCACTAACCTAATTCTGGGAACTGCCACAGCTGCCACAGATCCCCTCTCCTGAAGCTCCATTAGGTGCTCGGCTCCTCTTGTCCAGCTGCCTCCGGGGCAAAGCCACGGTTTCAGGCTAGGCTGATTTCGGGTCGAAGAGCTGAGATGTTCCTTGTAGCCAAGCTGACTTTAGTAGAAAGTATATTTGTGTACATTTTGGCGTTCTAGAATTTGTTTAGAGTCATATTTTATGGGTATTTTGAGGTGGCTAGGTGAGAGCTGAGATATGTTGCTGCTCCTATGCCACCATCTTGGCTCTGCCCCCTGCATTTGAGTTTTTCCTGTAAAAGCTTGTCTCTACTCTTGCACATAATACAATAACCTGTTAGTAAAACCCAGCCCCTCCTGCACACTGCCTCCAGCTCTTTCCCAGTTTTTATTGGTTTTCTTTGCAAACATGTTTCTAAAGCTCTAGGTTCTTCCTTCTGTAACCTCTGTTCTCTGTTTTCACATAATCTGGTACTTTTATACCAGGGAATCACAAGGTAAATCCTCCCATCCTTGGACAGTCATTTCTTCTTCTAAATCTCTTCTTCCTACAAATCTTTCTGATACCTTGTGATCTCATCCTTGCCACCAAATGTAGTGCCAATGCAATATTCACAGCACCCAAGATCACTAGAAATATTCCTGCATGGTGCTCAATCACATATACGATAGACTGTCCATATAGAAGACAGGAGCAAAAATTTTTTTCAGACACCAGAAATCGAAATCCCAACACCAGGAAACCAAAGCCATCATAGCAACATAGAACTTAGTGCACCACATCATAGCAGAGAGCCGCGATATCCTTTAGCCTCCCCACAAAGCAACATAAGCCTAGCTGGCAATCACTAACTTTTACTCATGAGCCTATCTGTCTTCTTGCCTGAGAATCCTCTCTCCTTGCCTCCTTCTAGCTGCCCTGATGTCCAGCTTCCTGTGGACACTGCTCCACTCTTCACAAACTCCTAGAACCACAGGATGCATGTGACTACATTCAGTCTATTAGGGAGCAAAGTATATTTTCAAAGCAGGGAAGGTCTTTAAATTCCCTTAGGCTTAGTAGGGGACAGGGATGATCTTCAAATTTCCATTATCATTTCAATATTTTACAAGCAGATACAAAGAAGAATAGGCCATTAATAAATATTATTTTCTATATTAACATTAATTCCTTACAGCTCTTATCAGGTTGCAGATTACTTATCTAGATTTCTCAGATGAGGAAACTGAGGATGAACAGTCAGATGATCTTTTCAAGAACACACAGCTTGTTAGTGGAGGAGATTAGATAAAAACTCAGGTCTTTTGCTTATAAGATCAGTGTTTTTCCTACTAGAACCAACTGTAGCCATATCATTGCATAATTATTAGTTCTTCTACAAAAAAGATTAGAGGCATGTTTATTATGAATGTACCATTAAAAACCTAAACAATTTCTTTTGTTTAATCTGTAATTCCCTTCTACCCAGGGAATTTAATCTGTAATTCCCTTCTACCCTGTTCCAGAGGATCCTATCTAATTTTTGCTAGGAAAGAGCTTAACTCCAGTGAATCCTTGGCTTGCTTTTCCAAATAGATCCTTCCTCACATCCTTACATTTTTTCTTAATTCAACTTTATAAGTTCCTTTGTTAATATTTATATCTGATGGGCTTAAACATCTCTTTCTCTCACTCTCTCTCTCTGTCTCTCTCTCTCTCTGTCTCTCTCTCTCTAGTTCCAAGGATGACAACAGAACATTGTGGCCAACCCAGTTTTCATGCAACTGCAATTAATTAATTAATCATAACATCATGGATTAGGACTTTAAAGTAACAGAGCCCCTCTATTCCAACCCCCTCATTTTACAGGTTAAGAAAATGAGGCACACATAGGTTAAAGGCCCAGGAAAAAGAATTGTCTGGGCTGGAAATGCAGTCAACAAGCTGCAAATCTAACAAAAAAATATTGCAAAAGTTCCTTTCCTGAGAAACAAGAGAGAGAAAGGGACAAGAGGAGAGTTACCCAGAGATAAAATGGAAATCTATTCTAAAATTTGATATTTGAGTACATAAAGGAAAAATTGGAAAGGACTCTGGGTGACTTTCACATAAAAATTCTTGGTAGTTCATTACTATTTTTTAAAATACAGTTCCTCTTGCCTCTAATCATATGCAAAAATTGCATCACCAAGAGGCAAGAATCATAATTTTAGAGTTGGAAGGAATTGCTTAGATAAGTTAGTCCAGACTCTTCACTAGATAGTTGAGGAAAGCAAAGCTCCGAGAAGCCAAATTGACTTTCCTAATGTCACATAGTGAGTCAGTGGCAAGGGCAAGACGGTGACTAAGGTCTCTTGACATACTTATTAGCCTTTTTCCTTCATGGTGCAATGAAATTGTTTGATTTGAAATGACAAGGCATAGATTCAAATCCTGACTCTGACAGATAATATCAATGTCACTTTGGGGATGTCATTTAAGTTGTCTGAGGCTTGGTTTTCTTAACTGTAAAATGAGAGATTGGCTTCTGAGGTCTCTTCCAGCTCTAAATCCCATGACCCTGTGATCCACAGAAGTGAGATCAGTTCCTTCTACAAATGGTATACTCGTTATTGAATATGTATATCTACTCATGGTATATTCCTGTAAGGTAAATTGTGAATCAGGAAGGGAGGGGGAAGGGAGATATGCATTGTGTCTCTGGTTTTGCCAAATTCCAGTACTGTAATTTACATAACTATTTTTAAATGTTTTAAAGAAACTTTTAAGTGCTTTTCAGTGCTCCATCATTAACTCTTCTAGTGATAGCAGCAACTAGCCAACAATGTTTTCTCATTGACAATTAAATATTGAGTATAAATCTGTAATTACTATAATTTAGGATTTATCAAAATGATGGTTATTATGTTAAGTACCAATTAATTATTAAAACTATGTGGTTCCTTGACTGTCTTGGTGACATCAAAATGTGCTGCAATTAGGGAAAGTAGAAATTGAGAGTTCCCTTAGGTCTCTTAAGCAATCCTGACTGAAAAGCAAGTTCAGTGTAAAGGTCATTCCTTCTACTATGGATCAATTTCAGAATGGCTTCTCTAAAGAGAAGGAGGATGGATTGGAAGATTTCTCGTTCTATCTATGGAAGAGCAAGAAAAACAATTATGTGGCGCTGAGGTCTAATGGGACACTGAGATGATGTGATGGCCAAACTTTAGAATTTTTTTTACCTTGGGAGTGTGTGTGTGTGTGTGAGTGTGTGTTCATGAGCACACACATGCAGGTGGGGTGGGTATGTGTGTGCATGTGCTCTGTGTGTCTTTTCAGAGTCACAAGAAAATACTTTAAGTGGCTTGTAAGTCTGTATCTCTTTTTGTTAAATGAAAATTTAACTTCTTAAAATTCCTTGGAGGTATTTTTTTGAAGATAAGGAAAGAAGTGAGGCCCATCTGAAAGGAAAGAGTATAAACACTGCACAGTTTTTGTATATTATCTCTCTTTTCAGAGTTGACTTTTGATCTAGAAAAGATCTACATGGCTATGATGAATTAACAATGAATTATGAATTTTACAGAAATGTTTCTAAAATAGGAAGCTAGAGTTAAACATGGTCGTTTACTGATCTGACAGAAGTAAGCATGAAAATAGCAGTCTCATTTAGTGTATGTGTTTTTAATTGTTAAGCAAATGATCATTTCAGGGTTTTATTTCTCTCCTTACTGCTTGACAATGCTGGAGGATTGGCTGTTTTTGCAAGTGGTCTGACATGGCAGTCCACCATCACTTATAGGCAATTTAGTCTTCATTACAAATTAATGAAGTGATAATTGCTCTCTGCAACCTTTTATGTGAAGAGCGTTAACAGTGCTTGTTTGCATTATCTTGCAATTTATATCTCTATATCCAAATGCTTGTATTAGCTTGCCAAATTAGAATTGAGAAGAAAAATAGGAAACTACAATGAGATAAACGTAATTAAAATAATATTTTACATCAAATCATTGAAGCTCACTATTGAGCATGTCTTTTCTTTTTTTTTTTTTTACCATGTAGCCCAATGTTGTTCATAGTATACAATAATTCTAGATGGTTGCACTGAATTCTAATGTACATGTATAGTGAAAATATAGTGTTTACATATAATTGGAAAATAAATTTTGTAAATTATGATGTTATGATCTCATTTTTTTCCAAGTGTTCCCCTATATTCTCTTCAATTTTTATTTTTGTTTTTTGTTGTTAAGTTGTTTTTCATTCATGTCCAATTCTTTTTTGACTCCATTTTTTTATTTCTTGGCAAAGATACTGGAGTCGTTTACCATTTCCTTCTGCAGCTCATTTTACAGATGCAGAACTGAGGCAGGGTTAAATGACTTACCCAAGGTCACACAGCTAGTAAGTGTCTGAGACCAGATTTTAACTCACAATGAAGAATCTTCCTGATTCCAGGCCCAGTGCTCTATCTACTGAACCCACCAAGTTACCCCCTGAGTTTTTATTTAACATTGTATTAAATTTTGTCAAAGTATAGAAACACTTTGTAAAGATATTGAAGTAATCATTAAAATTTTGGTTTCCTGGAACTTATTCTTTCTGTCATAAATGTGTGTGTGTATAGTTCTTAGGATTTTACATGGGATGCTAGTTAAAATGCACAAATTATACATTCTGCGCTTATCTCTGCCACACTCCCAACAGTTTCTCATGTCATACTTTGTATAGAATGGTTCTTATGGAATGTTTGTTGCTGCTTACAAAAAGAAGAGGATGAATGTTTCCTTTGCTTTAAAGTAAATCCTATAAAGAACCAATCAATGAATGTCAGCCTCATTCATGGTGAGATGTTGGAAATATTAGTTTGAAAGAGAATTTTGAATTTACAAAACTCCCAGTAGCAGAGTGGTATGTGTAATTATTTTGTCCCCCTTCAGATTTTCTTTGCCAGCACATTCTGGGAAGAAAATTTAAAAAAAAAATACACTATGTAAACAAATACCTATTTTGTATCTTCTACATTTTATTGCATTTATTTCCTACATATCCTAAATGAATCTGTTTTGCAGAATAGATTTACAGCATTAGAGAGTGGAATCAGAGAGAGTAGTTAAGAGACTATTGAAGTAGTACAGATAAGGTTATTAGGGATTTCTCTCATTCTCACAGAGATGAGCAGCTGTATTTTAAAATATAAATAATAAATGCATCATGGATGATGGTGGAGTGATATGATATGAAAACCTTAAAATCATGATTTGGACCCATCTTGTTTCCCAATAAGATAAAGTATTTCCTCAAACTCAGCTCCAACTACCTCTAGGATCTTGTGATTTTTATGGGTTCTCCATTTTATAGGTTCTCTATTGGTACTGAGATGACTGTTACAAAACAAAAACCCTTGGGGAAAACAGCTGACAGCCTTCTCTAATACATTTTACCTGAAACAAATAAATGTCTGTACACATTTTTGTAACTCTACTTGCATTTTTTCACATTTATTAAATGCAATATTTAAGGTGATTACTATGTGTAGTGGGATTAGGTGCAATTGCCTTATGTTGTCTCTCTCCTATTTCTAATGGGTAATTCCAAAGTTTGCTTTGGGTCATCAAATATCACTTGATATGACTGAATCATTTAACATTCATTCAATCCTTACAACTTCTGTCTAAAGAAAATTAATTGGCTAGATGGTGAGACATGAACTGTTATCATGATGATTCAAAACTCTTTGAGAATACACCAGGTTGGACCTCAAACCTAGTTTTGTTTTGTTTTGTTTTTTTCTGGGAAATGATCAACAGATTGATAGATTTATGGCAGTTTAGTCTCTAGTTCCTAAATAAGATCAAGTTTGAATAAAATCATATTTTTTTTTACCCCTTCAGCAAAGACATTGGACTGCTCCTTATCTACTTTGGGCTGGATTTTGAGACATGCAATCTACTTGTATCTTGGTTATCTAAAGGATAATCTGTGCCAGAAAGAATAGGCAATTAGACTAAACTTCAGTGAGGGACTCCAACTTATTATCTAGATTTTATTCATGGAGAGCAGAGGACAGGCATTTTCTAGGCCAAGAGCTAACTTTCCAGAATTGTGTTTTTTGATCTAAAACAGTGCCTCTTTTTTTTTAGTGCTTTTTTTTTTCCGGTTTAGTGCTTTAACCTAAGTGAGAAATAATGGTTGAATTTTTAATGTTAATTAATTCAGACAAATTCATCAAACAGGTATCAAGCAGGAAGTATTAATTATAGTAACAGCTGACATTTACATCACACTTTAAGGTGTGCTACGTGATCTCATTTGATTGTCACAGCTGTGTAACATAGGTGATGCTGAGGTCCAGAGAGGTTATGTCACTTGTCCCAGCTCAGATAGCAAGTAATTGTGAGAGCAATGTTTGAGCTCACTTGTCTTTTGCCAACAAATCCCACACACTTTCAGTTATACCACAAGGTCTTTATACCATATGCTATAGTCTATAGTGGAATAAAGAAAAAATTAAGCTCAGTTCTTGCTCTCATGGCAACACAAACACAAAGATAAGTATGAGACATGGTAAGTCCTTTATAGGAGTATACATCAGAGTACTTTGTGAAGCTCATGAGAAAAGATGATATTAATGGGAGAAATCAAGGAAGTCAGTTGATGAGTATAGGGTTGTTTTTGTCCATTTTCCAAGAGGACCATGATATCAGGAAAATTATGACTTTCAGTTGACTTTGATTTGAGTGAGGGAGGGCTGTGCAAGGTCACCAGCCTCACTTTCTCCTCCAAAGCCATCTGGGTCCAGTGGTGTGATATTCATTAGGAAAACTGTAGATAGCCCAGGATACAATAGGAGATCCTGACCCTTTTAGGCTAAGGCCTTTTCAGGTTCTCAATTTGAGTGAGGCAATGCCCATTTAGTGAATAGGCCTCTTTAGGAAGTTGGTCAAGCGATGGCCCCTTTAAAAAAAAAGGAATAAATAAAGTGGGAGGGGAAGACCCTGAGGCTTGCTGGGCAAGAGAGAAACAGTTACTATTTGCTTTCACTCTGAGGGAAATAGATAGCCATTAAGTGGAGCCTGGGCAGTGACCTCATGGGGGTTCAGTCTATGGGCTTCAGAGTGAAATAGGTGAGATGGAAGGATGGAAGGAAGGAAGGAAGGAAGGAGGGAAGGAAGAAAGGAAGAAAGGAAGAAAGGAAGGAAGGAAGGAAGAAAGGAAGGAAGGAAGGAAACCCCAAGTTTAAGTGGGAGCTTCCAGTTATCAAAATTTACCTTCCTTTGGAGAAGAGAAGGAAAGGGAGAGTTTGAACTGAGTTACCTAGCTGGGTGGTTCCCCATTCATTTAGCTCACACTACTTACAGATTTTGTTTGTCCTTCGTTTTCGAACATGATTATGACAGCAAGAAATGAATGAGGAGTGGGGAGGATTAAAGTCATAGGGAATAATGTGAACAAAGACACGGTAGCAGGAAAGTACAGCGCAAGTTCAGAGGGTAGAGACTATTCTATTTCGTGCATGAAAGAAAGAGTCAAAGGGTGGAAAGGGAGGGTGGAGCTAGAGTGTAAAAGAATTTTAATTGACTAAGGCATTTGATTGGTACTTGTGAGACAATAGGGAGCTATTGATGAATTTTGAGTAGAGGAGTAACATGCTTTGATTGATACACATTAAGAAGGTAATTTTAGTTCTGATATGCATGATGAATTGGAAGTAGAGAAGTAGAGAGTGGAATCAGAAAGATATAGTGAGAATCTATGGCAAAAATCTAGACAAATAGAATTAAGGAACTGTACTGAGACAAAAGAAATAAAGAAGAAACAACACAAAGTGAGACTTGTTAAAAAAACAAAAGTGATGTCACCAACAGAAATAATGGTTTCTAATTTTTGTGTGTATTTAAAATTTCTATGAAATGACCGATACTGACATCTCCTTTCAAATATAATCATTCTATTAATCAATTTTTCTTTTGTTGTTTGTTTTTTGAAACTAGTGGGAAGAGATCAGTGGGGTTGATGAGCATTACACTCCTATCAGGACCTACCAGGTGTGCAATGTTATGGATCACAGTCAAAATAATTGGCTGAGAACAAACTGGGTCCCAAGAAATTCAGCTCAGAAGATCTATGTGGAACTCAAGTTTACACTAAGAGACTGCAATAGTATCCCATTGGTTTTGGGTACTTGCAAGGAGACTTTTAACCTCTACTACATGGAGTCAGATGATGACCATGGGGTCAAATTCCGAGAACATCAGTTTACCAAGATTGACACAATTGCAGCTGATGAAAGTTTCACACAGATGGACTTGGGCGACCGAATTCTCAAACTCAACACTGAAGTTCGAGAGGTAGGCCCAGTGAACAGGAAAGGCTTTTATTTGGCTTTTCAAGATGTTGGTGCCTGTGTTGCCTTAGTATCTGTGAGAGTGTACTTTAAAAAGTGCCCTTTTACAGTGAAGAACCTTGCAATGTTTCCGGATACGGTGCCTATGGACTCCCAATCCCTGGTGGAAGTCCGAGGTTCTTGTGTTAACAATTCCAAGGAGGAGGAATCACCCAGAATGTACTGCAGCACAGAAGGGGAATGGCTGGTGCCCATTGGCAAGTGCTTATGCAATGCTGGCCATGAAGAAAGGGGCTATGTTTGTCAAGGTAACACTATGCTTTAATCAGTGCTTATATTTATTCTGTTTCTGAGTTGCGAATTTACCTTAGAAAAACCATTGTTTAGTTTTTCTTCAAATCTATATGAAATGACACAAGTGGATTACATTTTTAAAAAATGATTTGTTTTTCTTTTTGCTTTGCTAATGTAAATTATGACTCCCAAGAAAGAGTAACTACAAATTTGTTGTATAGTAGGAAGAGATCTGGTTTCCAAGTTAAAGGATGTGAATTTAAATCCCATCTCTGAATTTCATTATTCTTTACCTCTTAATTTCTAAACAGCTTGACTTTTCTGGGCCTCTTTTGGACAAGATGTACTTTGAGATTCCTTCCAGCTCCAGATCAGTGAAATTGTGTATTATATACATGTGCATATTTCAAAAACAGAGCATGACCTACTTTGGTTTCTTCCATTTTTATTTTTTCTTGATTCCTCTAAGGACCTAGCTGAAGACCAACTGGGCAAACACTCCCCTCTTTTTAAACTTCATTACACTGTCTGCACTCAGTGAGTGTTATAATAACAATCTTGACAAATTGTGATGACCACTAATGTTGCTATTTAGATAACTTATAGTAATATTTACTTTATTTCTGTAAGTAATGATTTCTGTTTCAATAAGATCTTGGTGCCAGATGAACTTTCCTTGAGTGTTAACCATTTAGAAGTTTATTTTTTTAAAATAAAAAATGAAGAACATTTATTACCATGTGATTGCCATTGATGAAAGCTTATGATGCATCATTTGGGCTTTTATATTATTATCTGTGTGACCAATTCAAGTTTTAGACAATAATAATGAATTTGTACCGTGTGTATTTATTTGAGTCATCAGATATTATCACATGAAAAAATTATCCACAGGGAAACTGAGCTCAGTATTTCTTTTCTTGACTTGACTTGCATTATGTGCATTAAGGCTTTATAGAAATAGAAATGAAAGATATTTTGTATTCTTGTGTGTATATGTCGTTTTCCATTTTAAATTATGACACACCACATGAAGACTGACCTGTTTTTCAAAATGTTTTGACATTTCACACAATGCAAATAGTGACTGTTTAACAAATACATCTGTGGCATTTTTAACTTGTTTATATACCTACAAAAAATATAAAGATTTTTGTGATCAAAGGCAATGGTATATCGCCCATTTCAGACTGTCATCAAAATGATAATACTTAGGATTGTATGTTTTCTCTGTGAAGCACTTGTTTCCATAGGGTAGTCATTCACTGAGTCACTATGCTCAAAATACATATGGAAGCAATGAGTTTGCCTTGGTGTTTGATGATTCTATCCCAACACACTAAAAAAGATGTGATATTGGTTTGCTTTTACTGTATATACATTGCCTATAGAAATGGAAAAAAAAAACAACCTGAGAGTAAACCATGTTTTTTTTATAGTAAAGTCTCATGTTATTTAAATCTTTGAAAGGCATATAGAGCCACATGGGTGAACATTGTCACCAAAGAAAAATTCAGAAAGTCCTTTAATTTAATTGTCATTGCAGATAAATTTTGTCTCTGCACTTTGATCAAGATGAAACTTGCAAATCAGGTGTGTGTGTGTGTGTGTGTGTGTGTGTGTGTGTGTGTGTACATGTCACACATATAAGTATTTTAAATTGAGAAGAGGAGAGAGAGAAAGAGAAAGAGAGACAGAGAGACAGAGACAGAAAGAGAGAGAAAGAGAAGGAGGGATAGAGAGAGGGATAGAATCAGAGACAATGAAGCCATATGGGTAAGACATAGGATGAACAATAAAGCAACCTATTTTCCCTGTGCTAACCCTTGCTTAGTTTATTGCTATAGTTATCTGGATGTTAAGAATAGACAGTTCCTGTCTTCTTTCAAGGCTTTTTGGTTATAAGAAGAATGATTGTTTAAAACTTGTATTTCCTGAAAGTTCTTTGAGAAATAGGAATAAATGAAAACAAATGCTATTAAAGGAAATAGATGGAATTATCAAGAAAACAACTAATTAAACAGGCCGTATATGGATTGTAACATGTATAAGGAGTCACTTATATGCAAGCATGGAGGTAAAAGACATTGTTGAGGACAGATGTGTCAAGAAAAGGAGGTGAGCAGTTCATGTAAAGATAACAACTAGACTGCCTAATTGGTGTATTGGTCTCCGTAAGATACTGAAAGAACAAAAGGAATATCTAAGGTGCTTTGGGTGGATCCAGATATACAGGATTTACAGGAGGGTGGGGGTGAGGATTTAAATGCATAGGATTAAAAGCCTGCGTGGTTGTATTCATTATTAATGGAGGGAATGTTCACTAATGAAATCATAGCTTCTTCAAAGTGACAAACTATCAAAGTATGCAATTATCTGCGATGATTAATTAATTACTGTGTGTCACTCTGCCCATCTCTAAGAAATGTACTTGAACTGAGATGCAGAGGATGAGTATGGTGTAATGGGTAGAGCTCTTGACTTATATTAAAGAGGCCTGGGTAAAAATGTTGAAGATGCTGTGTAGCCCCTCTTTTAGTCGGATTTTTCTCATTTGTTAAATGAATAGTAATTATAGAACCTCTCTGAATTGTTAGATTCCAAGGAAATAATGTATTTAAAACATTATTGCAAATGGAAAAGCTTTTTATAAACCAAAGTATAAAAGATATTATAATAATATAATATTATTATATTAGCTCTAACAAGACATTGATTCTCCCCTCAGCCAGCATTCCAAACCAAATCTAATACTTGTGTACACTGACTTAGAAGTAGTCTTGAAAAATATTAGAGCCAGAACTTAAGGGGACCACTGCTATCCTCTATGAAGAAATCTGATCAGTATGTAGTTGATCTTATCCTATTCTTTCTTTTTTAATTTCTTTATTTGGTTTTAGTTTTCAACATTAATTCCCACAAGAGTTTGAGTTACAAATTTTTCTCCCCTTCTTTCTCCTCCCCCCCATCCCAAGATAGCTAGCCTACTGAATACTCTTTTACCCAATCAGTTATCTCTTATACCCTACCGCATCCTCACGCTAAACTTTCTAGTAAGGCAAGATGTATTTCTGTACCTGGTGCCTGTATATCTTATTTCCCAGTTGAATGTAAAAAACAAAAAAGGAGGTTATTTAAGTATTCTACTTCCTCTTCAGTTAATCTTGGCAATGTATATTTTTGTAAATATAGCATCATGATCTGAAAAGGATGCATTTCATATTTCTGCCTTTATGCACTGGATTGTAAACAAAAACAATTTTTAAATACACATTCGTTTTTAAAACTTTTTTTAATATCATCCCTTCATATTCAACTCAGCCTGTGCCCTCAGTTCCTCATATGCAAAAATGAGCTGAAGGAGTATTTTTGCCAAGAAAACCCCCAAATGGAGACAAAAATAATCAGTCATGACCAAACAAAAACAACATGTACTTGGCACTGTACTGGCTTCTTGGGACACACATTTAAAAGCAAAAAGAGGTACTTTTTCCCAAGGAACTCAGAGTGTAACTAGGGAAGACAACATGTTTATAGATGGGGAAATAAGTAAAGGCCTCATGTATAGAGTTTTTTGAGCTCAGTCTTGAAGAAAAGCACTCTTCTCTGAGATGATGTTCAAGAAGAAGTCTCTTCCATTGCTGCAAGCACAAGTAAGGAACAGAGATCAGATGAGGTGTGCTAAGTATGAGGAACAGTAAAAGGAATATCCTCCCCTCCCCCTGTATTGCTGTATGTGAGGAGGGTTGTTCCTTGCACTAAGACTGGATCAGTAAATTGAAGTCAAGCTATGAAGGGCTTTAAATGCTATACAAAAAAATTAATGCATTTTATTCTGGAAGTAATGGAATTCCACTGTAATTCATAAAATAAGGAAGTGACGTGTTCACATTTGAGTTTTAAGAAAATGAATTTAAGGGGCAGAGTCAAGATGGCAGAGTGAAACTCTTTTTTGTGAATTCCTTCAGTAATCTCTAAAAAGTGAACCTGAATGGATTTTAGAGTGGTAAAATCCATTGGGAGACAGTCCAGCAAGGTGCTCACATGATACTGGGCAAGGGAAGCATGGAGCAAGGGGGCTACACCCCTGCAGATGCGAGACTTAACCAGAGCAGAACCAGACTGAGCTGATTCACCACTGCAGGGTCAATTCCCAGACCTTTCACTGCAGGTTGGAGGAAACTGTTGGAGGTGGGTAAAAGAAAGTGCAGGGCCTGTGACAGCTAATCCTGGGGTGACCAACCCACAGCCTTGACGTTAAAAATATCTGCTAACTGAACTCCAGGGAGCCAAGATTTCAGAATAAACCCTAGCTGCTCCACTCTCTCCTTAAGTCCCTGAAAACCCAGAGAATATTGCCCAAGGGTAAAATCCTGAAATAGTGCAACCAACAGGCTTGGGAATCCTAGAGGAAAAGCATAGGTATGGCTGTGCCAAGGCTAAGGTGCAGGGTGGGAACTGTCTTAACAAGCCCCATCTCAGCTGACCAGCAGGAGATCCTGAACCCCAGGGGGTGGAGCCAGCAATTACTAAGACCAGAACCCCAAGTATGCCTTCACACAACCAGGGGAACTAGCAGATATGGACATGGCTGCCAGACGACCAGCAGCTGAGACTGACTGAGCTTTAGCCTAGGGAATGGGAGGTGGAATACTGAAGCAGCTAGAACACCCCTCCCCATGAGCTTTAGAGTAACCTTGAGAGATTCCTGGCTTTGGCCTCAAGTCTAAACACCCAGAGGATACAGCACACGAAGCCAATAACCAGACCCTTAGGTACCAGCATAAGAAGTGTGGGTCAGAGCCTTCTATGCCCCAGAAGCAGAAATCTACTTTGAAGGCCAGGAAATAGGCAATCACAATGGGGAAGAAGCAAAATGGATGAATGAAAAGGATTAAATCATTTTATAGTCAGTAAGAAGAACAAAATTCAAAAGAGGTCAGCACTGACTCTATATCCAACTCTGAAACCCCAACAAGGAATATGAATTGATCTCAATCCCAGAAGATTTTCTTGGAAGAGCTCAAAAAGGATTTTAAAAGCCAAATTAGAGAGGTAGAAGATACAAACTAATTATTTTAAAATTACACTTGCCAAAATAGAAAAAAAAAATTACTGAAGAAAACAGTTACTTAAAAAGTAAAATTTGTGAAATTGGAAAAGAGGCACAAAATCTAAATGGAGAAATGAACTCCCTAAAAAGAAAATCTGAACATATGGAAAAGGAATTTCACAAATTAATCAAGGAAAATAATTCACAAAAAATTAGAATCAGTCATTTTGAGGCTAATGACTCTATGAGGCATCAAGAATCAGTCAAACAAGGGCCAGCTAGGTGGTGCAGTAAATAGAGCACTGGCCCTGGAGTCAGGAGTACTTGAGTTCAAATCTGACCTCAGACACTTAACACAAAAATACTAGCTGTGTAACCGTGGGCAAGTTACTTCAACCCAATTGCTCTCCAAAAAGCAAAAAAAATTTAAAAAAAAATCAGTCAAACAAAACATAAACAATGAAAAATAAGAAGAAAATATAAAATATCTCATTGGAAAACAACTGACCTGGAGAACAAATCCAAGAGAGATAATCTAAGAATTGGAATTAGATGAAAAAAAAAGAGCCTGGACAGCATCTTCCAAGAAATAAATCAAGGAAAATTGCCCTGAGGTCCTAGAACCAGAGTGTAAAATAGTTATAGAAAGATTGGACATCTCCTGAAAGAGATCTCAAATTGAAAACTCCAAGAAATATTGTAGCCAAATTCCAGAACTATCAAATCAAGGTGAAAATACTGCAGGCAGCAAAGAAAGAAACAATTCCAATATTGTGGAACTACAGTCAGGATTCCCCAGGACCTAGCAGCTTCTACATTAAAAGAACAGAGGGATTGGAACATGATATTTTGTAAGACACAACAACAAGGACTACAACTAAGGATCAACTATCCAGCAAAACTAATCACAATCTGTCAGACAAGGAGACGGTCCTTCAGTGAAATAAGAGACTTCCACAACTTCCTGATGAAAAAGCTAGAGTTCAGTGGAAAATTCGATCTCCAAATACAAGACTCAAGAGAGATATAAAAAGGTAAAGAGGGAAAATACACAAACACACAGACACACACACACACACACACACACAACTTGTTATTCAATAAGAGCAAACTGTTTACATCCCTATATGGGAAACTGAAACAATATTGAGAATTGTATAATTATCACAACATATAAAAGGATTATACATGGAGGGTGTAGGTATAAACTAACCAAAGTGATGATAAAAACAAACAAATGAACAAAAAAACAACTATTAATGGGTACAAGGTAATTGCAATGGGAGAATAGGGAGGGAGGAGACAGAAAAGGGTAAATTATGCCACACAAAGAGCCATAAAAACATATTATAAAAGAAGGAAAGAAGAGAGGGAGATGAGCATTTTATGAGCTGTACTCTCATTGGTTTTGGTTCAGGGAGAGAATATCATAATCAGTTAAGTATAGGATTCTAACATGAAGAAACAAAAAAAAAACTCATTATAATAAAGGGAAAGAAGGGAGGGAGAGGAGCAGTGTATGAGATTTACTTTCATAGATTTTGGTTCAAGGAGGGAATAACATACCTTGTTAAGTATAAGATTCTATTGCTCCCTACAGGCACTATGAGGGGAAAGGGGAAAGAAAAGTGTGGGGGGGAGGTAGGTGTTAGAAGGGAGGGAAGAAGCAGTAAGGGGGAAGGGTAGGAAAAGGGAAGGGTGCTGATAGGGAATACTGAGGGAGGTAGTGGTCAAAAGGAAAACTCTTAAGGGGGTGAAGGGAGAAATAAAAGCATGAACAGGGGAAAGAATAGGGTGGAGGAAAAGACATAGATAGTAATCATAAGTGTGAATGTGAATGGGATGAACTCTCTTTTTTCCTGCACTCGCAGCACCAACCAAAACGTGAGAGCTTGAATAATGAGTTCCTGGGTCAGGCAAAGATTGGAAGCATTCACATGTTTATTGCATGTATGGTAATCAAATCAAGGGGCTCCTTGGTCTAGATTCGCACCCATGGAAGACCCTTCAGAGCTAACCATAGACAGTGCTCCCTACACTATCCTATAGAATGGAGATGGAGAAGAGAATGGATTAAAAACCATAATCCTATAATATGCTGTATACAAGAAACACATTTGAAACAGGGGGATACACACAGGGTAAAGGTGAAAGGCTGGAATAAAACATATTATGTGTCAGCTAAGGTAAAAATACAGGGGTAGCAATTCTTATTTCAGATAAAGCAAAAGCAAAATAGATCTAATTAAAAGAGATAAGGGAAAAAACTATATCCTGCTAAAAGAAACCATTGATAATGAAGCAGTATCATTACTAAACATATATGCAACAAGAAGTATAGCATCCAAATTCCTAGAGGAGTAGTTAGGGGAATTAGAAGAAGAAATAGATAGCAAAAAGCAAAACTATAATAGTGGGAGACCACAATCAGCCCCCTCTCTACTTGATAAATCTAGCCTCAAAATAAACAAGAAAGAAGTTAAGGAGGTAGGTAGAATGTTAGAGAATATAGACATGATGGAACTTTGGAGAAAATTAAATGGGGATGAAAAGGAATATACCTTCTCAGTAGTATATGGAACATAAGAAAAATAGACTATGTAAAAGGGCATAAAAACCTTACAATCCAGTGCATAAAGACAGAATATGAAATGCATCCTTTTGAGATCATGATGCTATATTTACAAAAATATATGTTGCCAAGATTCACTAAAGAGGAAGTAGAATACTTAAATAACCCCATCTCAGAAAGAGAAATTGAACAAGCTGTCAATGAATTCCCTAGGAAAAAAATCTTCAGGGCCAGATGGTTTTACAAGTGAATTCAATCAAACGTTTAAAGAACAATTGATTTCATTACTTAAAAAAACTATTTAGGAAAACTGGAGAAGAAGAAGTCCTACGAAATTCTTTCTATGACACAAATATGGTACTGATAGCTAAATTGAGAAGAACCAAAACAGAGAAAGAAAATTATAGACCAATTTCCCTCATGAATATGATGCAAAAATTTAAAATAAAATATTATCAAAAAGACTGCAGCAACTTATCATGAGAATAATACACTTTGATCAGGTGGAATTTATTTCAGGAATGCAAGAATGGTTAAATATTAGGAAAACTATTAATATAATTGATCATATCAAAAAAACTAGTCAAAAATATATGATTATCTCAATAGATGTAGAAAAAGTCTTTGACAAAATACAACACCCATTCCTAATAAAAACACTAGAAACTATAGGAATAAATGGAGTCTTCCTTAAAACAATAAGTGGCATTTATCTAAAACCATCAGCAAGTATTATATGTAATGGGTGTAAGCTAGAAGCATTTCCAATAAGATCAGGGGTGAAACAAGGATGTCTAGTATCACACCTCTTATTGAATTTTACTAGAAATTTTAGCTATAGCAATGAGGTGAAAAAAGAAATTGAAAGAATAGGTTTATGCAACAAAGAGAGTAAGCTATTACTCTTTGTAGATGATATGATGATATATTTAGCAAATCCTAGAGAATCAAGTAAAAACTAATAGAGATAATAAACAAATTTAGCATAGTTGCAGAATATAAAATAAACCCACATAAATCCTCAGCATTCCTATATACTTCTAATTAAATTCAACAACAAGAAATAGAGAGAAAAATTCCATTTAAAGTTACTGTAGACATTATAAAATATTTGGGAATCTATATGCCAAAACAAAACTAGGACCTATATGAACACAAGTATGAAACACTTGTCACACAAATAAAGTCAGATCTAACTAATTGGAGAAAACATCAGTTGCTCCTGGCTAGGTCAAGCTAAATTAATAAAAATGACAATTTTACCTAAATTTATTTACCTATTTAGTGCCATACCAAAAAAATCTACCAGAAAATCATTTTGTATAGCTAGAAAAAAATAGTAACAAAATTGATTTGGAAGAACAAAAGGTCCACAATATCAAGGGAATTAATGAAAAGAAATGCTAGGGAAGGTGGCCTAACCATACCAGATTTTAAATTGTATTATAAAGCAGCAGTCATCAAAACTACTTTGTACTGGCTGAGGAATAGAGTAGGATCAGTGGAATAGATTAGGTACAGGAGACACAGCGGTCAATAACTATAGTAATCTGCTTTTTCACAAACCCAGAAGTCATAGCTTCTGGGTTAAGAAATCACTATTTGACAAAACCTGCTGGAAAAACTGGAAAATAGTATGGCAGAAACTGGGCATAGACCAATATCTTACACTGTATACCAAAATCAAGTCTAAGTTGGTGCATGATCTAGATATAAATATTGAGATTGAAAGCAATCTGGGAGAGCAAGTCATAGTTTACCTGTCAGATTTATGGAGAAGGGAGGAATTTATGACCAAAGAAAAGGTAGAGAGTATTACAAAATGCAAAATGGATAATTTTGATTACACTAAATTGAAAAGTTTTTTTACAAATAAAGTTAATGTAACAAAGATTTGGAAGGAAGTAGAAAATTGGGAAATAATTTTTGCAACCAGTGTTTCTGATAAAGGCCTCATTTCTTAAATATACAGTGAATTGAGTCAAAATTATAAGAATACAAGTCATTCTCCAATTGATAAATGATCAAAGGATATAGAGATGCAGTTTTTAGAGGAATAAATTAAAGATATCTATAAACGTATGAAAAAATGCTCTAAATCACTATTGATAAGAGAAATGCAAATCAAAACAACTTTGAAATACCACAGCTTTCTGGTCAGATTGAGTAAGATGACAAAACAGGAAAATGATAAACACTGGAGAGGATGTGGAAAAATTGGAACACTAATGCATTGATGGTGGAGTTGTGAACTGATTCAACCATTCTCTAGAGCAATTTGGAATCACACCCAAAGGGCTATAAAAAAGTGACCTAGTAATACAACTTTTAGGGCTATATCCTTTAGAGGTCATACAAGTGGGAGGAAAACACATTTGCACAAAAAATATTTATTGCTGCTATTTTGGTGGTTGCAAAGAATTGGAAATCAAGGGTTGCCCATCAATTGGGCAATGGTTAAACAATTTGTGGTATATGAATGTATTGGAATACTATTGTGCTATAAGAAATGAGGTTTTATATAATCTAATGCTGAGTGAGGAGAACAGAACTAGGAGAACTTTGTACACAATTACAGACACATCATATCTATGACTAATAACTTTCATAGACTGGGCTCCTCTCAGCAATGCAAGTTTATAAGACAAGTCCAAAAGACTCATAATGGAAAGATATCCACATGCAGAGAAAAGTACTATGGAGTTTGAATGCAGCTTGAAGCAATCTCCTTACTCTCTCTTTTGTGTTGTTTTGTTTTGCTCCTCCTTTCTCATTGTTCACTTCATTGGTTATAATTCTTCTTTACAACCTGACTAATGCTTAATGTGAAGGTATTTCTAGAGCCTATATCAGATTGCATGCCACCTTGGGGGGCTAAGGGGATAGGCAAGGGAGGACGAGATAATTTGGAACTCAAGGGATTGTGAAACTGAATGTTGTAAACTAAAAGTAGATAAATTTTATAAAATAACATTTCAAAAATTTTTTAAAAAGACAATAAATATAAAGGGAGTGGAAAATCTTGAAGTAAATTTGAAAAAAGGAGAAGTTAAAAGACTTGTTTAGGGTCATACAGATAAAAATAAGAGTAAAAATTGAACCTAGGAACCTCTTTCCTCCCAGGTCAAAGCAAAACGTAATTTTGTAAAACAGTCTGGGCAGGGTTCGAAGGGTAGAAAGTGCTCCTGTGTTGTTGTTGTTGTTGTTTTTCCTTCCTCAAAATTGGACTCTCACATATTTAAGACCAAGTTTTACATCTTTGGAGAAACTGTGGTTTAAAATGGGAAAAGTCACTAACACCACAGTAGGATTGTGGTGGTCACGCAACCTCACAGTGTTTGTCCCTTGAGTAGCTGAAAGATTTGGGTTTAGAATTAGACACATCTGGGCAGGAATAGCTAGTTATTACAAGAAAAGAACCACAAAATCCAGGCAGAGTAAATCATAACAAAAGCCTGGGGAGGGGAAGGTGTATGAGTGGAAGTGCTTTCCTAAGAGTGTAATTTAAAAGCAGACATACTTGGTCATAGCTTAGTGGGCAGTTAGATTGCCTTGTGATTTTGGCTTTCAATACAAACATTAATCAGAAACTCTTTTTCACAATCAGATGATTTGAGAAATTGAAAACCAAAATGAAATATTCTTACTTGTTCTGAAAGATTTTCATCATGGAATAGTTTTAAGTTGACTTCCAGAGGCCAATGTCCCATGAGTTTCCTTGTTTCTGATGTCAGTAATAGAATGGTTACTGGAGGTTTGGGGACTGGCTTGGATATTATCTTTTTTTTCCCCCTTAAATTAGTCTTTTTGAATGGTTTACTATAACTTTCTGTGGCTCCTCACACTTATTCTTTCTTATTTCTTTAGGAATTGATGAGAATTATTGAAAAGGGTGAAAGAGAAGGGAACTAAACACTGTGTACACCCACCAAATGATAAATTTAGGATTTATAATATTGTATAACTTCCTTCCTTCTTTCTTTCCTCTTGTGTACCTACACATCTTTTCTGCAGTTCAACTGGTTTTATCTGCTCACTACTTCATGGAGAAATGTGTATACATTTCTAATATCACAATGCTTATAATGATACAGTTAAAATGCTAAGCAACATTTTAAATATTTACTATAAGTAGAAATAGTAGTTCACTGTATAATTAAAAATTATTGAATAGAGATGCTCAGATGGAGACATGTTCACAAAGTGTCTATTTCTAAATAAAAAAACGTAGCAGTTTGCCTTTGAAGCTGTTGCCAGTAGCAACAGACTTTTAGAGTTACATTTGATATGCCTTAATTAAATTACAATTAGCTTCATTGTTAAATAGTCAGTCCACAAGCCTTGTTCTGGATCTGTTATGCAGACCCTGTGTTAAGCCCTAGAAATACAAAGAAAGAAAAATAAATTAACCCTTCCCCCTACAAAAAAAGAGTAACCCTTCTCTCAAAGAGCTCATAGTTTAATGGTGGAAACAACTATGTAGAAATAAGATACATACAAGATAAACTGGAGATAATTGAGGGAAAACACTAGTATTAGACACTTCTTTAAAAAAAAGAAAGTAGAAAATTAGTTATTGATTGGAGAAAATGAAAACAACACTGGGACTTTTGTTTTTGGTAATGACATCCTAAATAGTCCCATTTCTCAACTCGTTTCTATTTATTTTCTCTTTATGGAAGAAAGGTTAAAAGAGCAAGGAGCAGAAAATGAGAATAGGACCTTTCTCTTTCCATTTGGGAATTTTCGCCTGGTAGTTGACTGAGGGAGAAGCTGGCAAAACAGAAATCATTGGTAACTGAGAGAAATAATCCAGGGGCATTTGCTATCAAACAAGCTTAAAATTTAGGAAGGTAGTGCTTTCCATCCAAGTACTTTCTCATCTCTCTGCTGAAATAAGTACCTTTATTTCTGAAAATAATAGTCACAGAAATAATTTTTACATGATCTCTTCTTTTTCTTGCCTTTTCTCTTTATATAGCATACAAACAAATTGTCATTGGTTGGAAGTTAGGAACTTAGAAGATGTACCCATATTTTCCAATGACTAGAGTGACGTTTATTTTTCTGAAGCTTATTAAGCGTGATAACCTATTTGCATCTTGTAAGGTCTGTATATGCCCTCTCTCTACACAAAGTCCAACAAAGCATACATTCATAGTTCATAGACATGGCAGCAACCCTTAGAGGTGGTAATCTGGTAAAATATATTCCTGAAGGATGAATTTCTTTTGGAGATATGCTAGAAAGTGGTGATAAGTCAACCTCCATTCAAAGTTTTCCTGTAATGGAGAAAGGGATATCTTTCTTTTGAAGCCACCCTTTTCAGTTTGATATGTTCCTCATTGTTTTAAGTAGCCAGCCAATTGTGTGAATCAATCAAATTATGTATGGATATATATGGATATTTTCTCCTGTGCAGACTAAGCAATTAAATGAAATTTTCTTGCTGTATCATGTAGATTTAGCAATAGGACAAACATTCACACATAGACAAATTATTGAATAGTGGGTGAAAAAAAAACAGTGAAAAATTCAGGCAAAGATTAGTAGTTTCAGATTGTAGAATTTTAGTCCAACCTCTGAACCAATTCTGTATCACATACAATTTCATCAATAAACATTTATTAAAAACCCACTATTTGCTAGATAGTGTGCTAAGTGCTGGTGATGTAAATAAAACCAAGACAATCCTTCTGCTAAAGAACTAAGAGTCTAATGGAGGAGACAACTTGTAAACAATGATGTGTGAACAAGTTATATACAGGATAATTTAGATATAATTAATGGAAGGAAGTTATGGGAAAGCCTTCCTTTAGAAGGTAGAGTTTTAGCTGGGACTTGAAGGAAGCTAGGGGAGCCAGGATGTGGAGATGGAGGAGAACATCTTAAACATTAGGGATATCCAGTAAAGACGCCCAGAGTTGGGAAATGGAGTGTCTTGTTCAAGGAAAAAGGTCCATAAAGGCATCTTTGAGAATTCTCTAAACAGTAATTAATATGAAAACAATATTTTAAACCTGTGTAAGGGAGTAAAAAGGAGTAAACAAATCTTATATATTCCACTAGATTTAGACCTTCAGTTGATCATTTGGGAGAAAATGAGTAGTCTTTCTAAATTTAGACCATGAATTTCCATTCTTAAGTTATTAGAGAGCAACTCTAGTTCTTTGTTCTATATGTCCTAGAAATCAGATTGTTTAGAGCAGACAGATATAATTTAATTGTTGGTGTATTTAAAAGAGATATGATTGTGGTTAAATTTAGGCACTATAGGGAACTCATAACTCACCATGACAAAATACCTCAAAACAAATAAGAACAAGTAAAATTTTATCAGTAATGAACCATGGTTTAAAGAT
>CM053580.1:174779938-174814371 GCA_028627135.1 Pseudochirops cupreus | reverse complement strand
CCTACAGATTTACTGTGTTTTTAAAGGCTTCTACTACATGGAGGTATTATTTTGGAAGAATAGAATCTGAAGTATTTTATGTCCTAATTTTTGTAATTATCACTTGTAGTAGTGAGATTATCTGAGTGGTTATGTTTCTAAGGTTCAGCTACTAGGAAAGTAAAAGTAGATTTCATTCCTGATTAGGGATCATGGTGCCTCTTATCAGTGATTAAAAGTAACTTTTTCTATTCTGTTAAAGAGAATAAGCCAAACAGATGGACCCTTTGAAAGCTTATTCAGCTTCTATAAAGAAATACAAGTAATTATTAATTTTGGCTAGTAGCCAAACCTGCAATCGTAACTTTAGAAAAGAAGCAGGTCAGAGAGAATTGTCAGTAACTTTCTTGGAAGGTTTTCTACATGTTTAATATAAGAGGCTTGCCCAGCAGGGCTGGGTTGGATTTTAGATGCCTGGCATCCCATATTAACTTTCCTGGCATGTGGTGCTGATGCAGCTTATGAGCTCTGGCTATCAAGTAATGAAACTAGTGTGGCTTGTGGAAGGAAGGAGCCTAATTATTTTATAATCACATATTATTGCGTAAATGAATGTTTATAGTTTGTCATGACCTAGAAGGTGTTTAAAGCATTTATATGTCTTTTCAAGTTTAGAAACATCATTAGATGTAGATTTTATGTGCAAATAGGAAAACAGTAGGGGAAGGGAAAGCATAGATATTATTAACCTTTCATAGTAAACATCACATTTGCAGATGGAAAACTTCCTGAGGACAGATGCCATACTTTCTACTTTTGTTGTAATTTATTTCAGAACTTATTGCAGTAGAAGCTTAATATCAACTGACTGACAGATGAATAAATTACAACTTTTCCAAAGTCACAGTTTTCTTTCCTATTTCAAACAGATGCTTAAGTTTCTGTAATATTTTTGGCACTGCCAGCAATGTATGCATTATTTAAGTTTAAAGTTGAAAAAATGAAATGAAGAGGAAACTCCATTAAGCTGCTTGGTTTTGCAGGTCATCTCAGATGTACATCTGTGTCTGCACAGTAAGTTAAATTGGGGAATGTCTCTCCCAGAAATTATTGTGTGCTCATAGCTATTATAACTTCAGCCAGGTGCAACCTCTCTTCCAGGCAGTCTTGTTTTCTTCAAATAAAGTGGGAATAAATCGTGCAGTGGCATAAGTGCATCTTACCTGATGGCATACATCTTTCTGAGAGAGTTTCCAGCTGGTTGCCTTTATGACTTGTGCCAATTTACTGGCAGCAGAAACTATGTCCACTAAGGGAAGAAATGACAGTGAATAAGGCCTGCATGTCTTCTGTGAGGTCAAGTAGTTGAATAAGTGTAGGACAGTAGCAGGTCCTGTAGTCTGTCAGACATTTAGATAATTACTTTCACATCATCTTAAAGTACTTTATTTTCCCTTTTGACCTTGGAATAGTGGGGCAAATAGGAGGTAATGATAGAAACTCTTAGGTTATTTTTTAATGAAATTTTATGTTTATGTTTATTTTTAGTTTACATCATTCATTTCCACAAGATTTTAAGTTACAAATTTTCTTCCCATCTTTCTCCTACCCATCACCCCTAAACAGCAATCCCACTGCATACCCCCTCCCCCAACCTGCTCTTTCTTATATCTTCCCCCATCCCTCCTCCCACTTTCCAGCAGGGCAAGATGGATCTCCATATATCAGTGCCTGTATATCTTATTTCCCAGTTGCATCTAACATCATCATCATCATCATCATCATCATCATCATCATCATCATCATCATAATTTTTAAACATTTGATTTTAAAACTTTGAATTCCAGATTCTTTCCCTTCCTCCCTCATCAGCCACCCTTACTGGGAAGATAAGGAATTCAGTACAGGTTGTGCATGTGTAGTTATGCAAAACATTTCCATAGTGGATATATTGTGAAAGACTGACTATTTCCCTCCAGCCTTCTTCTTTCCTCTACTTTGACCCTGTCCCTTTTCAAAAATGTGTGCTTCTAACTACCTTCCCTCCCAACCTGATATTCCCTCCATCATCCCCATTCTCATTCCCTTCCCCTCCTATTCTGCTGTAGGACAAGATACCCAATTTACTATGTATGTCATTCCCTCCCTAAGCCAAATTCAGTGTGAGTAAGTTTCACCCATTCCCTTTCACCTTCCTGTTCTCCTCCTCCATTGTAACAGTTATCCCTTACCTCTACTCTATGAGATAATTAACGCCATTCTGCCTCTCCCCATCTCCTCTCATTATATTCTTCTCTCACCTCTCAATTTCACTTTTTAAATATCATCCCTTCCTATTCAATTGATCCTGTGCCCTCTGTCTATGTATACTTGTACACATATATACACACACTCACATATGTATTCATATGCACATACACGCTCCTATATAGACATACATATGTATGTATACATATATATGTATATGTATATTTGTGTGTGAATATGTACACACACATTTATATTCCCTTCAACTATCCTCATACAGAGAAAAGTTTGAAAGTTACAATTATCATTTTTCCATGTAGGCATGTAAAGAGTTCAACTCTGATAAGTTCCTTATGATTTTTTCCCATTTACCTTCTCATGTTTCTTTTGCTTCTTGTATTTGAGTGTCTACATTTCTATTCAACTTTGTTTTTGTCATCCAGAATACTTGAAAGTCCTCTATTTCATTGAATGACCATATTTTCCCCTGAAACATTATACTCAGTTTTGCTGGGTAGGTGATTCTTGGTTTTAATCCTAGCTCCTTTGACCTCTGGAATATCATATTCCAAGCCCTTTGATCCCTTAATGTAGAAGCTGCTAGCTCCTGTTTTACCTTATTGTGTTTCCACAGTGTTCAAATTGTTTCTTCTTGGCTGCTTGTAATATCTTCCTCTTGATCTGGGAATTCTGGAACCTGGCTATAATATTTCTAAGTTTCTTTTTTGTGATCTTTTTCAAGAGGCAATTTGTGAATTCTTTCAATTTCTATTTTGCCATCTGGTTCTAAAATACCAGGGCAATTTTCCTGAGAATTTCTCTTTTTTTGTTTTTTAAATTTGATTTGTTTATTTACTTTTAGTTTACAAGATTCAGTTTCATAATCTCTTGAGTTTCAAATTTTCTCCCCTTCCTCTCCTCCTCCCACCCATGGCAACATGCAATCAAGTATTGAATCTGCAAATATTTTCAAATTGGACATTAGTCTGGTTGTGTAGAAGGGTTGTAACCGATGTAGTGAACAATGGGAAAAAAGAAAGAGAACCAAACATGAAAAAGAACGATAGCATGTAGATTGCTTCAGTCTCCATTTAAACTCTGTTCTTTTTAGATCTTTCTCTGAATGTAGATATCTCCTTCCATCTTGAGACTTGTAGAGTTGTCTTAACACTACGCATTGCTGAGAAGAGTCCAGTTTATCAAAGCTGGTCATCACACATATGATGTGTCTGTGATTGTGTACAAATTTTTCCTGTTTCAGCTCTTCTCACTTAGCATCAGTTTGTATAAGGCTCTCCAGGTGAATATGAAGACTATCTCCTCTCCATTTCTCATAGCACAGTAGTATTCCATTACATTCATATACCACAACTTGTTTAGCCATTCCTCAGTTGATGGGCATCCTCTATATTTCCAGTTTTTTGCCACCACAAAGAGAGCTGCAATAAATATTTTTGTACATATGGGTAGGAGATTATTTTCTAAGATATAATAAGTCACTACACTGTAGGTAGATGTAGCTATAGGGTATTGTGTGAATGAAGGCCACCTAAATGTGTATTTGCCCCTGAACATTCTCCTAATTGTTCTATATGAGTCCTTGAAATTCTCACCATTAGAGTCTTTTGGGTTAAAGTATTCTGCCTTACTTATCCTCCCTGGGAGGGATAGCTAATCAATCAATTAGTATCCACTAACCCATTAATGCAGACAAGTTAATAAGACCAAAAAGCTATAACCTAATACCCAGCAAAGCCTTAAGTGAATGGGACCAAGCAGTGGTCATTACCGTAGGAGAACAAATCCAAGTGAGTCACTAAGGTGACAACTGAAATAACAGCATATACTAAAGGGTTGTGTTTTGTGTTGTTTTGTTTTGCTAGATTTTGTTCTGTTATTAAACAGTGAGTGATGTAGTCAAACTTGTGTATCAGGGAAGTTGTTAATTTTATCATTAATATTTTTATTTTTGGGCAGCTGTATAAAGGATGCATTAGGAGGGGGAGGAACGGTAAGCAGGACATACCAGTAGGGAAACTACTGTAACAATTCAGATTCAGACAATGACCTGAAATAGGGAAGTGGCAAAACATTAGAAAGATGGAAGATATGAATTATTTATTGTTTATGAAATATAGAAAGAGCATTTTATAAATGGATGTTTGGAAATGTTTTCATCATTATGTGATTTTGTTATCAAACATGATATAAATGTATCCCCTATAAAAACTCTCTCATCTGCATACATTAAAAACTTGTAAACAGAATGTTCTAACCAATATAAATAATCTTCCAAATGAAGAGTTTCAGAAAGTTTTGATACCATTTGCTAAAAATATAGCAACACAATGCCTTTCAGTTAACTTATAGGGACAAATGATTAGCAACAGGGAAAATGGAAATTTATAAAGCAAAGCTCTATATAAATTTGTGGGTGAGGCCAAAAGATGTGTATCATGATTTAACAATTGTAATAATGTTGAGCTAATTACATTTGGGCCAAAGTATCTTGTAAGTTATGTCTTTTAGCCATTGTTGAAGAGGCCCATGGCAACCTTGGAGCCAAGCATCAGAGTACAATAAACGGATATGTAGCAGCACATGTATGTAATTTAAAGTTCATAAACACTCTATATATGTGCATATACATACATATGTGAGTGTGTATATCCATGAATACACGTATGGGGCAGCTAGGTAACATTGGGGATAGAGTGGTGGGCCTAAAGTCAAGTGAGGTCCTGACTTAAAGTGCGACCTTAGACACATTTAGTAGCTGTGTGAACCTAGGTATGTCATATAACACAGTTTGCCTCATTTTCCTCATCTATCAAATGAGCTGGAGAATGAAATGACAAACCACTCTGGTATGTTTGCTAAGAGAACCCTAGATAGCTCACCAAGAGTCAGACATGACTGAAAGGACTGAACAAAAACAGCAAATAAATGGATGTCTAACTTACAGGGGCGCAAAATCAAAAAAAGGTTTAGAGACCAATATTAGCTAGTGGATTCAGGAGTCACTTAATGAGCACTTAGTGAACAGATTGAACTTTACTATGGCTGATATAAAAGACATTTTTAAAAGAAATCATGCCAGCACTCAAGGACTTTGGAAATTGATTGGGGAGATTCATATGCTAAAAATCAAACAGAAAACAATGAAACAGCAAACATGATTTTAGAATCTCAGAAGAGGAAAGAATTTTTGAATTTTTTAAAGTCATTCAATCCATTGTGATTGATAGTTATACAACAAAGAACTCTGCCTATCTTTAGGATATACACATTAAAGCAGTAATCAGAATGGAGGAGGACGTCTTATTTTTTAATTTTTTTTTGTTTATTTTTAGTTTACAACATTCATTTCAACAAGATTTTGACTTACAAATTTTCTCCCTGTCTTTCCCCCACCCACCACTCCCAAATAGTGATTCCACTGAATACCCTCTGGCCCAATGTGTTCTTTAATATGTCCTCCCCTATCCCCCCTCTGACTTTCCAGTAGGGCAAGATGGATCTCCATAGCCCAGTGCCTGCATATTTTGTTTCCCAGTTGCATGTAAAGTAATAATAATAATAATAATAATAACAATAATAATTTTAAACATTTGATTTTACAATTTGAAGTCCAGATTCTTTCCCATCTTCCCTCATCACCCACCCTTACTGGAATTCAATATAGGTTGTACATGTGTAGTTACGCAAAACATTTCCATAGTGGATATATTGTGAAAGACTGACTGTTTTTCCCACCATTCTATCCTTCCCCACACTTGTTCTATTTTCTACTTTGACCCTGGCCCTTTTCAAAAGTGTGTGCTTCTAACTACCCTCCCCCCCAATCTTCCCTCCCATTTTTCATTCCCCCTCCTATCCCATCCCCCCTCCTACTTGCCTGTAGGGTAAGATACCCAATTTAGTGTGTATGTTGTTCCCTCCTTAAGCCAAATTCAATGAAAATAAGGTTGACCCATTCCCTTTTGCCTTCCTATTCTTCCCCTGCATTGTAACAGTTTTCCTTTGCTTCTTTTATATGAGATAATTTTCCCTATTCTGTCCCTCCCTGTCTATCATTATATTCTTCTCTCACCTCTTTTTTTAAATATTTTTTAGATATCATCCCTTCCTATTCAATTGATCTACTTCCCTCTGTCTATGTACACATGTATACACACACATATGTGTATATATATATATACACAAACACACATACCCACATAGGTATTATATGCACATATACTCTCCTATATAAATACTGCAGTCAGAACTCCTGCATCAAAAGCTGCCAAGAAATATATGAACTGGTTATAGGCCATGGAGGAGCTCAAGAAGGATTTTAAAAATCAAGTAAGAGAAGTGGAGGAAAAATTGGGAAGAGAAATGACAATGACGCAGGAAAATCATGAAAGGTGTGCTAAAGGAGACCCAAAAATATGCTGAAGAAAATAACACCAGAAAATAGAATATGTCAAGTGGCAAAAGAGGCCCAGAAAGGCGATGAGGTGAAGAATGACCTAAAAAGCCAAATTTGTCACATGTAAAAGGAATTTCAAAAATTTGCTGAAGAGAGTAACTCCTTCAAAATTTGATTGAAGCATTTGGAAGCTAATGACTTTATGAGAAATCAAGATGCTATAAAACAGATCCAAACAAATGAAAAAAAAATAGAAGGCAATGTGAAATATCTTATTGGAAAAACCACTGATCTGGAAAATAGATCCAGGAGACACAATTTAAAAATTATTGGACTTCCTGAAAGCCACAATCAAAACAAAAGAGCCCAGACACACCATCTTGTAAGAAATTATCAAAGAAAATTGCCCTGATATTCTAGAACCAGAGGGCAAAATAGAAATTGAAAGAAGTTGCTGGTCAGCTCTTGAAAAAGATCCCAAAAAGATAACTCCTAGGAATATTGTAGCCAAATTCCAGAGTTCCCAGGTGAAGGAGAAAATACTGCAAGCAGTCAGGAAGAAACAATTTGAGTACTGTAGAACCACAATAGGATAACACAAAACCCAGCAGCTTCTACATTAAGGGATCAAAATGCTTAGAATATGATATTCTGGAGGTAAAAGGAGCTAGGATTAAAACCAAGAATCACCTACCCAGCAAAACTGAGTATAATGCTTCAGGGGAAAACATGATCATTCAATGAAATAGAGGATTTTCAGGCATTCTACATGAGAAAAACAAACCTGAACAGAAAATTTGACTTTCAAATACAAGAAGCAAGAGAAGCACGAGAAGGCAAACAGGAAAAAGAAATCATAAGGGACTTATTAAAGTTGAACTATTCACATTCCTACATGGAAAGATGATATTTGTAATCATGAGACTTTTCTCAGTGGGAGGATAGTTGAAGGGAATATATATGTGTATATAAATATACATGTGAGTGTGAGAATATGTATGTTCATGTATACATAGAGGGCACAGGATGAGTTGAATAAGAAGGGATGATGTCCCAATCAATCAATCAATAAATAAAAAAAAATAAACAAAATTAAGAGGTTAGACTGGAATTTATTGGGAGAAAGAAAAAGGGAGAGATATGTTTGGGTAAAATATCTCATATAAAAAGGCAAGAGAAAACTGTTACAATGAAGGGGAAGATCAGGAAAATGAAAGGGAATGGGACAACCTTACTCCCATTGAATTTGGCTTATAAATTTCCATTTTCCCTGTAACTAATCATTTGTCCCTACAAGTTAACTAGAAGGCATTATGTCAAGTCCATTTGTGGTTGGATATTTTTAATACTCAAAAGAGAAAGTTATATTTTCCCAATTAAAATTTATTTTTGAAATTCATTGACAATAAAAACATGATTGTATATGAAATTTCATATCTACTATGTATAACTTGCTCTTCCTTTCAAACATACAACAAAATTATTCATGTAAATTTTTTTTCTTCTCTACCCATTCCCTCCCCCCATGACCTAGAAATGGCCACCATTAGACACAAATAGTTTTAGATACACAGATATAGCTATAGAAATGTTTGAATAAATATATATATGTATATATAATCATATAGATAGTTGTAATGGCAAGCAAAAAAGTACTTATCACCTTGTTTCAGCTACTTAAGTATTTAGCACCTTGTTTGAGTTCAAGTACCTTTTAGCCTTTCCAGGATTATATCATGTCTTTGTTAAGAAACAGATCTTGTGAACCCCACAGTGGGAGGAACTTGCTGATTTTTTTGGGAATCTGAAGATCTTCCCCACCCCTAGGCCCTTTGATAGCCTTAAGTAACTCTGAGAACCTTCCCTGGTTTGAAAATATATTCTGCCCCCTAATATCTGAATGTGGTCACATGGAACCTGTAGCAGGAAGCTTGTTTTTCAGGATTGCCCATGCCTTATTACTCTGTGATTGGGCAGTGGGTCAAGAGGGTTGTGATGTTCTTTGAGCCAGGAGAAGGCTATATATACCCCAATGTGAATTTTTGCTTTGGGGCTCACTTTGGAAAGAGTTGTATGATTTGGCCAGATGAGACTGTGGGAAACTGTTGAGCCCGTGACTTTGAAAACCAGATCTTGATGCTTCCTTCTCTGATAACTAACTAGATATGGATGTAATTGTCACATGGCTGAAAGCCTGTCTGCTGATCTGTTTCTTTGTCTGCTTGTAACTTCTGTTTGTATTCTGTTTTTATTCCCCAAAATTCAGGTTGCTGACTTTTTCCCCTGAACTAGGTAAATAATATGTGTTTGATTGATTAAAGTAAAATTGTTTACCCAATTTGAGTTGCTTTCCTTTAGAAAAGCAGATCTAAGAACCTGTGCTAGTAGCCATCCTGGATATGCTAAGGGTGCTTGCTGATACATTGATGCAACAGGAAGGGGGCAGAACACAGAGCAGCTAATAACCACATATAAGCAGAAGCCCAAGCTAGGATAGAGCAGAATTGAGAAGGGGAACTTTGTGGTGGCCAGGCACCCTTTTTGTGTTGATTTTTGAGTGTGCTACTTTGTACAGAAGCCCTGTGATCTTACTGGAAGCCCTGAAAGAGGATTTTCTTGTTGTCTGTTTACACAATTTCTGAAGGAGGGTTTCAGAGGCCCTGGGATTATACTGACAATTTGTGTTGAGTTCTCAGACTTTGCTTGGGGGTCTGTGCTGATTTCACAGGCAGAAAGGGAATTAGTGATGGTGCTGGCCATGTGCATGAATGTTGTTTTGGCTCTGTTAAGCTTTGTCTTCCCAGAAACAGAAACTGTGAAGGACTTGAGGTGGACTGGACACTGTGAGTTTCAGTGTGGAGCAGGAAATGAACAAGGAGCTAGATGAGGAGGTGAGAGCTACCTACCTTTGAATCCAAGTAACAGTTGGGTAGATTCAGGTAGGGGCTGGGAGCATGGAAAAGGAACCGTGGAATCTGAGAGCCAGCCTCAAGTCAAGATGAAAAGATCTCTCCTTGGGTAGTTAGTGCTAACTGAGAAGATCATGATTTGCTGTGGCTTAGGGATGAGAGAACTTTCCTCTCTATACCTTGTACCTCTTAAGGATGATTGTGTTAAGGATGATTGGAACCTAATCCCCAATTAAGAGGAAAGAAGATTTTTTGACTGAGAGATTAAGACAATGTGACCTAGGTGTGGAGAACTTTGACCTTTATATATTGTGTCCCTTAAGGAGGCTTGCTCCTTAAGGATGATTAAGGACTTACTGAATGATAGTACTTTGTGTCCCTTAAGGAAGCTTAGTCTTTAAGGAAGTTTGAGTTAAGGACCTAGTGAATGATATCTTTTAAACTTTAAAACTGTGTGTGGCCACTTTAGTGATAAGTTGTTATATTATAACTTTGTAAATGTTGTACTTTGGTTTCTGTGAATGTTTTGCTCTAATTTCCTGATAAATAAATGGAGAGTTCACTATACTATGTGATCAAAACCTTAAAGCTGTTCACAGGAGCAGTCCTCTGGAAAGCTACTCGTGCTTGGCTTTACAATAGTATGTGTGTATGTGTATGAAAAATCATTATATACTCACTTCTATTTATCAGTTATTTTTCTGGATGAAGATAGCCTCTTTCTTCACATGTTCTTTATAGTTAATTTGGGTATTTATAATATTAAAAACAACTTATTGACTTAAAGTTGTTTTGAAAACAATATTACTGTTACTGTATAAAATATTCTCTTTGTTCTGCTCATTTTGCTATTCAGCATTTTATAAAAGTCTTTCCATTTTTTTTCTAAAATCATTGAGCTCATCATTTCTTATAACAGTAGTATGCCATCAAAATCATATACTACGACTTTTTCAGCCATCCCTCAACTGTACAGAAAGAATCATAGACAAGAACAAGAGCTCTTAAAATCATGTTTTAAATTTATTATGTATTTTTAAAAGTAAACTATATATAATAAACTCATTTTTGATTCATAATTCTCATTTTCTGTTATACAGTGGAAATGGAAATGCTTATTTTATTGATGGTTAGATTCAGAATACAAATATTTATTTGTATTAATTATTGTAATTTTTAATAAACTTTTTAAAAGGTAGCTGCCACCCAGTTATCTTTCATTAGTTGGCTATATTAACTAGTCATTGCATTGTCATCTGTCAGCAGAGTAAATGTTTCTCTGCCCTCATACCTTGCACTGAATGGAAGGTATTGAAGAGGTTGACAAATTGTAATAAAGGGCATTTGACCTTGAAGGAAAGGGTATATCATTAGCAAGAGAAGGACTTTGAACATAGTACCTTAGATGGTCTGGTTGCCAGATGGGGGAGATCAAGGAAGGCAGGAATTAGAAATTCAAGAGGAGAGAGGAAGTAGCTACTGGAAGCTTAAGGTGCTCAAGAGAGGATAAGACTCAAGAGGTATTCAGATCATGCCAAAAAATAATCAAAAGAAAACAGGCTGCACCTGCTTGACACTGCTGGCTATTGGAGATTCCTGAAGTTGGTCTGGGGTATGTTCACATAGGTTTGAAAGCATACTTAAGTAATTTATCATCTTACTTTTTATTTTTTCACTGTTTCAGCAGAATTTTATTGGTTATTTTTAGAAAAGTCTTGAGGCTAAAGTTAGAATTTGAATAGTAAGCTACTTGAGTCAGACACAGGGTAAGGCATCCGTAAATCTAATGAGAAAACGGATTTAAGTGAATTCAGCAAAATCATTCATCAGGTAGTATCTGATTATGAGAAATTATGCCAATCTTTACAGTCATAGAGATCAACTGAGTCAGAATATTGAGATCAGGGACTTTCTTCATTATATCACTGTCACAGAATGGAAAAGAAATCTTCTAATATGATCCCATTATAGAGATGAGAAAGAATAATTTGAAGTTCAGGAGTGGTTTCTTTTGGCACACTTCCTAGAGCAAATCATCAGAGATATAAACTGTATGTTTCACCTTGGGCACAGATTTCTCAGGAGGACCAGATGGCCATCTGCAAAATGTGTTCTGATGTCCAAGATGTGACTCATACTCAGGTTTTTCTTTGAGGCAAGGAGGGTTTTAGAATCATGGAATTTTTTTATCTGCATCAATGTCAGTCAATAAGTCAGTCAACATGTATCCCATTAAGTGTTTTCTATGTGAAAGGCACTATGCTAAGCACAAGTGATTCAAAGAAAGGCAAAAACATTGGCCCCTGTCCTCAAGATGTTCACATTCTAATGGAGGAAAGAACATGCTAACAACTATGTGCACGCAAGATCTACTCAGGGTAACTGCAAAGCAATCATAGAAGGAAGGCACTAACATTGGAGGAGGGAGTGAGAAAGGCCTCTTGCAGAAGGTGGAAGTTCAGCTGAGTCTTAAAGTAGGCCAGGGAAAACAAAAGGTAAAGATGTGGAAGGAGAGTAAGCCCTGTACTGGAACAGCCAGTGAAAAAATACAGTCAGGGAGTAGAAAAGATTATATTTCAATCCCTTCACATATGAAGAAACTGAAGCCTTATCCAAGGTCTTCATTTGCTTTTGCTTTCCCACCCATGCTTTGCCATATGCATTATCTTGTCAAAATGCACAATTAAAATCTCTTCCATGCAGTACATGGCATCAAATATACAGATTATCTATTAATTCAAATTCCCCCAGAGCCATAAAAACTTATTATTTGGCCCCAGCTCAATCCGTAACCCAAATTGCTACATGTAAGTTCATCTTTAATAATATTTCATAGCTTTGAACTTATAATTTGCAAGTAGTGTTTGCTCTTATTTCTTTCCTTTTAAAAAAATCATTTCAATGAATTTTTGCTGTTGTTGAACAAAGAAGGTGTAAGGTATTTGCTAAACACATGAATGACATACTCTTTCTACCCTCAAGAATCTTATAATTTAAGAGGTATTGTTGTTGGAATCAATTGTACAAACTGAAAATAGCCCTATGCCACATATCATTCAAGACAATGAGGTAAGCTCTGCCCTAGATGAGAAGCTAAACTAGCTGAATTCTTAAGATTCTGTAAATCATTGTCACAGGAATCTACTTTCTAAAGTTTATCTAAAAATCATGACTTTCAATCAGTTTTCTATTCTTAAAATTATCAAAATTTCATATAAGAGAATCAATAATATCAAGCATTATACTTTGAAAATGGCAAAATACTGATGAAGAGTAGCATGGTTTTAAAGAGTAGTATAGTTTTTAAAAAGTAACATAGTTTTTAAAAAGCCATGACTCATCCAATTGGCAACCTTCCCTGTACAGAACATGGCCAAGAACCAAGAAGGGGAACAAAAAAGAATTCATAGATTTCACACACATTTAGACCTTTCAGGGACCTTGAATTCATGTCAAAAGGTCTCAAACACAAATAGAAATGGGAGCCAATAAAGTGTACATAAGTATCGTTGCCAGCTCCATATTGACTTACAGATCCACATATTAACATCATTGATGTTCTATTGCATTTTTTTATGTTGTTAAATATTTTGCAGTTTCATTTTTATCTGGGTCAGCGGCTGGGAGTGTTGCCACTGCACGTTTGACACTTCTGCTCTCAGACTAAGCTAGAAATTTTGTAGATAAGGAAAATGATATCCAACAAGGTTAGTGCCAAAGTAGTGGTAGAATATTCTTCATGGTGGCATGAATTCCTTAAGAAATGGTTAAATCTTGTTCTTTTTTTCTCTGGTAAAGGTGAGGAAGGTATCTAGTGCATTTTTTTGCATTAGGATAGGTAATTTTTAAGAAATGTGTGATTACTTAAAAAACCAATCTGGAAAACTGAGCCATCTAAGAAAGAATCTTTTGCCAATCAAAGAGATTTTGGTGAGTTTTTGCTGTCTAAAGAGTAAAAGAAAGAATCAAAGCAAAGCTAAGGAAAACAAAAGCTTATGCCTTATGCCGAACCAACATTTTTTTATGATTTCATGTATTAATTTTTCACTGAATTTTGTTCATAAGAGCATTTAATAGAACTCATCTAAACCTTTATTAGATTACTTTTCAGAATCCTTGAACTTTGCTTCTATGCAGTAATTGGTTTTGATGGTCTGTCTGACGTGGTTCAGGATTATTCTTTTTAAAACAAGGCACACCAAACCATCCTAGATTCCTTTCTAATTATGGATTGTAGTTGTCTTGCTGCCTGACATTTATATCAATCTTTAGGAAACAATTTTTCTTGAGATGTCAGATTTTAGATTTTTAGCTGCACTTACAAATAGGAAGAGGTTTATTTATAAATATAGAACTGTTTCTCATTTAAGGTTCAATCATACTTCCCTCCCCCCCCCCCCCGACCAGTGATTATGCAGCTAATAGAAAGAAGTCTTAGATTATTATGTTCTTTAGGGTAGAGAATGTGTTATCATTCCATTGTTATTTCTCCATTGCCTAAAATAGTGCCTTCAATTCAGTCCATTAGATTCAATTCTTCAGTGCCAGAGTGGATAGCTTGCTGAACCTTGAGTCAGGAAAACCTGAGTTCAGATGTGATTTCAGGCACTTACTGACTATGTGATTCTCAACTAGTCATTTAATCTCTGTTTTCTTAGGTTTCCTCAACTGTAAAATGAGTATTAAAACAATACTTATCTTATAGGATTGTTGTGAGGAATAAATGTGATAACATTTGTAAAGTAATTTACACAGTGTTTTGGCATATAGTCAACCCTATATAAAGTCTAACTCCCTTCTTTTCCCTTCCCTTAATAGGTTCTAGGCTTTATGCTATGTGCTAGAGCTACATAGACAAAACCAAAAGAGCTGGTCTTCCAGGGGCTAACATTCCACTTAATGGCTTAAATAAATATAAGATACCTTGGAGAGGGCAGGAGAACTAAAATCCAGAGGAAACAGGGAGGGTATCATGAAACTATTGAACTTAGCTAAGACTTAAAGGAAAATACAGATTCTGAAAGCTCGTGGTAAAGACAGAGTATTTCTCTCACTTGATTTGTGAGAGACCATATGGAGGAAGGAAATAGGTTGTCAAGTTTAGGAAATCATTGTCCAGGCTGGTTGAAATGTAAAGTATATAAAGGGAAATAATAAAAAATAAAGCTAGAAAGCTAGGTTGGGGCCAAACTGTAGGGGAACTCTTAACAAAGTTGAGGTGTTTATATTTTTATCCTGGAGGAGTCATTTTGTAATTGAGGAGGGTAAAGACAAATTTAAACTTATGGTTTAGGAATGTAATTTTGCAACTGAAAAATATAGATTAGAAGATGGTAGATGTGTGTGTGTGTGTGTGTGTGTGTGTGTGTGTCTGTGTGTGTGTCTGTGTGTGTGTGTGTGTGTGTGTGTGTGAAAAGAGAAAGAAACAAATGTGAACAATGTGGTAGGAATTTACTTGTCCAAATCTGGTGATTTATTTGATATGAGGAGAAAGAAGATAGTCGAGGATGAATTAAAGTTTATGAAACTAGGTAACTGGAAGAATTGTGGTACCCTTTATAGAAACAGGTAAGTTTGGAGGAGCAGAAAGTTTAGAGAAAATAAGTGAGTCATGTATTAAGTGCCTGTAGTGTGCCAGGCACTGTATTAAGTGCCAGAGATACACAAAGAGGCAAAAGATAGTCCCTGACCTCAAGGAGTTCAGGAAATTTAGGGGATTAAGACTGAAGGTGGTTAATAGTGTGAATTGAGTAAACCACACTGACTCCATCTTGTACCTCAAGTCTGGGGCTAGCTTAATTTCTATTCAATTATGGCTCTAGTCCAATTTTTATCTTGTGAAAAAAACTATCCAATTGTGGCAATGGGGAGAAAACCACACTGCATTGTTTGAACCTGAACCACCTTTCCTTAACGCTTAGCAACCCTGAGCCAAAGACCTAGGTTATGCTGACCAGAAACCCAGTCAGATTCAAAGATTGATGCAAGGAGTTTTCCCAACATTGTAAATCTCAAGCAATTCATATGTTTTATCTGAAAACTGGCTTGTAATAATCAATAAGTTATTGTTTCCATGTTCCCTTTATTGCTTATAGATACTTAAGAATTAGTACACTTCCTTTTCTGAATTCAAGGAATTACACCTATTTACTATCATCCTCCCAAATGGTAAAATTCTTAATCTTTCCTCCAATTAGATACCAGATTAAATAATGTTGCATTGTTTGCTTTTAATTAATTGGCCTTATTTGATTTATGATACACAATGTTTTCTTTTTTTAAATAAATTATTTACTTTCTTGTTTACATCATTCAGTTCTTACTTGTTCTGAAAGATTTTCATCATGGAATAGTTTTAAATTGACCTTCTATAGGCCAGTGATCCATGAGCTTCCTTGCTTCTGATGTCAGTAGTAGAGTGGTTACTAAAAGTTTGAGGACTGGCTTGGATATTATCTTTTTTCTCCCTTAAATTAGTCTTTTCGAATGGTTTACTATAACTTTCTTTGGCTCCTCACACTTATTCTTTCTTATTTCTTTAGGAAGTGATGAGAATTCTTAAAAAGGGTATAGGAGAAGGGGACTAAACATTGTGGGCATTCACCAAATGATAAATTTAGGATTTATAATATTGTACAACTTCCTTCCTTCTTTCTTTCCTCTTGCCTATTTGCCAATCTTTTCTGGAGTTCAACTGGTTTTCTCAGCTCACTACTTCATAGAGAAATGCGTATAGATTTTTAATATCACAATTCTCATAATAATACAGCTGAAATGCCAAGCAACATCTTAAATATTTACTATAAGTAGAAATACTGGTTCACTGTACAATTAAAAATTATTAAATAGATACTAAGATGGAAACATTTTCACTAAGTGTCTATTTCTATTAATTTGCTTTTCTTAAAATAAATTAATTTATTTATTTTCTTGTTTATATCATTCAGTTCCATGAGATTTTGAGTTACAAATTTTCTCCCCATCTTTCCCCTACCCAACACCTCAAAACAGCCATACCACTGTATAACCCCTCCCCCAATCTGCTCTCTCCTATGTCCTCCCCCTCGCCCCTCTCATTTTCTGGTAGGGCAGGATGCATCTCCCTACCACAGAGCCTGTGTATCTTACTTCCCAGTTGGATGTAGTTAATAATAGTAATTATTATTATTGTTATATCCTGTTATATTTTTATAATTATTGTTATATCCTGTTCTTCCCCTCCATTGTAAGAATTATCCCTTGCTTCTTCTATATGAGATGATTAACCCCATTCTGTCTCTCCCTGTCTCCTCTCATTCTAATCCTCTCCCACCTCAGAATTTCACCTTTTAGAGTATCATCCCTTCCTATTTAATTGATCCTATTCAATATAAACCCTTCTATATAGACATATGTGTATATATACTTATATATATATTTGTATTCCCTTTATCTATCCTCATACTGAGAAAAGTTTCATAAGTTACATTTATTGTTTTTCCATGTTGGCATGTAAATAGCTCAACTTTGATAAGTTCCTTATGATTTCTTTTCCATGTTTACCTTCTCATGCTTCTTGTATTTGAGTGTCAAATTTTCTTTTCAGTTCTGCTTTTTTCAGCAAGAATGTTTGAAAGTCCTCCACCTCACTGAATGACCATATTTTTCCCTGGAACATTTTGCTCAGTTTTGCTGGGTAGGTGATTCTTGGTTTCAATCCTACCTCCCTTGATCTCCAGAATATCACATTCCAGGCCCTTCGATCCCTTAATGTAGAAGCTGCTAGATCCTGAGTTATCCTAATGGTGTTTCCACAGTATTCAAATTGTTTCTTCTTGGCAGCCTGCAATACCTTCTCCTTGGTCTGGGGATTCCAGAACCTGGCTATAACATTCCTAGGGGTTTTCTTTTGGGGATCTTTTTCAAGAGATGATTGGGGAATTCTTTCAAGTTCTATTTTCCCCTTTGTTCTAAAATATCAGGGCAATTTTCTTTGAGAATATCTTGAAGGATGCTTTCTAAGTTCTTTTGTTGATCATGGCTTTCAGGTCGTTCAAAAATTTTTAAATTGTCTCTCCTGGATCTATTTTCCAGGTCAGTGGTTTTTTCAAGGAAATATTTCACATTGCTTTCTATTTTTTCATTTGTTTGGATCTGTTTAAAAGTAGCTTGATTTCTCATAATGTCATTTGCTTCCATTTGCTGCACTCTAATTCTGAAGGAATTATTATCTTCAGAAAGCTTTTGAGATTCTTTTTCCATCTGGCAAATTAAACTTTTTAAGGCATTCTTCTCCTCATTGGCTTTTTGGGCCTCTTTTGCCATTTGAGTTAATCTATTTTTTAAGATGTTATTTTCTTCAGTAAGGTTGTTGACTCTCTTTTCATGATTTTCTTGCATCATTCCCATTTTTCTTTTCCCAATATTTCCTCCACTTTTCTTATTTGGTTTTAAAAATCCTTTTTAAGATGCTCTATGGCCTGTAGGAAGTCTTCATGTTTCTTGGAATCTTTTTATGTGGGAGTTCTGACTGTGTTGCCTTCTTCCCATTCCATGCTTTAATCGTTTTTGTCCCCTAAGAAGGAATCTAAAGTTGGATTGCTGTTCTTACTTTGCTTCCTTTGCCTGCTCATCTTGTTGCCAGTGAATTACTTGATTTTTTAGCTCTGTGGAACTCTGCTTCCACAGGGGAAAGCTCTGTCCCAAACTGCTAGGGTTTTCACAACTGCCAGAGGTATTAGGAGGCTGCCATTTTTTTTTTGCAGGCCCCACTAGATTTGGCTCACCAAAAATGCACCGCAGGACCACCACTCAAGACCACAATCTGGATCCAGGCTGCTCAGTGCAAGAGCACTTAGCCTCTGAATGATTGCTTGGTCCCCCTGCAGTCTGCAGCCTGGGAGCTCTGAAGCAGCCAGGTGGAGGTGGCTGCCGGGACGCTGCTTCTGCTGCTTCCTTGCCCTGGATGCAGGTGGGCTAGACCACTTTTCTCCCCCAAATTTAGCTGAATTCCACTGATCTTTCACTTTGTCTTTGTTTCTTATGGCTTGATAATTCTGGAAACTTCCACAGCTGCCACTGATCCACTCTCCTGAAGGCTCCAGCTGCGGCTAGCTCTGGCCACCCCGGGGCCAAGCCGTGGTTTCAGGCTGGGCTGTTTTCGGCTCCCAGCTTGCTGCAATGAGCTCTTCCTGCCAAGCTGCCTTCAGTGGGAGATGTGTTTTTCTATATTTTTGTGAGTTTTGGAGCTCTAAAAGCTGTTTAGAGTCATATTTTATGCGTATTTGAGGTGACTATATGGTAGCTGCAGAAACTTGCTGCTTCTATGCTGCCATCTTGGTTCTGCCCCTCTACATACTGTTTTCAATGTATAATTGTATTTTCTATGTATTTTAATGTATAAATCTATAGAAGTCTGTCTCCCATTGTATTCAGGGTCCAGCCTAAAGCTGTAGAAGACGTCTAGTCTTGATTTGTCAGGCAATTGGCATCATTGCTTAAAAAATTGATATTCTCTGCAGTTCATATCTTTATTTCCTCAGTTATTCATCTTTCACTCTCCACAGAACTTGCAAGCTAATACAAAGTGATCAGTTCCTTCTATTATGGACGTGGTCAATTTGTGATGTCAGAGGGACATCTGGTTGGAAATGCCAAGTAGGCAGTTGGAACTGGAGTTCAGGAAAGATATTAAAGCCTAATACATAGTAAGCACTTAATAAATATGGCTTTGAATTGAGTTGGTGACATATGTATCAAAGTATCTGTATATAAAAAGTGAAACATGAAAGATTTACAATGTGCTCACACGAGTGTGTATTCATATATTCATGGGCATATATGTATTTGTTTAATAAGTGGAGGCCTAACTCTAACTCACTGGAAATGTCTTCTTCTTCTACAATAGAAAGCAAATAAAAGTTCTTGAACTTTTAATGAAGCAGTCAAAAGTTATTCAGGAGGCATGGTGTTCTAATGTCTGAGTTCTTAATTTTATTCTAAATTGGACATTGATGGCTTTGCAGAAATTAGTTTGCTATTCATGTACCTTAGGTTTCTGGTACTTGTAAAATTACTTGCTTTGTTTGACCATGAATAGGATGTTCATAAAATGCATTGTAGTGTGTTTTTGAAAACTTTAACTGGACACAAAGGATAATTTTTGTAATTGTTTTGCTGGTAATATCTAAAATAATTTTAATCTACCTTGTGATTTTGGTTTCTAGTGTTTTGGACAGAAAGAGAAAAAACAGAACGAAATTATGCCACCTTCTAGACAATAAGTTACCTAAGTTGGTATTGCTAAATAGCTGACTACTAAGTGAATTGAGTGACATCTCTTTGAGGAAACGGAAGTATGGAGGCAATTTTGATATTCGATATTTGATATACTAAAGGATAGGTCCGGTTTTGGGGAAGTAGTATTGGGTAGATGATCCAGGTGTTCCCAAATGGATCTATAATCTTAAGACCTTTTATGAATCAATTATACTTGTCTTTCTTTCATAAGGATTTTTAAACAGAATGTGTTATGGAACAGGAAAGGACTGAGTTTAGGCATTTCTGAAGACAGAATGTCATGTGTCAGCCTTTTTTTTTTTATTACGTTAGAAGAAAAATAAATCCTACATAAACTACTATTTATAGTACACTTTGGATTGGGCAGCTAGGTGGTGCAGCAAATAGAGCGCCAGAGTTGCAGTTTGGAAAGCTTGAGTTCAAATCTAACAACAGACACTTGTTGTGTGACCCTGGGCAAGTCACTTACCTTTTCTGCCTCAATTTCCTTTTCTGTAAAAATGAGCTGGAGAATGAAATGTCAAACCACTCCAGTATCTTTGCCAAGAAAACCCTGAAATGGGTCAGACACAACTGGAATATGAATAAACAACAACACATTTTTGGATCACCAAAGGCTTCTCTATTGATTCCTTTTGCACTCTCTAGTGTTGTTTATCCTTGCAAGGCTCTGCAAGTACCATAGGAATTACTTGGGCAACACCTATGCCTGTGATTACAGGGTATAAAAATGTTATTTCTTTATTTATTTAGTAACATCAATCTATTAAAAAAAGATCTAGTCAAGCATTCTAAGGTGATTCAGCATATTAATTCGGGGCAAGGATATTCTTGAATTTCAGCAATTGTGCCAGTGGACTCAGATACTATATTGAAAATATACCAAGTTCAGGAATGGACAACTTTTAAACCTAATAGTATGTTATGTTGGGAAGGCAAAAGAATTAAAGTTTTCCAAATTCCAGTGTCACAAATGCTAACCCCCATTTACTTTTACTGGAAAAGGCTATCTCAAAAGCTAATTACAAAGCTAATTATTACAAAACTAAATATTGCCTTATACTAACAATATTGTGTTTGTTTGTTCAGTGTTCATGGCAATGATGTAAATTGGATCAACTCTTTGTGTAGCTCTGTGATTTTCTATATCCTTTAGTTTAAACTAATTGGTGTCCTAGTTTCATATTCTCCAGATGAAGTGGCTATTCACATTTGAATCATATGTATGATTTGGCATACGTAGAAACATACATACATACATGTCTGTGTTGTAGCAATATGCCACTATTCTTGGAGTGTATGGATAGCTTTTGGTGGGGGTCAGGGAAATCAACAACATGAAAAAAATTATGTGCTAAATTTTATAAAGACATGCAGCATATCAGAGACTAAATTCAATCGTCAATGTGTATTTCAGAATATAGCTAGATTTCTAGTTTAGCTGCATCATAGAGTGTATAATACGGCATAGTAGGGGCTAGATGAAAAAGCTAGGTTAGAGACAAATTGTATAGGACTTTTAATGCCAGGTCAAGAAGTCTGGACTTTATGTGGTTGGCGAACCCATAGAAGCTGTTTGAGCAAAACAATAATATAAAGTCAAAGAGTATAAGAATTGAAAATGATCTTAAAGATTGCGTAGCCTAACTCTTTTAATTTACCAGTCTTTATTTACCTGACTCTGTCATTCTTACTGGACCTCAAACAAATTCATGTTCCTCACTGTTATTTTAGAAAAACTTTGTTTTGGGAGGTCTTTTTGCTGTCTTAAAGTTTCTCTTAGCTCAGGTCCAGATGATCAACCTCAGTATCTTGCAGATATACTATATCCTGACCTCTCCACAGGTACAGTTGTCTTATATAATTGTCTTGTAACTGACTTGGATGTATTTTACCATGTTTTCCTAGATCTCTCTTCTTATGACCATGGGTGTTAAGCTATAGGGCTTTCCCATGTGTGAATTCAAATGCCCTCATAATAAAGGCCTATTACTTTTCTCATTCCTGGCTGACCTTCCTTTTCAGTGGGAATCTCTAGGTGCCTGTAAGTCACTTAAATGGATTGAAATAGCTCTCAGCCAAATGGAATTTGAACTCCTTCATCCACTCTATAAAACCCACCATAATATTTTTCCTGAGTATCTGTCCAACAGTATCTTTCACAACTGTATGATTAAGGCAATATTTGAAGACATTTCTCCCAAGGAGGTTGACGTAGCCTCTTAGTATGTCATATCATATTGTTATATGCTTTATGCTATACATTGCAGTTAAGATTTTTCATGACAGCATTGTATTTCTTTTTGAATTACTAATGTCCTCTGTCGGAAAGTATAACCCAATCCTTTCGTTGACTCTTTTTGTGGTCAAATGTCTACATTGATTTTAGTTTTATCTTAGATTCTCTTACTCCTTCTATTTAAGGGATTTTTTCTAATTAAATTTATTTATTTCTTTTTTAATTTCAGCACTCACTTGTATAAGATTTTGAGTTCTAAATTCTGCCCCCCCCACTATTCTCTTCCCTCCCAAAACAGAATTCAATCTGATATAAGCTACACATGATATTAAACATATTTCCACATTACTCATATTGTGAAAGAAGAATCAGAACAAAAGGGGAAAACCACAAAAAAGAAAAAGAGAGAGAGAGAGACAGGGAGATGGAGACGGAGACAGAGACAGAGAGAGACAAATTGAGGCAGAGAGAGAAAAAATAGTATGCTTCAATCAGATTCCCTAGTTCTTTCTAGTGGATGGAGTTTTCCATCATGAGTCTTTTTGAATTATCTTAGATTATTACATTGCTGAGAAGAGCTAAATCTTTCAAAGTTGATCCATTGCACAGTGTTGCTATTATTCTGTGCAATGTTCTCCTGGTTCCACTCACTTCATTCAGCACCAGTTCATGTAATGCTCTCCAAGTTTCTTCTGAAATCTGCCTGCTCATTATTTCTTATGATACAATAGCATTCCCTTATAGTCATATACCAGAACTTGTTCACTCACTCCCCAATTGATGGGCATCCCCTCAATTTCCTATTCTATGCCACCACAAAAAACAGCTGCTATAAATATATTTTATTCATGTGGGTTCTTTCCCCTTTGTATTATTTCTTTGCGATACAGACCTGGTGGTGGTATTGCTGGATCAAAGGGTATGCAGTTTTATAGCTCTTTGGGCCTAGTTCCAAATTGTTCTCCAGAAGAGTAAGATCAGTTCACAACTCCACCAATAATGCATTGGCATTAGAATTTTTTTGTATCTTCTCCAACATTTATCATTTTCCTGTTTTTTTTCATTTAGCCAATCTGATAGGTGTGGTGTGGTGTTGAGGGGGAAAACCCTTTTTAATCTAAATGCATATATTTCAATTGGAAATAATTTTATTCCCATATTTTATTATAAAATTATTATTCAAGGTAGGAGAGGTACACACAGATACATATTCTAGTCAATGCATAGGTATATGTATGTGTGTGTATGTATATATATATATATATATATTTCAATATATATATATATACACAGTGTATATGCATGTGCAATTTATATGTATATATATATTTTTTTTTATCTATCTGTGCATCAACATAATTAACCCTCACAGAGAAAAAAAAGCATAGTAGCACAATGGACCTTGAATTAATAAGTATTTCATCACTACATGGAAGAGACAGGAACAGTTAACTTTCATTACCATGAACAATTGTCATGACTGTCTGCACTTGAATTACTTATTGTAATAAACCAACAAATGATGTAACCCATTTATTATAACATAAAAATTAGACTTGAAATTTTAACTAATCATGATATTTGACCTTCATAATTATACCTTCAATACTTTTATGATAAGTGTTGAAAATTTTGTGCTGTCTGAAGTTGAAATCTAGTTTCCATCATTGTACTTCAGGATATTTCCTTTCTCAATGTTACTAGATTAATTTTCTTATACTTGATAAATGAAGTGGGTAGGAAATGTGTCATTTTATACAACAGAAGAATTTAATGTGATACCATAATGAGTATTTTTTTCAGTGCATTCAATGTGCTGTGATAGATGCTGTCCTTTAAGGGAGAGTAGGAGGTTATAAAATACCAAAAGATATTACCTGGATGCTCCAATCTTATAATGAAAATTGAACAAGGCATAAAATGTAATTAAAGAATAAATAGACAAAAGACTGCAGTGAGAGTTGGAAAAAGTTAGCACTTGATCAGGACTGGACATCAATACGTTGATTCTTCAAAGACTTTATGGAGGATGGATCCTAAAAATTGTCTTTTTAGGATTGGGAAGGGAAAACTCTGGTGGGTGGGAAAAGGGATATTTTCCATCCCTGGATGTATTGACAAGCTTGGGCTAATATTTGGAGCTAAGAGGGAGTGAAAGGAATGTAGGGTATAGTGATGAAGCCAGCCTGACATGTGTGGAGGCAGCAGGCAGCCTAAGAAGTGTGTGGTAGCAGATGGAGGAAATTACATAGAGCAGGCCAGGTTTGAAGGACCCTAAAAGCTATGGACAGAAATTTAGTTTGGTTGAAGAGTGAAAAATGGAACTGTGTTGGGGATTCTGAGGGATTTATATGTGCATGCATTGTGTGACAGTGTACAGATTTAAATTTCTCTAAATTCTAAATATATATGTGGATTTATTTCACTTGAAAATGTGCCGGGGGAAAAAACAATATTTGAATTATAGCTAAGCCTCATAATTTCCTAATTTATTGCCAGCCTAAATGATGTAAGATAATTCGTATAAACAGTATGCCATTCAAAGTAGCCTCTTCAAGAAGCCAAGTAGAAGCTGTCCCATTTGGGCATTACACATAATTGTGATATCAGATTTAAAAATGGCTTATATTTTGGGTAGTAGAAGCTGGAAATTAGATATTTACTCTCATTAATTTGGTCATGGCCAGGACAAAAAGTAAGGCAAAATGATGAAGAGAATGAATTGCAGGTCTTTTTCTCCCTCTTACTCTTACTTTGGCATAGAAAGGCGATTCAATGTTTATTTCCACAGTTTATTAGGTAATATATGTTTTTAGTATTCCAAAGAACCTGTCTAAAATGTGTAATACAGTAGAATTTTCTAAATTCAGGTCTCTGCCTTCCAAAAATATAATGAGATCTATGTAATATATAAGGGAAAGCATGGTTTCTTCTAAAAATGTGAATTTGCATTAGACGGTTTTGATTAGGTCAGAATGTGAGTCATTATCCAAACTAGATGCTGTTGGAAACTGAACATTAGACCTCATTTATTTGTACAGTATATTAAAATGCAAGTCTTCTTAAAATATCTGTCTTAGACAGTTGAAGCTCTTCACCCATGATCTACCTTTACTGTCTTCTGTGCTTGCATTCTTTGGCACTGAATGAAAAATGTGCAAATGAGAAGAATGTCTTCAGCTAGTTTTTCCAAGTTTTCAGCAATCAGTATGCCTGGTTTGTTACTACTCACAATAGCAAAGTTTTTAAAAATTGTTTTAATTACTATTTAGGCTTTACTTGCTCTTTTTTCTCCTACTGGCATGTACCTTGTGGTCTGGTTCAAAGACTGCTATTTTTTTATCTTTTCTACTAAGTTGTTTAGTTTGAAGGCTTATATCAGAGGAAGGAAGGAAGGAACATAAGTTCCTAAAATACAGTTCAGGAGCTGTTTTTAACCAAGGATTTTATTTCTGTGCTACATCTCAGTAGGAGTCAGTAGAAGACATGACTGAGATAGATGACAGTATGTTGAAGTCTTTGAGCTAGAGAAGGCAGGGGGTTAACAGAAGGGGAAAACTGGTCTTGTTGTCTTTCATTTACATTTTTCACAAGGGCTCTTAAAGTGGAAATACTTGGAGAAAAGATTATCAAAAACAGAAATAAATTTATTTTAAAATGTTGAGATGCATGCATAGAACTTCCACAGAAACTGAAAATACTGATCACTGAACCATATTTAATAAAGATTATTACTTAAAAACATAGCTATTTTATGAACATGAGAATTGAAGAATATACTTGATGGAGATTTATTAATAACTTTTTGTGGAAAACTCAAAAGTCAATACTTGGCTTTTTATTTATTATTGTTTTTAACAAATTAAGAAACACTATTATACTATAACAAAATGTGAAATCAGGCTTATTTTTATTTATCCTATAAAATGAATGTTCAAAACTTTGCATTCTCATTTCTTATCATTTCCAAAAGGGACTAACTCATTTTTTCTCCCCTCTGCAACTGGTGTCATTACTGCTAACTTTTCAGAAGCCCAGGGCCTTTGTGTGGTTGACCTGAATGGAGTAATTACAAAGTTTTTATTTTTTTTCATGAAGGTGACTGGTCTGTTTCTGTTGAGCATCTATTCTCTGGGGGAAGGAAGCATCTGCCATGTAGTGTATTTGCCAGCCAGAAATTGCGAGAAGTTGTACTAGTAGGCAACATCAGTGATAATGCTGAAAACTGTATTAATTCAGGAATTATAGAGTTATAGCCTGTATTTCATTTCAATGGCCAAGGAAATTTGGGGGGAATTTTAATTAATTGTATCAAAAATTGAAAGCAAATGATAGTATCAAAGAATAAAGTACTTTATTCACTTTAAAATACTGAACACAATTTGAGTATACAATTTCATTTTGTAATATAATTATGAATCTATAGACTTGGGAATCAAACATAGAATTAATATAAGGCTTATTATATATTGCTACAATAAACTTAGCTTTCTGGAAAATATATTTTTGTTTAAAGTGAGGGTAATGTAAACCATGATTCTATTATTTTCTATGAAAGAGCTCTTTTAGCTTATTTTACCTCAAGGAAGACTAGAAATATAGTGCACAAAGCATAATTTAAAACAATTATTCAAATTATGTATAAATTATCAGAGAATAATTTGAGCTTCATTTATGCACTATATATGAAAGCTTAGGTTTGCTTTCAACTCTATTCTTGTATACACTTTTAAAAATACAGTGTAGGGGTGGCTAGATGGCAGAGTGAATAGAGCACTGGCCCTGGAGTCAGGAGGACCTGAGTTCAAATTTGTCCTGAGAGACTTAACAATTACTAGCTGTGTGACCTTGGGCAAGTCGCTTAACCCCAACTGCCCTGCCTTCCCCCCTCCAAAAAAGAAAAAAAAGAAAAAAATATTTTAAATAAAAATGTGTAATTTATAATTTTTGTATGATTTCTGATTTCCTATGCAACTATAAATTCTGTTCTTCTTTGGTAATATGGATTTTTTAAAGTAGTCTATTAAGTAGACTTCTTGTTGGTAGTATTTACCCTTTATACCATTCTCATATCTGAGTCCTTCCCTCTACTCAGCCACCTATTCCAGGCCTTCATTATCTTTTTTTCCTGTACTATTGTTATATTCTTCTATTTGATCTCCCTGCATCTAGTCTCTCTTTTCCCACATCCATCCTCCATGTAGCTGCCAAAGTGATTTTCCTAAAGCAGAAATATGACCATGTCATTCCTCTTTTCCATAAACTACATTGAATCAAGGATGCAATCTTTTTTCTTCTTTATATTATCCTTTTAAATTGGTTTTAGAAAAGTTTCATAATGTATGTAAAATTATTACAGAAGCAAAAGTACTGAACTGAACTGAATTCAAATACTGCCTCTGAAACTTAATAATTGTGCGTACCCACGTAAATCACTTAACCTCTTTGTGTCTCAGCTTCCAGGGGCAAGACTTGAAGACTTTTAAGCTTCTCTCCATCTCTAATACTATGATCCTTTGATCTTATGACCAATGGATTATAGGATAAAATATCAACTCCTCACCCCACAATTTAAGACTTTGCATGGTCCACGTTCAGTTTAAATTTCAAGCCCTGTTTAATACTAGTCCCTTTCATTTACTGTTTGCTTTTGTCAGAGCGGACTACTAATCATTTTACTAGTTCATATTTCCTTCTCCCACCTCCATATATTTGCACACACTAAACAGTATCTATGGAATGGATTTCTTTCAAAAGTATCAGTTGAAATTCTTCCTTTCCTTCAATGTGCTATCTCCTTCATGATCCATCTTTATAAAGGTGTTTATATATGTATATATATATATATATATATATATGATATATATTAATATATTTTATATATATTTATATGTGTAAATATATATAATTATATATCTATGTATATACACACACATATATACACACACATACATACATAGATAAATATATCTCATCTTAATTTTTATCATTGAAGGATGTATATGTCTCATCTTCCTACCTAACTATATGTCCCTTAATGTAGGTACTGTGTTTTTTTTAAAGTTTGTATCCATGGTGCTTTGCATATTGTGAAATATTAACTTTTTCTAATATAGTGTTTTTAGGCTAAAACAGTTATTGAGGATTCACACTAGTTGAAGTCTTGGTTGGCCTTTAATGGTATCATTTCATCTATGTCCTCTTGTAAAGATGACTCCTATCTCTGTGAAAGTGTGCAGTGTCCTCATATGACAATTTTCCCTTCAACAGGAAACTGACTTCTTGAAAAATGGAGTTTTTAGTGGAGATTCAAACATAATTATAGAGAAGAATATTATTGTTTTGAACGTGCTAGCTTATTTGTCACAAAATATTGTCATAGTCAAGAATCTTTTTCTAAGTGCATCCCATTGTAATATTACACACACATATACATATATTATAAACATGTTTATTATATATATGTGTATTTGTGAGTATGTATATGTATATATACATACATTTATTTATTTACTTTTGGTGTATAAGATTCCTAGGAAAATAGCAAGCTACTTGGAGCTGACTCCTTTGTGAGAGTTACGGTAACATCAGGGAAGTTTGACAAATTTATGTTTAAAACTAATTAGAATTACAATCAAGAATAAAGAAGAGCATATTCCCCATGTTGAGATACTTAAAAGAGAAGCAATGTCAATATTAGGAGATAGATGATAAGGTTCTAATTTATGTGAATTATACTCCAGAATACTAAAACTAAAAGCATCCTTTTGTATATGTTGGAGGTTAAAAGGGGAGGAGGAAAAACAGGGATGAGGAGTGGGGAGAAGTGAAGGGTGGGAGTGACAAGTCATGTTGCTGCCAGATGGAAATGTAAGGCCAACTTGTGTACACTTTGGCAGTTGGCCCAAAGTTCTCTGCCAGAGAACCAGCACAACGTGAAGTATTTGCCTTTGACTCTAAAGTCATCACTTAGCAATTTAGTTTTGGGAAATTAGGGACACTTTTGGGCTAGATCCATGTCTTGAAGCTATTGGGGGTATGTAAGAAGCTTTCAGTTCAATAAAAATCAAAATTTATTTTTTTCTACAATGTGCTAAGCAATTTATACCATCATTTCATCTTTAGACAGTGCAGCTCTTAGGCCTGTCTGAGATTTATGGAAATCTGTCCTTTTACCAAACCCTTTTATGGTTAGAGACCATACCATTTCCCTTAGAAACCCATTTTTGTGTGTAGCAATGTTCAGTAACAGAAGGTATTTCATTATCAAGCAATCAGCATCCTTCATATTGCAATTTGCCCATGGATGGCCCAGTTCCTTTTAAATGATAGTTGTCTCAAACCAATTTACATTTTAGGAAGTTAAATTACTTAGTGGAATAATGAGTAAGTTCCAGCGCCAAAGACTTGGCATTAATTGTTATATTGAAGATATTATATTATTTTGAACATGTTTATATATATGTATTTTTGAATATGTTTATATATTTTGAATATGTTTATATATATACATATGTGTTTCATATATATATGTATGTGTATATATAAACATATATATTGGTTTCATATAAAAGGCCTATAAATATTTCTTTGAATACTGATAAAATGATTTTGAAGTATTTGATAAAAAAATTATCAAAAACTTCTTTGATAACTATAAGTTAAGATTACTTGCTTTCCATTTTCTCTACAGGATAACAAAGAGAGTTCTCACTAGATTTCTTTGCCATTGAACTATTTTGCCTGGTATAGTAGAGGTACATGCCACTTGAAGTCAACAGAAACCTCAATTCAGATCTCCCTACAATTACTGTCTTACTGTAAGGAAATTACCTAATCTCTCTAGGTCTCAGTTTCCTCATTTGTAAAGTGGGGATGATAATATTTTTAGTACCAAACTCACAGGATTGGTAGGTGATAGGGTCTAGTCCTGTGATATCACTGTTCTAGGGAGCTCCCAAGTGAAGATATTCCCACTCCAATAGCAAGTCATTACCTTCTCTGAAACTTACAGTCTTAGCTGTCCTTTCCCAACCAACTTATCTCAGTTATAAAGAATACTGTGGTGATTAAATATCTTCTGATTCTTCAGACATGGTAGCTTTTAGAACATTAAAAAGTTAAGTAATTTGGATAGAGTAATACATTCAGCATATGTCAAAGATAGGACTTGAGTCCAGGTCTTTCAGGTTTTGAGTATGGCTCTCTAGGTATTATGCCATGGTTGTTTTGAAGATTAAATAAGATACCATTTGTAAAGCACTATGTATACATATCTTAAAGCTTTTTGCATGTGTATATATATATATATATATATATATATATATATATATATATACAAATACACATATGCATATATATATACACACATAAACTATGTATGTATGTGAATACATACACACACATATAAATCTACCTGCCTGATGTTTATTAAAGTAATGTGTTTAACACAGTGGGCTTGAATATCTTTAAACTGTTGTGGTTTTTTTTTAAGGTCTGCTGTATGAAAGGGAATCTAGACTTTATTCTCCTCAGAGACAAAAACCCATTCATTGCACACCACCTCAAACAGCTTAAGTTGGGTTAGAAATTGAGACCTGACAAGGTTTAAGTGGATTCTAGATTTGACCAAATACTGGCTACTCATTCTCCATCTCCTAACAAAATTATCTCAGTTTCAAAGAGCTGTGGTGCTTGAACACCTTTAATCTCAGACTATCCTGACTTGGCAGTTTAACATTTTCAAGAAAATCTCATATGCTGCTTCTATATCTGTACAAATTACATAATGAAATATCAAAAGCACATAACTGAAAAAGGATCGTGCTGTTCAAAGTAAATGCTTTTTTCAATACATGTTTCATTCTTTAGAGTTGTTTCAGTGAATTGGGAATAAAGAAGAAGTCTAGAGGCAATTTTGCCAATGAACCTTTTTTTTAAAGATAGCATAAGACCAGAGTTACAAATTGAACTATTTTTAATGAACTGTCATTATCTGAAAGTAATATCTTAACCTTTTAGGCCAAAACCATTTTCCTTACCAGACCCAAGACTGATATTTTATGGTATAGAAATATACTAACCTTATAAAAGTCAGAAATCTCAGAAAGTTCACTATTTATAAGGTATTATTGCCCTAATTTAAAATGCTATAGTTAAAAATATTGGAAACTGAGGGGAGGCCCATCATTTGTGGCATGGCTAAACAAGCTGTGGTATTTGAATGTAATGGAATACTATTGTGCAGTAAGAAATGATGAATAGACATTTCAGATTTTGATGCAAAGTGAAATGAGTAGAACCAGGAAAACATTGTATACAATATCAACAACATTGTGTGATAATCAGCTATGAATGACTCACCTCTTCTCAGCAACACTGAGATCTAAGACAAGTACAAAGCACTCATGAAGGAAAATGCTATCTACATCCAGATAAAGAACTGATAGCTTCTGAATGCAGATCAAAGCATATTTTCCCTTTATTCATTTTTGCATCTTTTTCCCCCTTTTGATCTGTTTCTGCTCTCACAACTGTGACTAACATGGACATATGTTTTACCTGATAGCACATGTATAACCTATATCCAGTTGCCTACCATTTTCAAGAAGATGGGAGAGAGGGAGGGAGAAAAATTTGGAACTCAGAATCTTGTAAAAATGAATGCTAGAAATTGTCTTGACATGTAATTGGGAAAAATACTATTATTTTTTAAATGCTGTTGCTATTGTTTATATATATATACATACATATACATATATATATATATATATATTCTTACTATAGAGGGGCTGTTCTTTTTATTGAAAATGATAGAGTAGAATAAAGTGAAGAAGGAATAACTGGGCTAAGAGGATTTTTGTCAGACTGGCATTTCTGAATCTTTAGTCTTGAATTATGGATTGCAAAACCACTACAAACCCTTGCCCCCACCTCCCCTTGGTGACCTTTATAAAGCAGCATAATTAATCATGGCAATATTTTGTGAGGAATTCCTGTGAGGAAAAATTTGCTTTTTTCTTGTCTCCAAAGTGACAGATTGCTCAGGTTGAAACTCTAATCAGGTACCCTCTTGCCACTGACAGTGTCATATTTCAGTGAATATTTCTGTTGCACACATCACTTGATTGATAATGGTTGAGGTAGAGCAGAATTAAAAATTAATTAATTTGAGTGAATAGGTAATCAAGTGGACTGAGTTGCTCTTTTGAGATGCTAATACATCTATTCCCAGGCTCACTCTGACCAGCTGATGCTCTGGAATACATAATGTCCACAGTAGGCAAAATTCACAATGAGGAACTGTTAAGGGAAAGGGTCAAGAGTTTGTCATCTAATGCAGTGGGGTCAAAGGCAGGTACTACTGCTTTTGACATTTCAGTTTAGCAGGACAAAACCCAACATGCTCAGTTTGTTAAAAATTCAGTGCAAGTTTACTATGGTACCTCAGTCGAGGGACAGTGATAATAGCATCCAGAATATGTTTATTTTTTATGCAAATGGTACTCCTAAGCATCTTTTCGGTTATTCTTCTTATTAGTTAATCCTTCACTGATTTTTCCACAGAGCAATGCATGATGAGGATGACAGTTTCAGAAAAATCTTACCTTGGCTTTTGGAAACTAACATTTTATTTTATGCTATTAAATATAAATAATTTTTATCAGGAGGGAATATTTTTGCACATCTCATACTGTGCGTATATGACCTCTTGTAGGATAACTACATCGGAAATAGCAAATTTACCAATTAACTTAATTAACCTATTATTATTTGCTCCACAGAAGTACTCTACATTTTGCAGAATGTTTTATAGTAATATCCCTAGAAAAGATGAACTCTTTTGTAGGCCTTAGACACAGTGTTTGCAGAATTCTTGGCAAAGAAGCTGTTGGGCTGAGAAACGTAAATCCAGAATATAAAGATTCACTTATGATTAGCAATCATTTTAGAGATGAAAGTCAATCATTAGTGTGGAAAACATAATTTGATTGACAATAATTCATGGTTACATCATATTTTCTTCAGAATGATTTTATAGCATAGATAGCACAATTTTTAATCCCTACATTAGAGATGAGTCTTAGAGATTTTAGATACCCACTTTCATGTGGTAGATGTGTGAACCAGGACCCTTAATCTGGGTTTTCTTACTCTTAGTTAAATTCCTTCTACTACTTTTACTTCTTCTTAAAAAATACACATACATTTTGGTAACATATTTATTGTATAAATTAAATGAAGAAGAAAAATCTGCTTCAAAAGTGAGATGAGAAATGAAGCAATATAAAATTTCAAATATATTGTTATTTTCCAGTTTAATCAAGGGACAAAATGATATGTTAGAATTACTATTTTGTAAAACTAAAATTTTTCATTTCCTTTCTCATTCTTTCACTTTGCCCACGAGCATAATTTACTAGTGAAAATAGCCTCGAACAGACTCAGTTATATGACTCAGTATGATTTTACTGCTTAGTATCCTACTTTTCATTCATTTTGTGTCATTTCAATTTATTTTCTAAAGGATGATGAAGAAAGACTGATTAGTTGTGTCTCCCAATATCTAGTGGTCTCCAGTACCATTCTAGTGAGTATTTTCACATCATTCATTAATTAGGTGATCCTCTTAGTGGTGTTTGACTTCCTGTGACTCATTCAGAGATTACTAATAAATTGATTCACATCTTAGGTGAAGTATATGTAGGATTGCTCTGATGCATAAGACAAAGTTCACTTTATCTTTAAAGTCACTTTTATTATTTTCTAGCAGTCTTAAAATAAAGAAATCCCCAAATTGACAACTCTTTGTAGAAATTATATATTCTTTAAAATTTTCAAAAGAGCACACTTAAGGGAACAAAATAATAACAACCAATAATACAAATATTTCTTTCTGTATAACACAACAGTCTGATATTGAAATCTTAAAAAAAACAGTAAGAAAACAAGTGTCAGTATGTTATAAACTCACCTGACATCTTACCAGAGTTACCCACATATAAGAGAATGAAAAAGCATTATTTTGCTTTTATTGTTTGGAACTGCTGCTTTGACCTATACAAATAGTAAAAAGAAAATTTATTTATACTGCTGTTGTTTTATACAAAAGTAAAAGAAAATTGCTAGTATGTCATTTCAATAGACAATACTATAATTTTGCTTTTTTTCCCTCAGAGATAGCCTAGAGGTAACTTCAAGATCACTATAATTCCCAAGCCCTAGTCTCATTTTCTTTGCATCAGAAAAATTAATTACACTTTTCTACTTTAGCATACAACTTCTCCTTGTGCGTAACAACATCTTTTTTTTTATTTTATTAAATTTTTTTTTGAGTTACATATTTTCTCCCCGTCTTTCCCCC
>CM053580.1:174757251-174770244 GCA_028627135.1 Pseudochirops cupreus | reverse complement strand
TAAATTCACTGAATAGGCCTTTTCATTGTTTACAAATGAAAAACAATCTAGATAAGTCAAGAACTGATTGTATCTTTGATAATACACTATGCTTATTTAGGACTAGGGAACCTACAGCCTTGAGGCAACATGTGGTCTTCTAGGTCCTTGGGTACAGCCTTTTGACTGAGTCCAAGTTTTACAGAACATATCCTTTTATTGAGGGAATTTGATCTGTGAATTTTGAATTCAGTCAAAGGGCTGCACTTGAGGACTTAGCAGGCCACATGTGGCCATGAGGCCTCAGATTTTTGATTCCTGTAAAGGATGTGAAAAACATTGAAATCTTGATTTGTGTTATTATAAAAAATGCTGCTCTACATTGTTAAGAATAAATTAAGGTACATTTTTCTGAGGTATGAATTATATTTGATAATCTTACAATCATCTCTGTCCTATATATTGAAATGGTTTATATCATGAAAAATATGATTCTGACTACTATTATACCAGAGGGATGTGTGGAATCCATTAAATAGATTTTATATCAGTTTAGGTGCCCAGAAGTGAATTGGCCAAAATGTCCAGAGGCAACTTTCACAATAATTTAATGATTAAAGAAAATTAAGAGCATCCTGATCCAGACAGTAAAAAACAAAACAAAACAAAACAGTACTTTTAAAAAAGGTCATGTTTTTGGATCTGAAGGAGAGATACCACAAGAGTTTTAGAGTTGAGAGTGTTCACTGACCTTGTGCTTTGACTTCAGAATAATAGAGCAAATAAATCAATTCTATCATCTCTTAAGATGAGTTTTTACTGTTTGTTTTTTCTTTTATCATAACACTATCCTTTGTCCATGCAAAGCAATAGATATTCTTAATCCTTCTATAAGGAGATTTAAAAAATCTTTTTTTTTTTTAAATGGAGATTATTAGAGTTCTATCCTGATTTGCATTTTAGATGTCATTTGTATCACAATTGAAAGTTGCCTCAGGGAATTCATTGTATGTTAAAAGTTTACTTAGAAATTTCTAGCCCAGCAGTAAAAATGAATGTTTTGGATTCTCCTTTTATTTATTGGGGAAATCAATGACAAAAGAAGGATTTTGGATTTCTGAATTTGAAAAATAATATAAACAGTTAATTATTCATAATGTAAATGATTTTCTATCTGATTTTTTCTCTCTTAATAGATATGTCTTTAGAGTTTTTAATTGCAGAGAAGGCAAAGTGAAATTGTGATTGCTTCTTGCATCAAATCAGTGTGATACAGGACTTGGATGTCTGCACTGTGTTTTTCTGTTGAATAGATCTAGGCCACCTGCTGGTGTATCACTTTCACCCTTCCCACTTGGTTCTGTCAATGATCTTTCAACAGACACAACGAAACCTCTGTCATATCAATGTTATGTGCTCTGGCAAATCAGTTATTTTATGTGTGGATGTGTTAGATAACATTTGCCATTCCATATTCTATATATCATGCAGTCAGCCTGCCTTGAGCCAATGTACTTCAATTCTTTTCTGAAAAACTTCTAAGGAAAGAGAAATATACACTGTAGTAGCTTTGACACAGCCCTTCTTACCATTGGGAAGGTTTAAATCTGTAATTAGATAACATTTTTCACTGGGTATAGTTGTTCTGATACAAACTTCAGGAAACTGTGTTCCTTTTAATGTAGGAAGAATTATCTTGTTTAAATTTTGCATGTTTCTAGTTAACACATATTTACAAAGGCATGAAAAGCTCTTAACATCTTGATTTTTGGAAAATTTCATGCAGGTTTATAGTCAACATGTTCCTTTCTAAGTTTCCTTGATAGTATTGTTAAGAAATTTGAATAACCTTTTAGTGAACAGTAGGTCCTTCAAAACAGAAAATAGATTATGGTTGGGTATGGTGCCACATGTCTGTAATCCCAGCTACTGGAGATTGGTGCATCACTTAAATTCAGTAGTACTGAGTAGCAGTGTGCTAAGTTGACAGACTGCACTAAATCCAGCACCAGTTGCTGGGATTGGGGGGGACACAAGGCTACCTAAAAAAGGGTGAAATGGCATAGGTTGGAAACAGTTCAAGTTAAAGTGCCTGTGTTTTGGACCCCCATAAGTAGCCGTTGAACTTTCAGTCTGCACAAGATAAGGAAACTCATATCCCACACTCCAAAAAAACCCAGAAGAAAGATATATAGATAGACAGACAGACAACTTTGGATGACTTTTATATACAACAGGCATTTATTGAATTCATAAAAATATACAATGCATTTTGTTGGTGCTATGGGGAATATATAATGGATCATAATAAGTAACCTCCACTGAAAACCCCTCTAAATATTGGAGATAGGTCAAGTATATGCATAAGGATAAAGAAAGGCAATCATAATAGAGGTAAAAAAAAATGCTGCTGAACTTCTGAAATGAGTGAGATCTCTTCTAACTGGATTAGTTAGGAAAGAATTCATGGTGAAAATGGGATGTGAAATGGTTGTTGAAGGATACAATTTTGATGATTAAAGATGGATAAAATAATTGAAGTGGAAAGAATGCTGTGAAAAAAAGAGGAAAAATATCAGTTTCTATAAAAGGATAAGGTCATTTTGGCGGGAATGTAGGGTGTTTGCAGCAAAATAGTAGAATACAATGTAGATTGGGAAAACTTTGGAATTTGAACTTTCCTTAGCAAGCAATAGTCAGCCATTGAAGGTTTTTGATCCCGAAGAGTGATAAAATCAGATCTATATAATAGGAAGATTAGTTTCACAGCAATATGCAAAATGAATTGAAAAAGAGAGAGATCAACAGAAAATGAGACCAGTAAGGAAGCCATTACCATATTTTATTTTTTACAACATTAAATGTCTTTAATTCCTAAACTATTGTTCATAGTTGCGTTTATATAGTTCTTATATTCTTCAATCACAATGAAATAAAATTAGAGTAAATAAAGGGCTACTGTTAAAAGAAATATTAAAAATCATTTGAAGACCAAATATCTTAACTATATAGAACTTTGGATTCAAAGAACAAATAATGGAAACCACAGAAAATTTCATGAATGATAATGATACAGTAAAACAACATTCCAAAATTGACAGGATGAAACCAAAGCAGTTTGTTGGGGAAATATCTATACCTCTAATTTTATTAACAAAAAAGGGAAAGAGCAGTTCAATTAATCAGGAATGCAATTAAAATACAATAAAATCAATAGATTTAAAACCTCATTTATATATCAAAACAGAAAGCCCAAAAGTTAAAGAAAAAAATCAACAAAATTTAAGATAAAAAATTATGAAGTTAAAAAATAAAACCAGAATCTATTTTTTTATAAAATTAAATAGGGAATATTTTACCTAAATTGATCAAAATTAGGAATGAAAAAAGCCAAATCACCATTGACAAAAATGAAAAATAGAATTCATAACAAATTAAGAAGTAATAAAGAATAGAATTAGAAACTGTTTGACCCAACTGTATGCCTAAAATCCCTGACAACTTAAATGAATATTTATTTAAAAAAATATTAAAGTCCACAGGATAAGAAACAGAGACTTAAAAAGAAAATTTCCAAAGGAAAAAAAAAATGAAGAAATTATGAGAACACAAAAGATAAGCTTTGGACAAAATGCAAGTTTTTTTTATATAAAAATGCTTTAAAAAAGAAGAATGAATGAATCATTTGTTTCTTATAAATGGTATATACATAAGAGCAAGGCTACTATTTTAGCAGAGATAAACTAAAATCATTTTCAACAAATTCAGGTGTGAAACAAAGCTATCCACTGTCACTACTTCTATTTGACATAGTACTAGAAATGTAATAAAACCAAAAAGAGAAATTGAGAGAATAACCACAGCCAAAGAATAAACAAAACTGTTACCCTGCAGACACTATGATGACATATTTAAAGAACTAAAGAGTAAACTAAAAATTAATCAAAATAAATATGTTTTAGCAAACTTGGAGTATAAAAAAAAATCCACAAAAGTAATTTCTACATAATATCAATTAACCCCAGCAGGAATAGATAAAAAGAGGAATTCCATAATAAATTAATGCAGAATATACAATATATTCAGCTATCTACTTTCCATGATATAAATAATAACTACATAAACACACTTAGCAAATTGTCAAAGGTGACAAAAATATGACAAAACTTAGTGTTTGAAAGAATTGTGGAAAGACAGGCAAATTGATAAATTGTTAGTCAAAAACCATTTTAGAAACCATTTGAAATTATGCAGAGGAAGATACTAAAATTCCATACTTTTTGACTCATTAAAAAAATCCTTGAAATATTTCTTTTAAGTTTTCAACATTCGTTTCCATAAGATTTGGAGTTCTAAATTTTCTCCTCCTTCTTTCCCTCCAGCTCCTCCCCAAGTTGGAGTGCAGTCTGATATAGGCTATAAATATACATTCATTTGAAACATATTTCCATATTAGTCATGAAGTTAGAACCAATGGGAGAACCCACAAAAAGAAAAGAAAAAAACAACCATCAAAAAAGAGAGAGCAAATAGTTTGCTTAGATGTACAGTCATACTCCATAGTCCTTTTTCTGGATGTGGATAGCATTTTCCATCATGAGTCTTGCCATTAATATATTTTAGAGAAAAAGCAATAAGACCAAGAAAATGGAAAAGAAAGAATAGCAATGAGAGGTTTTGATAAAGAAGACAACAGGATTTGGTAACTAATCAAGACAGGAGTCAAGAAGATGGGAGAGAAAGGGGTAAAAGATGATTGGGAGGTATTAATCTTGGTGAATAATGATGGCACACATAACTGCCTTTTACATATCTTATACATATATATATATATATGTGTGTGTGTGTGTGTGTGTGTATATATATTTTTTAATTTTTTTTTTACCAAGGTGGGCTATTTGTCATTCTTAGATCAGATGATGGTCCCTGTTGATCATCATTTCTGCCCTGCACCTGCAATGCCTACTTTGTTCTCCATCACTTCTGGCCCATATATCTCATCTATCAATGCATGACCCTTGATAGAATGATCCAGGAAGAGTAGGCATATTCCTTGTTTCTCACTGTCGCTTTCTTTGGTCCCACCACTTAGAACTGGAAGGCATGGTAGGGTCCAGTGAAGGTTGTATTTGTTTAAATATTGGAAGTGAACTGCTCATGTTTAGAGACAGCAGTAAAAGAACCATTAATAGATAAAGGGAATTTGATGAGGAAAGACATAGAATTAGAGAGAAAGAGGAAGGGGCACTTTCCTAGAGGTGACAGGAAGTGATATGATCTAAGTTTAAGGCAAAATTATAGTGGTTCGCCTTTCCAAGAAGAATAATCACCTCTTTTTAAAGGGAGGAATCAAAGGAAGAAAGAAAAGGTGATGATGCAGAGGACTTCTGAGACAGAGTAGGGAAAATTAGGAGTGTAGTGAGAATGTCCTTGATTTTTATAAAGCACTTTGCCAAACTTAAACTACTATATAAATGTTAGCTATTAATAACAATATTATCATCATCTAGTAAGTATGAAATGTCCTTTGCTGAGGTGAGAGACAAAGTTGCTCTCTGGAAGTACCTGAAGAGACAAGGAAAAGCAAATGCTAAAATAACTCAGGAAAACAAAATTGCCTTGTAGTCACGAACACCTTACTGAGTTTGGTACCACAGATATGTAGAGGAATCAGTCAGCATGGTTGTGCAGTAATATCTAGTAGCATTCAATTGCATTAATGTTGGAGAAGATGGATGGCAGAGGTAGCCCAGAGTTGAAGTTTGACAAATATGGGCAGGGAGAGGACAAAGGAGTGAAGAAATCAAGGGAAGAAGAGCATATACACTTTTTAAAGGGAGGGACATTGACTTTCTCATCTTTGTATTTCCCTCTTCACCAAGTACTATGCCTTGTACACAGTTATAAGATTCAATAAATTTGTGTAGAATCATAAACATCATCAGTGGTTTATAGGTGCTTCTCCATCCACAGGATTTTAAATATCATATTACTATATCTTAGTTTAATATGTGTCAGTTTTTAATTGTTACTTTTTGGTTAAATTTTCATATCAGTAAAGAAGTAATATATGTAGAGGACCTTGCTTTACTCAGATAATGTGTTCCTATAACATGTGCAAGCAAAATCTTTAAGTTGGTTGGTATGGAAAAAATCTATAATAACTCCCCAATTTTAATACTTAAAAAAACTAGGAAATCTATTCATAATATAAAGTCGACTAGGTAGTTCATTATTAAAAAACATTGTGCTAAATTATTTTCGTAAATCAAATTTTGCACAGTGCTCACAATTCATTTGTAATTTAGCTGTTTTTAAAATGTTAATTATACATGCCTGTATTTATCAATATGTCTAGATATATTCTTAAAGTCAAGCGTACTAAGATGAAAATAAAATGTAGCATAACAGAAAAAAATCCAACTTTCATTATGCCTTTGTTTCTGAATATCTTATATTCATGAATAATAAATTATCAAGAGAAAACTATGCCAGACTCATTGGTACATTTCTTTTAAGGGGAGAAATATTTGCAGACTAAATATGATTCATGTACATTTCTTATAGCTCAGATCATTTCCAAAATTCCATATATGCTTGCCAAAAACAATGATAATTAATGCTTCATTGAAATCTTTAAGAAATGTTGGATTACAGGGCTAGTTATACCCACACTATAAACATTCACTTGTGCTTTCAGAGAAATAAAAATCTTTCCATAGTTTTAGTTCTGTTTGTAGATCATTTAATAGAAGTAGTAAAGAAGAAGCAAAATAGTTTTATAAAATAAATTTACATTAAACAGATACATCTCAACTAGTTGATCCTCTTGTACTATTCTCTCTCTCTCCATTTATATATGTATGTATATATATATATATACATATATATATATATATACACAAACACACACATACATGTGTATGTATGTGTGTATGTATGTATGCACCTTTCAGAGCTTCCCAGATTTGTGATATATTGAACTTTTTACTATGCATTTATTTTAGACTACTTCAGATTTTTGTCTTTCATAAGAAAGAAGGGGTCAGTATAGATACAATATGTCTTGCAGTTATCTCATAATATATAGTTAGATGTATGATATGTAACATATTTTCTGATATTCACCCAATTGCAATTATCTTAAACAAAAAAGAAAACATTTCCCAAATTATTAGCTTAAGAAAAACTTTGATGGCTTAGCCTTTCCTTAGTCAGTTTTTCTCTCCCTTTTCCTCTTATCATCTTTGCCTTTCCCAAGCCAGTCTGTTCTCCTTCCCCAGGTGTTGTTTAGCTGTTCTAAGCAATAGAGTAAGATTTATGTATTGACAAATGGAGAGGTGAAACTTTGGTTAAAAGGAATTCTGCAAATGATACTATTGATCCCAGCAGGAGTTACTGACTTTCAAACACTTAAGGGCAAAGTTTTCCACATTAATAACCATAAATTGTGTATTGTAAGAGTTGTTCTCTTTTTGCTTTTTCTTTAATGGGGTATAATCACCTTCTCTTAACAGTGAAATCCTTCAATACACAATTATGAGTGATTTATTTTTCATTTAATATTCTCTTCCTTTCATTGGAAATGATACATAAATGTGTATGTATAATAATTTAAAGGATTCAAAGAATGATCTGTATATTTTTCTCCTCAAAAAGTTTTCTTTCCTTTAAGAGAGAGAAAGGAAGATCACACAAAATTTATAGGTTTAGGGGAGCCTATTTTCTTTTGATAGAGGGAAAGGACAATCACATAAAATTTATAGGCTTAGGGAAGCTTTTATTCATTAAAATGTGTGTCAGTTCACTTAGTCTCTCCAGAGAGATGTAATATAACTTTAACTTGAAAAAGCGTGTGTATAATCAAAGAACACACTACAAGAGTTAGAGATCAGTTGTTAATTTCTTATTGAAATTTAAATTCATATAGTTTTAATCAAGAGTTTCCTTTGTCAGGAATGTGTGCTTATAAAATAATTAATAAAGTGCTCACTTTGTCATTAAGTAATTAAGATGCTGTAATGAGATATATTTTGACAATATATAGAAGTTCTGAAAAGAGAAAAAAAGGGGGAATTTGGAAAATCTGGATTGATTTTTGCCATAGGAAAATTTCATATGAGGTTACTTTGGATTAGAAAAAAAAATGAGCCATTCCACAGTAGTTGAAGTACATGCTATGTTAAGCACATGGTCTTACTTTTCAGCTATTTATTGTGGCAACTGAAAGAATTAAGAATAAATTTCCTTTCCATGTGTTAAAAAGCTAATGTACTTAGTTTTGTTTTGTTTTGTTTTGTTTTTCTCAAGAAAATTCTTATTGAAGAATTTTTAACCTCTTCTATGGTGATTGGGTAACCCTCTTTAAATATTTAAATATCCACTTCCTTTAGATGGTGATACTGACATTTTGGAATCATTCCTAAGAGAATGGTAAACAACATTTTCTATTTTATCTTTAGCCTCTTGGAATTAGAGTCCTCTATCTCTAAAATCACAGCATGGTGTATTGGATAGAGCTCTGGAGTTGAAGTCAGCAAGATGGATTAAAATATCTCTTTAGAAATTTGTTAGTTGTGTGACCAAATCATTTAACTTCTCTGGAATTCAATGATTATACTGTACCCTATTTTCCTAGAGTTTCACTGCTACATATTCCCCTTAGGTTCTAATATGCCCTGAGGGGTTTGAAGCATAGCTTTGCTGCTACTGAGATTCCCATTGTTCCCTCCCTCCCATAGTTAGGGACCAGTAACTAGTGCCCTACTTCTTTTTAACCACTTAGCACTGATTGACTTTTATAGAGGGATATTTGCTTCAAAAATACAGCACGAAATGCAGTGCAAAAATTCGTACTTCCAACACCTAAATGGCAAAATCTCCTCTACACCACCTTCAACTCCAGGAAGAAGAGAGATTGAAGTCAATCTCATTTTAACTCAGTTTCTGCATAGTCTTGATCCCACCAAATTGTTTCCTGGGTCATTTCAGATAACTACACTCCTCTGTTACCACTGGCCTGAGTCTTAAAATGTTACTCCTTAAGGTCTCTCCTTGCTTCTCAGGGCATCAGTACTCACTGCCTGCAAAACGTAGACTCCAACTCTGCAAATTCTGTGGCTTGCTTACCTCAGGCTTAGAAACATTGTCAGAGGCTCAACTCTTTTCACCTAAAATGGAAAAAAACAAGTGAAAGGGCCAAGGACCCGGCCATTCCTTAGTGCCACATGTCATCAGAGGAAAAAAAGCCTCTAAGGTCTCTCCTATTACAACATGATCTCTTTGCTAGACATCTTGAGCAAAAGTGTCATGGAAACTTCCCAAATGTAAATGAGGCAAATGAGTTAATAGCTAATAGTCATAGGCCTTTTTTTTTAACGTTTCAGCAGCCAAATAAAAGAATTTCTTCTTCATCACATACCTAGCCAAACAAAACCAGTTACAGAATGTCTAAATGTGTCCCTGTACTCCAGTCTTACCAGTCTACTTCTATTCTACAGAATCATTGCTGTCTTGGAAGCCACATTTCTATTATCCCCACAAACAGAGGTTGCTTCAGTGAAGCAAAGGGATGGGGTCTATGAGAGAGCTACACTAAATGACAACTAAAGGCCCTTCCAGCTCTAAATCTATGATTCTCAGTATTCTTTGAATATAATCACAAAAAATATCATAAATATTAAACTTACTTTCAGGTATTTTGGAAAGCTACTGTAACTTTCATCTTAAATACTTTAAAGTTTTTCAACTTGGTTACCTTCCGTTTGCTTCTCCACTCACTGCCCCACACCTAAAGGAATAATACCCAATCATATTAATAATGTTAATTAATATTAATTATTATACATAATATTGATTATTAATAGTAATGTTAATTAATAAATGATATTGCTTAATATTAATAATATCTAATAATTCTTCTATGAAATAGCTAGGTATTGGGGAATTTTTATATGTTTAGCATTTTTCTCAGTCATGAAATCCTCATCTACTCTTCCTGTCCAAGTGGTTTGTTTTAACTAAAATATCTAATCTGTTTATTCATCTGCTGATTCTCATATCAGTGCTCTCTGCCATTTCTTAGTCTTTTTCAGTACATCTTTCTTCTATACAAGGCTTCCCTGCCCCCTTACTTTTTTATCAGTTGTCTTTTTTTTTTTAATAAAAGAAAGTTTTTCAGGACCATATTCCAGTTGCAGGTCCATTCTAATAAATCTATAAGATGGCTATGAGGTGAAATTTACCTACTTATATTAGAATCTTTATTGTATCCTATTAATTACTCATAATTTGCACATTTGTTCAAAGAAATCTAAAGCCATGGGTTTTGCTACTAGTTTTCTACTTAGATGGTGTATCTTTCGGGTAACTGATCCTCTCATACTCTGTTTTTATTCCTATGCTACACATATATGTACACTCTCAGTTATAATCAGGTTTGGAAATAGCTTTATGGGAACTTTCCTCCCTTCTTTTCTTACTTTTTCAGTTTAAAGAGCTTTGATCTTTTTTTTTTTTAAGATGCCATACTATACTAACACTGGCCAGTAACATATCATTTCTTTATTTCAATATATTAATGGCACATCTCATCTTCTTAGTTGCCTGCTCCCTTTCAAAATATGGCTTTCTTTTCAGAAACTACTACCTTCAATTAGGAGTAGAGATAAAAATACTAATTATGTTCTTTTTTCAATTTATTTATTTATTTAGATTTTAGTTTTCAACATTCATTTCCACAAGGTTTTGAGTTACAAATTTTTCTCCCCATCTTTCCCCTAGCCCTACCCCAAAATAGCAAGCCTACTGAATAACCCTTCTCCCAATTTGTTCTCTCTTATATCCTCCCCCATCACCTCCCTCACTTTCTAGTAGGGCAAGATGGATTTCTGTAGCCCAGGGCCTGTATATCTTATGTCCCACTTGCATGTAATAAATAAATAGATAAATAAATAAATATTTGTTTTTAAACTTTGAGTTCCAGATTGTGGAATGTGGCTATAATATTGCTAGGAGTTTTCTATTTTGAATCTTTTTCAAGAGGTGATTCGTGAGTTCTTTTAATTTCTATTTTATCCTCTGGTTCTATAATAACAGGGCAATTTTGCTTGATAATTTCTTGAAAGATGGTGTCTAGGCTTTTTTTTTGATCATGGCTGTCAGGTAGTCCAATAATTTTTAAATTATTTCTACTGCATCTGTTCTCCAGGTCAGTGGTTTTTTGAAAGTTTTTCCAGTGGTTTTTCACATTGCCTTCAATTTTTTTCATCTGTTTGGATCTTTTTTATAGTATCTTGATTTTTCATAAAGTCATTAGCTTCCAATTGCTCCAATTTAATTTTGAAGGAATTATTCTCTTTAGTGAGTTTTTGAAATTCCTTTTCCATCTGGCAAACTTGACTTTTTAAGGCATTCTTCTCTCCATTGCCTTTATGGGCCTCTTTTGCCATTTGAGTTAGTCTATTTTTAAGGTGTTATTTTATTCAGTATTTTTTTGAGTCTCCTTCATAGGCTGTTGACTCTCTTTTCATGATTTTCTTGTATCATTCTCATTTCTCTTCCCAGTTTTTCCTCTACTTCTCTTACTTGATTTTCATAATCCTTCTTTAGCTCCTGCATGGCTTGTAACCAGTTATATTTTCCTTGGAAGCTTTTGATGCAAGATTTCTGACTTCTTTGTCTTCATCCTGTTCCATCCTTTGATCCTTTTTGTCCCCCCAAAAAAGGAATCTATGTTCTGATTACGTTTCCTCCACTTGCTCATCTTGTCAGTCAATTACTTGGCTTTTGAGATCTTTGCCACAGTAGAACTCTGCTTCCAGAATGGAGAAAGCTTTGTCCCAAATTGCTGTGTGTGTGTGTGTGTGTGTGTGTGTGTGTGTGTGTGTGTGTGTTTGCAGCTGCTGGAGCTATTAGGAGGTAACCCTTTCTACAGCCCCTATAAGCTCTGGCACACTGGCCACACACCCCAGGACCACCACTCATGACCATGGTCCAGATCCAAGCAGGTTAAAGTAAGAGAGATTACTCTCTGAACGGTTGCTTGATCCCCCATGATCTGCAGGCTAGGAGATCTGGAGGCATCGATGTGACAGCAGCAGCAGGTGCCGTGCCTCCTCTTGCCCCAGAGGCAGGTTCTAGACCATGCTCTTCTCTCCTTGTTCCAACAGAGTTCCACACTGACCTTTTACTTTGTCTGTGGCATTTATGGATTGAAAAGTATGGATATCACCACTGCTGCTGGTGCTTCATTCTCCTGAAGTCTGCTCAGGCCACAGCTTGTAGGGGCCACCCTGGGGCCCTGACTGTGCTCGGCTCCCAGGTAGGTGCATTAGACGCTTCCTGTTGGCCTGCCAAGCTGCCTTCAGCTAGAGATTTGTTTCTGTTTGTTACTTTGTGGGTTACGTAGCTCTAAAATTTGTTTACAATCTTTTTTTTTTACATCCATTGGAAGTGATTGGAGCAGGAGCCCACGCTAAGTTCATGCTCCACCATCTTGGCTCCTACTAATTATGTTCTTAAAGTTTTCATTTCCCTGCACTCAGTCCCTCCCTATTCTCCCACCTCTCATTTTCCAAGTTATGTCTATTTTATCATTTGTTTTCATACCAGTTAGCAAAAATAAATAGTTGTCAACATGTTTGACAAGTCTTAGGAAAACTCTATATCATGTCTTTTATGTGTGCCTCATAAAGGGGCAGACTTTTGCATTGTTCATGTTGACAAATAGCCACCTAAGCACCTCTCAGTTGTATTCATCCATCAACCTCCTCATCTTTTCTTCTTCTGAACATTACTAAATATCATTTCACCCAACTATATTTATATATTCACTTCACCCATGTTTGGAGTAGAATATTTCCTTCTGAGATAATCCAGCTACACGTTCTATAGGAAGGACCATTTTTTAAAAATTTATTTTATTAAATTTTTTTTGAGTTACATATTTTCTCCCCATCTTTCCCCTGCCCACCACCCCAAAACGGCCATCCCAGTGTTTCCCCCCTCCCCCAG
>CM053580.1:174747252-174756751 GCA_028627135.1 Pseudochirops cupreus | reverse complement strand
TGTTGTGAATATTATACTGTTTTGAATGTTTGTCTTGATTTGTAATGGAATAAACAGAGTGTTCACTCTATTTTGTAATCTGAACTCTAAAAGCTGTTCACAGTAGCATTCCTTTGGGAATCTGCTGGTGCATGGCATTACAATCTCCTACACAGCTTGCAAAATGTTTCCCAAAACACAGTTCTGACCATGCTGTTCCACTACTCGATAAACTCCAGTGGCTCCCTATTATCTCACAGGTCAAACACAAACTCCTCTGTTTGTCATCTAGGACTCTTTACAATCTGACACTATATGAGATGGAAGTTAAAGCACAAAACTGAAATCCATTAGTAAAGATGGCAGCATAGAAACAGGAAAACTCCATGGGGCTCCCCCCGTAACAACCCCAAATACCTATAAAATATGACTCTATACAAACTTCAGAGCTACAGAACCCACAAAGTGACAGAAAGAAACAAATCTTCTGCTGAAGGGAGCCCCACAGGTAGACAGGGAGGGTTCATCACAGCATGCTAGAAGCAGAGCCCAGGCCCATGCAAGCCCACAGTTTTAGCCCCAGGGTGGGCCAAACCAGCAGCAGCTGGAAGGACTTTGGGAGAGTGGATCACCAGCAGCTGTGGTGGTCTCCAGAATTGTCAATCCATAGATGCTGAAGAAAAAGTGAGAGGTCAGTGTAGAACTCTGCTGGATCTGGAGGGGACAGAGTGTGGTACAGCCACTCCCCCCAGAGTGAGAAGCAATGGAAGCAGCGGCCCTGCAGCCACTTCCACATGGCTCCTTGAGAGCTCCAGGCCTGCAGATTGCAGGGGGTGGGGCAAGCAAACATTCAGAGGCTAAGCACTCTTGCCTTAACCTGCCTGGATCAGGATTGCAGTCTTGGGTGGTGGTCTGGAGGTGTGTGACCAATGATCCTAAGCTGGTGGGGACTGTAGAGACAGCTCCCTCCTAATAGCTCCAGCAGCTGCAAAAACCCCAGAGACAAAACTCTCCCCTCTGGAAGCACAGTTCTACTGTGGCAAAGAACTCAAAAGTCAAGTAATTGGCTGGCAACAGGAGCAAGCAAAGGAAGCAAAGCAAGCAAGCAATCCAACTTTAGATTCCTCTTCTGGGGGACAAAAAAGATCAAAGCATGGAATGGGAGGAAAACAACACAGTCAGAACACCTGCCCCAAAAGCTTCCAAGAAAAATATAAATTGGTTCCAGGCCATGGAGGAGTTCAAGAAGGATATTCAAAATCAATTAAGAGAAGTAGAGGAAAAATTAGGAAGAGAAATGAGAATGATGCAAGAAAATCATGAAAAGAGAGTCAGCAACCTGACTGAAGAAAATGACACCTTAAAAAGGAGACTAACTCAAATGGCAAAAGAGGCCCAAAAAGCCAATGAGGAGAAAAATACCTTAAAAAGCCAAATTTGCCAGATGGAAAAAGAATTTCAAAAGCTCACTGAAGAAAATAATTCCTTTAAAATTAGAGTGAAGCAAATGGAAGTGAATGATTTTATGAAAAATCAAGCTACTTTGAAACAGATCCAAACAAATGAAAAACATAGAAGGCAATGTGAAATATCTCATTGGAAAAGCCACTGACCTGGAAAATAGATCCATGAGGGACAAGTTAAAAATTACTGAACTACTTGAAAACCATGATCAAAAAAAAGAACCTAGAAATCATCTTTCAAGAAGTTCTCAAGGAAAAATGCCCTGATATTTTAGAACCAAAGGGGAATAGAAATTAAAAGAATTCACCAATCATCTCTTGAAAAAGATCCCCAAAAGAAAACTCCTAGGAATATTATAGCCAGGTTCCAGAGTTCTCAGATCAAGGAGAAAATATTATAAGCAGCCAAAAAGAAACAATTTGAATATTATGGAAACACAATCAGGATAACACAGGATCTAGCAGCTTTTGCATTAAGGTATCAAAGGGCTTGGAATATGATATTCCAGAGATCAAAGAAGTTAGGATTGAAACCAAGAATCACCAACCCAGAAAAATTGAGTATAATGTTTCAGGGGAAAATATGGACTTTCAATGAGGTAGAGGACTTTCAAACATTCTTGATGAAAAAACCAGAACTGAATAGAAAATTTGACATTGAAATACAAGAAGCAAGAGAAGCATGAGAAGGTAAACAGGGAAAAGAAATCATGAGGAACTTATCAAAGTTGAACTATTTATATGCCTACATGGAAAAAACAATAATTGTAACCTATGAAACTTTTCTCAGTACGAGGATAGTTGACAGGAATATAAATGCATATGTGTGTGTGTGCACACATGTATGTCTGGGTGTATACACACATATGTATTTCTATATAGGGGGGTATATGTGAATATGAATACATTATGTGAGTGTGTGTATATATGTGTACAGGTATACATAGACAGAGGGAACAGGATCAATTGAATGAGAAGGGATAATATTTAAAAGGTGAAATTGAGAGGCGAGAAAGGAATATAATGAGAGGAGATGGAGACAGACAGAATGGGGTAGATTATCTCATAGAGAAGAAGCAAGGGGTAACTTTTACAATGGAGGGGAAGAACAGGAAGGCAAAATGGAATTGGTCAACCTTACTCTCATTGAATTGGGCTTAGGGAGGGAATGACGTACACTCTGAATTGGGTATCTTGCCCTTCAGGAGAGTAGCGGGGTTGAGAGGGGGAATGATGGAGGGGAGGGCAGGTTGGGGGAGAGGGGAGTTAGAAGCACATACTTTTGTAAAGAGACAGGGACAAAGCAGAGAATTGAACAAGTGGGGGAGATCGGATGGAGAGAAATATAGTCAGTCTCTCACATTATATCCACTAGGAAATGTTTTGCGTAACTACACACGTACAACCTATATTAAATTGCTTATCTTCCTGGCAAGGCTGGGAAATGAATGAGGAAGGAAAAGAATTTGGAATTTAAAGTTTTAAAATCAAATGTTTTAGAATATTATTATTATTATTATTTACATGCAACTGGGAAATAATATATATATATATACAGCACTGGGATATAGAGATTCATCTTGCCCTACCAGAAAGTCAGAGGAGACATGGGGGAGGATACAGGAGAGAGCAGATTGGGGGAGGGAGTATTTAGTGGGATCTCTGTTTTGGGGTGGTGGGTAGGGGAAATGTCAGGCAGAAAATTTGTAACTCAAAATCTTGTAGAAATGAATGATGTAAACTAAAAATAAACACAAAAGTTAATTTAAAAAATTGAAAGCCATTTCTCGATTATTGAGAAAAAATAAAGGCATGTTAAACTCAAGTGTGTCACATTTCTAAGAAATTTAAGAAGCCACTACCACTACTGAAAGACATTTAAAATTTAAAAGGAAAAAATTCTAACGGTAAGATAAATCTCTCCGTCTTCATCCTTTGTGACCGAGAAAAAGACTCCTTAGAGTAAACTTCAATAATTCACATTTTTTTTCTGAATGCTATGTGGTTACAGACAGCCAGTTCTGTAAAAACAAAAAAAACAAAAAACCTTATCTAAATCTAGAAATTGGTCTTTCTATGCCTGATATTACATTTTCTGAGCAATTTATGATTTTCTGAATTGTGATTAATACTTTTAACTTCTAAATGAACTATTCTAAAAGTAAAAGAAGATACCATAATCTGGCAAACTAACAGAAAGGGCTATTAACATGGAAACTTTTATCAATAGTGTAAGGTCTCATTCAATAGCTTTAAGGAGAAGTTACACAAAATTACTATAGGGACTATGGAAATAAACTTGGTCACAAACACAAAAAAGAATCAAAGTATTAAAGAAATTGTTGCTTTGGTTTTCTCCTCTTTGCTGTTTACAAAGCACTTTTTGCATATAGCAATTTATGTGATATTCATAAATTTGTGAGATAGACATGATACTGGTTTTCATTTTGATGCCCCCTAAATCTACCTTTCTAGCCTTAACTTCTCTCCTGAATTCTAGATTTGAATTTCCAACTCCTCATTGTACATCTCCTACCTGACTTTTTTACTAGAACCTTAATCCCAACACATATAAAATGGAGAGTCATGTTTTTCCTGAAACACCTTCTTCCTGGCTTCCTCATCTCGGTCTATGATGCCACTTTTTTTCCAGTTACCTAATATGCATAACTTCAGTGTCTCTTTTGGTTCCTCCTTCCCTCAAGTCATTCCTTTTCAATCAAGGCAACTCCAGGCAACAATGGCTCCATAATATTTATCACAATGGAGCATTACTGTCCTTCTCCCACTGCCCCCAGAAGTGATCTCTCTATAATTAATTTCATAACAATTTCCTCTTTTATACTTGTCGAAGCTTTGTTAGGACAGAATTCAATAGCTAAACTATAGGAATTTCACATTAATGATAATAATTCTAATATTATGAGTGGAAGGGACAGCAAAATCAGAGATAATTTCAGCCTGGTGATATGTACCTCCTTCACATCTAAAATTCAGCTCTTTTATGCCCCATTTGATATAAATTTTGGCTAAAGCCCATTAAAAAAAAAAACAACTATCATTTCTAAGTTGGAAAATACCAAACTAACCCTACCTTCCCCCAATTCTCATAAACTCTGCAAAATTTACCATAAAAATTTCAAAACTCTTATAACATCTTACATAGATTATATATATATGCATACATATGCATATATACATGCATACGTATATATATACATATACACATGCTTTTTGACATATGCACACACATATTTTAAATGTTTAAACATTCTACATATTTACTTGCATATTAGCAGTGACAGGGAATATATAAACTATGGATTGGTGGGCAGGGTGTATATAACCATTAGTTATAAGAGCATATACTGTTATGGGTCAGTGATAAGGCAGAAAACTTATTGAATAGAAAAATCTTAAAGTTTTTTTTTTTGCAAATTTCATCATATGTCTAGAAAATGAATAAATATGATTCTACTTAACATTATTCTGACTAATTATAACCATACATGTGTAAAGTTCAGGCACAGCATGTGCTTTAATTTCAATTTTGTAATAACACTTAATGGAATAATTTATCCAATATCTCTAACAATGGAGAACTTCAAAGTTATTATACCAATTAAATTTTTAAAGGTTTTGAATACTAATATTTTTAAAAAAACAAATCTCTCAACACAATAGCAACTGAGTAGGCTGTTAAGTCAAGTATATGATGTTATCAAGTTATTATTTTTACTGAATTGTTATTTTTAATAATAACAAAATTGAAGAGGTACTTGAATAATGTTCAGTTAATGGTGAACATAAATATTGAATTATATATTTGTTCATTAGGAGTTTGGTTTTTAATTCCTTTACTACTCTTTCCTTACCTTAATCTAATACTATGTCATAGCTATCTATATTAATGAAATATAAGTACAATAATCATATACTAATACTAAATTCTAGGCAACCAAAAATATAGACTATAGCCTTAAAATGAGATATCTTTAAAAAGGGGCAGGGGGTATCTCTTATATATCTATATTCATCAAAAGAAAATTAATATCCACCACCACCTCATTTCCAGAATAGAAAAATCTCCAGATTCTGAGTAACCATATTTTATAGTTTATTTTAAAAACATGAATAAATCTTATCTTATTTTTATTGATGACATCATAAATCATATTCACATCTGCATATTACCCTCCACCCAGTGAACACTTAAGCAAAATTAAGTATCACATCAAGAGCCATCATTTAATCAGATTTTCTGAGGCTAAGGAGAGGGCTAGCTATTGCTGCCCTTTTCCCAAGTGCCTTCATTCATAGGATTTTCCACAATCAATTGCTAGGCACAGAAAATCATATTATACCCATGGGACAATTCATTAGAACTTTCTCCATCTCTCCCAGTCTACAGTTGTATTTAGCACCGCGACTTCATAGCAGCCCCAGGACTATTCTTTTCTAAGTGCGTAAGAGGATCCTAAACCTCTGTGCAAACTGCAAACCTTCTGAGGAGATGGATTTTCCAGAATTTATTCCCAGCTCTTGCCCCTAGAAAGGGAGAGTGCTGGGCTTTGTTGTAAGACACTTCCATGTAAGGGGCTAAGTAGGGATGCTGAGAGTAGCTTAGTCAAACTAGTAGATGGAAATTTCTTTCTTTGAAATGAGCATCAGGAAAAGTAGTATTGGCTGGTCACCAGTGTGCTACAATTCTTACTGCAGCTACTAGGAAGTCCTGGAAAATTTAATCTAGTTCTATAGCATTAAGACCATTATTTTGTATACTCAATTTTAATCAGGCCAGAACTGGAGGAAATGCTGATTGCACTGAGAATCTAATTTAGTTGGACCTCAGTTTGCTAATGTGTAAAAGAAGAAGAAATGAATATCTTTAAGATTGCTTTCACTTCTAAGTTCTTTAGTATGAAGCTGATCTTTCAAAAGTGTGTGTATGTATGCATGCATCTACGTGCATACATAATACTTATGTGCCAGGTACAGCACTAAGCAATGCACTTTACATTTACCTCATTTGATCCATACACATGCACATACACACACAAACACACACACATATACATATATACACACACATATATTTGTGTATATACAAACATATATACATATACAAGCATTGTGCTAAGCACTTTACAATTATTAACTCATTTGATCCTCAAGACAACCCTAATATATGTATACATTCACCTTTGTAAATATAAACATATGGATGGCACTAATGTGAGTTATTAAAGAGAGGTTCGAATAGGGCGGTTTGATGTTCTAGAAATTCTGAGAAGATAATTGAATTTGTTCCACAAAACTTTCAGAAAGTTATCTTATTTCCTTATCCTGACTTACTTTCGCTGTCCTTTGGCATTGAATATTATCACGATTCATTCCCAGAGCACCAGCATAAGGAAACAGTCTTTGATCACTAATTTTACTGTCCTTCTAACATACCTTCCTGGAGTAATCGGTTGTAATTAAGTGTTATAGTATAAAAGACTTTCCTTTTTAGCTTTCTTTGGCCTGCACATTTCTGTACATGGGAGAAAGCAGAAGTGGATGAGGCCAAATCAGCAAGGAGAATAAGTGTTATTGTCAACAAGAAATGTGGCAAGATATCTGCAGAGGATATGAAGGGAAAATATCAAACACTGGCAGGTTACGTTCATGAGCATTTCGTAAAGTCAGAGAGAATCCTCTCCCAGAATCTGCCCCTAGAAAGGAAGAGCTAATGAGTTTTGTTGCAGCAATTTCCCTCTAAGGGAGTAGGAGCAGCATTGCTGATGGTAGTTAGTCAGGCAAGACGGTGGAGATTTTTGTCCTGCTCTTAAAGTCATCAAAAGGTGGATATCTGGCTCCATGGTGTAATGGTTAGCACTCTGGACTTTGATAAAGTCACCAACAGGAATACCAGGAGTATGGCCTAGTGGGGAATGTGTCACCGTTACTGTAGCCTCCAGAAAGTCAGATGAGAAAGGAAAGGGGATATTTTTGTTCTCTCTGGTCAATCAATCCGAGTCAACAAGTATACTCTACTATATACTAGGCAGTCTGCTATATGCCAAGACACAAAGACAAAAAATAAACATTATAATTCTTCAAGGAACTTCTATTCTATTGACTAAAACAGCATATACACATAAAATCAGATACAAAATATTCACAAAAGAAATACAAGGTAGTTTGGGAAGGGCACTAGCAGCTTGGGGGATCAGTAAAGGTTTGCATCTGTAAGGGGCAGAGTAGCTGAATGTTGAAGGAAACCAGGAATTCCAAGACACAGAGATATGGTGAAAGTACTTTCCTGGTATAAAACACAGCAAGTGTAAAGGCACAAAGCTGAGCCATAAAAGCCGGGTGTGTGAGGAATGGAAAGTAGGCCACTATACTCTGGATCACAGAGTAAATGAAGGGAAGTACTATCTTTTTAAAAAGTAGAAAAGGGTCAAGCTGTGAAGATTTTTAGATGCCAAATAGAAGGGTTTATATCTGGTACTATAGGTAATAGGGAGTGATTAAAGTTTATTGAGTAGACTGGTATCATAGTCAGATTTGTGTTTAAGAATATCATCCTGGTATCCATAGGGAGGTGGGAATGGAGAAATAAAAGACTAGAGTCAGTGAAGCCAATCAAGAAGTTGTCACAATATTCTAAGACGTGCTGAAGGCATGAACTAAGGTGGTGGCAAGATAAGTAAATAGAAGTCAGATGAGAGAGATATTGCAGCATCAGAAAGGAAAAACCTTGGCAAATGAGTGGCTATGGATGGTTTGTCTGAGTTAAAAGCAGAAGATGACAATAAAGTTGCAAATGTAGGTGACTGAAAGCATGGTGGTATCATCAACAGTTTTATGGAAACTGGGAACTGTCGTTGGACGTGGGCTAAAAGAAAGAGTTTGAGACGCCTTCAGGGCAGCCAGCTGGAGATGTCCAATGAGTAATGATGGGCTGAAGTTCTAGGAGACATAAAAGTTGGATGTGTAGATTTGGGAGTCAGAAAGATGATAACTGAACTATAGGATCTTAATAAATAAATTGATTTTTAAAAGCAAGGGAATACATAACGTAAAGAAGAAGCTCCAGGACAGAGGGATCATTGGCAACTTCTGAGTTTTATTTCAGTATTCCAATCAAAAGTCAGATTAGAGATGGTTTAGGTAATGAATTTACATGAATTTTTCTAGGAGTTTGGTTGATAAAGCAAACTGACATATGTTACAATAACTAGTGGGGATAGTATAATCTAGTGAGTTTTCTAAGGATAGGGGAATCTCAAGCATGTTTATAGGTAGCAGAGAAGGAACCAATGGATAGATGGACTAAAGATTAGAGAAAGAGAGAGGAGGTACAATAATGGCAACATCCTTGGCCCCTCCACTAGAAAAAAAAATAGGAGGGAAAGGGATAATAGCCATCAGAATCAGGATTGAGTAATATGTGTAGACAGAATGAACAATAAAGAAGACAGATTACTAAGAGACAGAAATAGAGAAAGTCTTGAAGTGGCAAATGAGGAAGTATTCTAATCCCAGGATGTGAAAGAAGGTACAACCAGAAATGAAAGGGATGATTAGGGATCCATTATCAGAATGTATTTCCTTTGTTCCCTTGCTCCACCAAGAAATAAATTTACTTTGGGTTAGAAATGGGTTGATCACAAATACATTGTTATTGATGTCAGGAATGTTAATTTGGTCATCGATTCAGAAAAGTTCTAAAATATCAAAGTGTTACAACTCTTTAAAAACACCGGAAGAAAATGGATAATCAAACATTAACTCAATTTTTAAACCATAAACATTAGAATTAGGATCATATAGAAAAGTTGGTATTTAGAAGGTAGGATTGTAATTGAAAATATGAGAGGCGTAGCCACCCTCAAAATCTAAATTATTTCTGTCAATAGACTAATTTGGGGAAGGGATTACATAATATAGCCCAAAATAATGCTTCTAGGTTGAGGATTTTGCTTTATGAATCAAATGACAGACTTAAGTTATTATAAAAAAAAAAGTAGAGAAACTGAGGCAGCCAGTAGATAGTGGATAGAGCA
>CM053580.1:174732252-174744752 GCA_028627135.1 Pseudochirops cupreus | reverse complement strand
TTTTTGTGATAACAACTTCCAAAGTATCCCTCTCAATTCATTTGAGAATATGGTGAGCTACTTTACATGATCCTTTCTTATTTTTTCCCTCTAAGTTAGGGAGATTAACCACATGAAGAAACATGTCTTTCAACAGCAACAGCATTAGGAAACAAATGTTTTAAGAAAGTGGAAAGCTGATCTTTCAGAGCAGTTTAGAAGCAGTGTGGCCTAGTAGATAAGCTGTCAGAAGTCCAGAGGTTGAAATCCTGCCCTGCCTCTGTCTTGTTGTGTGAGCTATGGCAAGGCACTTTGTCTCTCTCAGCATCTCAATTTCTCCTCGTGAACACTAGAGAGTGTTTCATGATCCCAACCTACCCAAGGGGAAATGGCCTATTCACTTGACTTTCTTCTTATAACTTATGTCTATAAAGACAAAATACTAGGTGGACTTAGTTCTTATGAATTTGGAATGCCAGATACAACAATATTTATTAGGACTGTTTCTGGAAGAGCAGTATGAAGTAGGTATCATTTAAAAGAAGAGATTGAAACTAATTAAAAGTAATTAACAAAATAGGTTTGAAGAAATAAACTTTATAAAATAAAATATATATAAAATATAAAAAATCTTTTATAAAATACATAAAATACAAAATATTAAAAATAAAAAATTTATGAAATATAAAATAGCACTTAAAAAAATTAGAAAACCAACTTGGTCATTGTGCCTGTAAAAAACAGTAGCTGACATTGTTGACAAAAAGATCTAGGCTCAGGTCCTGTTTCTCAATAATATTAATTGTGGCTCCCGGACATGCCATTTAACTTTCCAATGCTCTAGGCAATTCTCTGTTACTACAAATTGCAGACAATGTCATAAATGGCATTGAGAGAGGGAGTTTCCTCACAGAGGAGTTCCCTATGCCCTATACAGTGTCAAAATTAAACTTTGGGTTTTCTTATAAAAAGTATTATGTATAGATTTTACCTTGCTATAAAATTTTAAGGGATTTTTTCTTCATTAGAAGAATGGGATTTTATTGTCAGATAAAAAATATTTTACATTAATTAAAGGAAAGAGAAAAAGTAAGTTACAGATTAGTTTTTAAATTTGTTTTCTGATGTATCAAGATATGTTAGCAATTATTAAAATAATGTAGTACAAAATTTTTATGATGTAAATTTTCTATTCCTGCCTTACCTGTATCCAAATAGTAAAGACTTCTAGTACTTGAGGGTTTTTTTTTTGTATCATTCCAAATATCAAGTTTATATGATAAACTAGATGTGTTGTTGCTCATAGTGTCACTCTGTAACTGCTGGTTTCTCTCTCTTTTTTTTTAATAATGAGCACAGGATCATAGCCTGAACAAGGCATTCCCTCCCTCTTTCCTGAGAGTTACATCTGAATTATCCAGAGTATAAAATATCCAAGAAAAATTGATTTATATGCTTTCACCTAACCTATACCATCACCCTCCCTTTCCTCAACCTCTCCCCCTTCAAAAAAAAAAAAAGAAAAAGGCAGTGTAAACAGGAAATATCCAAAGAAACTTTTAAAGTCTATTTACAGGAACTAGCAATGCCATTCAGCATGTCTTTAAACTACTTCTAGGCCTTGTCAATATTTACTGAACACTTTTACAGTTTAAGCTTTGGCAGGATAAACTTACTTTCCTCACTGATCCAGTCTGATTCCCACTCATTTTCTGCTACATGTTTTATTCAACTTCATTTCCAACTCAGCCTTGCACAGACTCTGATTTTCCCTCAGTTCTTTTGCTTTTTTACCAGCAGCTCTGCCTAGGCTGTCATAGAAAGATGCCATCCAGCCAGAAGATAAAAACTGATGGTGGCAGAGTATTGAATAACTTCATTTTTAAATGAATTATCATTTTAAATTTTTGTAAAGGTCATTGGATTCTAAAGGTTTTAGCTACTTTTAAGTGTGAATATTTGAATCTCCATTTTAAAAAAATAGGATCTCTATTTTCAAAAATGTAAGATATTATGAGTAGATTTGAGAAAAATGTTTCTTATAAATTTAAAATGTCACAAGATTTGTGATCATTATTTTTCAAATACTTTATTTTCATTTTATCATCAGTGTGCATAATACTAAATATATGTATTTCATATTCTATATTCATATATTATATTTTATTTACTTCTAGCTTGTTTGACTTTAAGATTATCCATTTGTTTTTATTCAACTAAGCTGGGACATGAAGATGCTTATTGTTTACACAACTCAAGAGAACCTGACAGAAAATCTAAAAGACTTTTTAAAAATTGTAGTTCATAAGTCATTCTGCATTTAAAATCCCAACTTAGTTCTGATACATCTGAGAAAAATAACATATTTTAAAAATAATACTGACGTGGAGATGAATTCAGTCAAATTGGAGTCTGTCCTCATTGTAATTGAATACCTAGAAAGCAATTCTAGACTAGACTGGACCTTGTATCAGCTCTCTGGCAATGCCATCCAGATCTAAGGCATTCTTCATTCTAGAGGTAGCCAGAAAATTAGGTGTGACATCCAAAACAAGTGGGTCAGGGATTATGCATCAGTTGACAATACTTGAAGACATTAAGAACCAGCCTTCTAGCTCAAGATACTGGTTCAAACTAGTACTTTTGAATGTATATCAAAATATGCCACTACCTCACTGTCACTGTCACCTTGGTCAAATAATTTCTTTTTTTATGCACATGACATAAACATTTATTAAGCACCTACTATGCACATAAAATTAACATTTATTAAGCTCCCTTTATGTGTTTATAAACAAAAATTTGTTAAGGACCTACTATCTACCAAGTACTATGATAAGTCCTCCAGACATTAAAACAAAAGCCAGCCCCTGCTCTCAAATAGCTCAGTCTGGTGGGGGATACAACATACAAACAAGCTATATATGGGATAAATTAGAGATACTATCAGAGGGAAGGCACTATAATTAAAGGGGACTGGGAATGTGGGAGGGTGATAGTAATGCAAGGGAAAGAAAGTATAATTCTCTCGGTTGTTAATACCCTCTCCTCAGTTACTTTGCACTTACTTGGCATGAATTTTGCATTTACTTATATGTGTCATGTTGTTTCCCCCCAGTAGAATGTAAGTCTTTGAAGGCAGGGACTGTTTTGTTCGATGGAAAGAATTCTGGATGTGTAATCACAAGATTCAAATTCAAATCCCAATGGTGCCAGTGACTACATGTATGATCATGGGTAAGTCATTTAATTATAAAATGAAGAGGCTGAACTAGATGACATCTAACATGTCATCCAGTTCTCTGTCTCTGATTGATGATTGTCCTTAGCACAGTGCTTGGCATATGGTGGTGGTGTTGTTGTTGAGGTGTGCCCAACTCTTCACAATCTCATATGGACTTTTCATGGTGAAGATACTGGAATGGTTTGGTACTGGACAAGAAATTTCATCTATCTTGGTTTCAATTGCAAGAGAAAAAGAGAGAGAGAGAGAGAGAAAAAGAGAGAGAGAGAGAGAGAGAGAGAGAGAGAGATTTGAAGTTGAATGTTACTGGACTACTTAGTTAGGAAGACTTGAGCTTGAATCTAGTCTAGTCACAGACACTTAAAACCCTAGGCAATGAACTTGACCTTTGTCTGCTCCAGTTTCTTCATCTATAAAATGGGTATAATAATAGCACCTACTGGACAGGGTGACTGAGAGGATCAAAGGAGTAGATATATGCAAAGCATTTTGCAAGCTTTAAGGTGGTATAGAAATATTATCATTATCACCTTAAGATACCCTGTAGCTCTTATATTTTTTTATTTCTATGGTGTTGGGTTTTTTTGTTTGTTTGTTTGTTTTTGTTTTCCCTCTCAGATAGAGCATAGTTTGCCTGGAACATATTAGAAGAATTCTTCAAAGGGGCTGTGAAGGGGAATAATTAGACTGTAGTCATATGATTTAGGAATGAAAAGGATTTTAGAGATTATCTTTTCCAGCTCCCCATTTTACAGATGAGGTAACTGAAGCCCACAGAGATAAGAGACTTGCTTAAAATTACAGACATAAAGTTTGAAACCTGGTCTTAGAGTTAGAGAAAAAAAATTCATGGCTAACTTTCATTCATTCTAATAGGTCTAAGAAAATGAATTCTGACTTTTTCTTCCTTTACTAATGGGAATCAGGTATTTGTAATAGATTAAAATACTTGAGGTCAGAAACTATCTTGATTTCATGTGCACCCTCATAGCTTACAACAATTCTTAACACATAGGGGTCATTTGATAAACGCTTACTGAATGACTGATTGTCCAAATAGACAGCAAATACCTGGTTCTATGTGCTGTAATGCTCTAAAACTAAGGGATAATTCAAGTGAAAAGATTCATTTAAGAGGAGAACATCAGAGGCAAACAATAATTTTTATTTATAAATGTCATCTAACATCTTTATGGGAATATAAATAAAATTATTTGAATTAAAATTATAGTTTGAAATCTCAATTTGCTTGTTAGATAAAAATGTATTTAAATTTTTTTAATGAAATTAAATCCCATTTTTACATTTCCATTATTATTTCATAAACCCAAACACAACAGGGATGGGAAATGGCTTCAGGATATTATCAAGATGACTTAAAAATCCTAATATTTTCTAGGGTTGTATCCCAAAGAGATCATAGAAGTGGGAGGAAGACTCATATGTACAAAAATATTTATAGCAGGTCTTTTTGTGGTGGCAAAGAATTGGAAATTAAGAAGATGTCCATCAATTGGGGAATGGCTAAACAAGGTATGGTATATGAATGTAATGGAATACTACTGTGCTATAAGAAATAAGGAGCAGATGGACTTCATAATATCTGGTGAGACTTATATAAACTGATGCTGAGTGAGAAGAGCAGAACCAGGAGAACTTTGCACACAATTACAGACACATCATATCTGTGATGACCAGCTTTCATAGACTGGACTCTTCTCAGCAACGCAGGGTTACAAGACGACTCCAAAAGACTAATGATGGAGAGAGATGTCTACATTCAGAGAAAAATACAAGAAAGAACAGAGTTTGAATGCAGATTGAAGCAAGCTACCTGCTCTCTTTCTTTTTCTTCTTTGGTTTTGTTTCCTCTTTCTCATTGTTCATTCCATCCATTACAATCCTTCTTTATAACCTGACTAATGTCTAATGTGAAAATATTTGCAGATCCTATACTTGACTGCATGCCACCATGGAGGGGTGGAGGAGAGGGAGGGAGAGAAAATTTGAAACTCAAGGGATTGTGAAACTAAATTTTGTAAATCAAATGTAAACAATGAAATAGTAAGGACAAAAAAAATTTAAAAATCCTAATATTTGCTCAATAAGTCATCTGTCTTCATGGAGACAGAGTTTCCTAAAATTCTATTTAATCCTGGCAAAGAAAGTTAATTAATTGAACAATTGGGCTTCCAGTTATGTCCATACCCATTAAAAGCACACACATAGTAAAATGCATCATGTTCTACATTTCCATTATCTCTGGGAATTTTCAATGATCATATTAGACTTAAATGTTTAATTACCCAGTCTGACTATGCCATAGGACCAAGTATTCAGAAGGTATTTTCAATGTCAGATGGATGTCCTTTTTCCCAAAGAGAGCTCAGGTCATACCAATTTTCTAGCATAATGCACAATGCTCTCATTTATTAAATACTCCTTACCAATCAGCATTTGATACTGTTGATCAACTACCATTCTCTCCTGGACATTCCCTCTTTTCTGTATTTTCCTGGTAAAGCTCTGTCTTGCATTTCTTGTCTTCTCAATCCCTTTTCCTGGAACATCATTCACAAATATCTCCCCCTAACTATAGGTCTTCCAAGTCTCCATCTTGTTCTCCATTTTCTTCTCTTAATATGCTCTCTCTGGGTTGCCTCATCAGCTACTACATCTAACTGGATTTTCCACAGGTGTCTCAAATCCAACATGTCCAAAACAGAAATCACTATCTTTCTTCTAAAACCCATCCCCCCCATTCTTACCTTCCCTGTTTTTTGCCCCTAGGGCTTCACCATTCCACTAGTCATCCTGATTCACAATTATCCTCAACTCCTTATTCTCACTTACCTCACATAACAATCAGTTGGAAGATTTTGTCATTTCTACTTCCAAAACATCTTTTATTTATAACTGCTTCACACTACTCACACAGTCACCACCCTATTTCAGACCTTTGTTATCTCTTGCTTAGATCAGAAATTCTCAAAATGTGGTACAGGGATCACTGAAGGTCCCTGAGACCCTTTCAGGGAGTCTGAGAGGTCAACACCATTTTTACAATGTTACAAAGACATTTTGAATTCTAATAATTTCTCAATATCAATAAATATAATCTACAGAAACAAAATATCTTTCCAGGTCCTCAACAATTTTCAGGCATGTAAATGGGACCTGAAATCAAAAAGTTTAAAAACTTCTGGCCTAGACTATTATGATAACCTACTATTTTGTCTTCTTGCCTCAATTCTCTCCCCTGTTTAAGCCATCTTACACAAAATTGCCAAAGTGATTTTCCTAAAACAAAGGTCTGCCTCTGTCACTCCACCACTCGATAAACTCCAGTGATCCTTATCTCCTCTAGAGTGAAATACTTCTGTTTGACATGAAAGGCTTTCATCACCTGTCTCCAATCTGTATTTCCTGACTTACTCTACATTATTCCCTCTATATAACTTACTCTACATTATTCCCTCTATATAACCACATTGTGAGTGTATTTCCTCACACACTGTTGTCTATTGTACTTGTGACTTTGCACGTGCTATCTCCCATGCTTGGAAGGTACTAATACCTCAACTTCTCCTCTTACAGCAGAATCATGTCTTTCCTAAAAACTCACTATCTTTGTGTCCCTCCCCCACTCTGATTATCTTTTATTCATTTGTCTATCTTGTATGGATGTAGATAAGTACATTTTTATAAAAAAAATAAATACATATGAGTATACACACACACACACACACACACACGTTGCTTTTCCCCAATAGACTATAAGTCCCTAAATGACAGAGGCTTTATTATTTTTGTGTCTGTATCTCCAGTACCCAATACAGTTCCTGGCACATAGTAGGCACTTAAAATATGTGTTGAAGCATCATGATAGAATGAATTCATAATGAAATGGTCTGCTCCTTAAAAATGAAAGAAAATAAGATGGTCATTGTCAAACTCAGCAAAATGTATTTAAAGTAAATTATTAAATATTTTGTCCAAATACTGTTTGTACATGTACAGCTTAAAATTCATATTGACTTCAGAAAATGGAATCATAGACCATGAGAGGCAGAATAGATGTAAGAAATAATTCAGAGGATGGAGCCAAGATGGCAGAGTAAAGCAGGAACTTTTTTGAGTTCCCACTCCAATTACTTCCAATACCTGTACAACATTACTCTAAACATATTTTAGACCTACAGAACACACAAAGTGACAGAGATAAACAAATCTCCCACTGAAGGCAGCCTGGCAGGATGACAGGAAGGGTCTACACCACTGAACTGGGAGGCGAGCATAGTCATGTTTGAGTGGTGCAGGCCCAGAACCAGGGTGGCACTGACCAGCAGCACAGCCTAGTTGGAGCAGTTTTCAGGAGTGTGAATCACTGGCAGTTGTGGGGGGATTCCAGACTTCTCAACCCATAAACACCAAAGAGAAAGCAAAAGGTCAGTGGGGAACCCTGTTGATCCAGGGTGAGAGAAGAGCCCAGTCAAATCCCTGCCCCGGGACAGCAGAGGTGACTGTGGCTGCCACTGCTGCTGCTTCCAGCTCTTGGCCTACAGAATGTAGAGGGACCAAGCAGGCATTCAGAGGGTAATCACTCCTGCTTTGACCTGCTTGGATCTGGGTCCCAGTCTTGGGTGGTGATCCTGGGGTGAGAAACACTAGTGTGCCAGAGCTTGTGGTTGCTATAGAGAGGGCGCCCTCCTCATAGCTCTGAAAACAGCTCAGACAACAACTGTGAAAACCCCAGCAATTTGGGACACAGCACTCTCCGCTCTGGAAACAGAGCTCAACTGTATAAAGATTGCAACTCATGAGACTTTTCTCAGTATAAGGATAGTTGAAAGGAATAAATAAGTGTGTGTGTATGTGTGAGTGTATGTGTGTACATGTATACATAGACAGAGGGCAAAGGATCAGTTGAATATGAAGGGATGACATCTAAAAAAATAAAATTAAGAGGTAAGAGAGGAATATATTGGGAGGAAAAAGGGAGAGATAGATTAGGGTAAATTGTCTCAGGAAAAAGAGGCAAGAGGAAACTGTTACAATGGAGGGGAAGAGCAGGAAGGTGAAAGGGAATGTGTCAACCTTAATCTCATTGAATTTGGCTTAAGGAGGGAATAACATACACACTCAGTTGGGTATTTTACCCTAGAGCAAAGTAAGAGGGAAGGGCATAAGTGGGGAGGATGAGAGAAGGGAGGCCAGATTGGGGGAGAGAGTGGTTAGAAGCAAACACCTTTGAAAAGGGACGGGGTAAAAGGAGAAAATAGAATAAGTGGGGGGTGGGATAGGATGGAGAGAAATACAGTTAGTCTTTCACAATACAACTACTATGGAAACATTTCACGTAACCACACAGGTACAACCTATATTGAATTGCTTGTCTTCCCAGTGGGGGTGGGTGAGGAAAAGAGTAAGAATCTGGAAATCAAAGTTTTAAAATCAAATGTTTAAAAATTGTTTTCTCCATGCAACTTGGAAATAAGACAGTCAGGCACTGGGGTATAGAAATCTATCTTGACCTACTAGAAAGTTGGGGGAGGATATGGGAAAAGATATAAGAGAAAACAGACTGGGGAAAGGAGGATTCAATATCTTGGGGTACAGGCAGGGGAAAGATGGGGAGAAAATTGGTAACTCAGTATCCTGTGGAAATGAATGTTGAAAACTAAAATAATCATTTGGAGAATGTGAAAAAAAAAAGAAAAAAATGAATTTAGATGCATTTCTCTCCCTCCTACTGTCTCCACTAGCTGTATTTTAGAAATGAGTAGGCTGAGGCTGGGAGTGAGTTACTTAACTATGGTGATCATCATGCCTCCCTTAAAGAAAAAAAAAGGCAGGCTTATGGATAGTCTCAGGAAATGTCATTGCTCATTGGTGCTTCTAAAATTCTGCAATCTTAGTTAAGGTCTATATTTTCTTTTGACAACTTTCATTACTTGTTCAGACTTGGAAGTACAGCAAATGGGTACGGAAAACAAGTGATGTTTTCCTACAATCAGATAGGTTTCTACACAAGGGTTTAACTAACAGCAATTAGTTAAGCTTTATCTGTGTGCTCTTAGCAAATGTTTCAACCTTCAGCTTTGGTATTTGTAAAATATGAATGACAATACTTATGATATCTAACTTACAGAGTTGATGTTAGGCTCAGATGAAAATAAAATACAATATAGAAGTAATTTAAGATGATGATGATGCCTAGTGAGGTATTATGGTACCCTGGATAAATCAATGACCTTGAAAACAGAAGACCTGTATTCAAATCCCACTTATGATACTATCTATAGGACCTTCCACAAGCCACTTAATCTCTCTGGGTACCAGTTTCCTCATCTGCAAAATGAATGGATTGTACTAGAAGGTGTCGGAGCAAAGGATCTTTTCAACTCAGATTTATGATCTTAAAAACGCCTTTTCTTATAATCCTATTAAAGGACTAAGCAAACAACTTGCTTTAGAGAAGTATGCACTGCAAGGACAATTTTGCAGGGACCAAAAGAGGCAGTGGAGCAGCTAGATGGGGTAACAGATAAGATAATAATAATAATACTAGGTAAGATGGCCTTGAAGTCAGAACGACATGAGTTCAAATTCAGCTTCAGACACTTAATAGTTGTATGTATGACCCTGGGCAAGTCATTTAACCCTGTTTGCCTAAGTTTCCTCACCTGTAAAAGATCTGGAGAAGGAAATGGCAAATTTCCTTCCAGGATCTTTGCCAAGAAAACATCAAATGGGGTCACAAAGAATCAAATGCAACTATGACAAAACAACAACAGAATGTTTTCTTTATGTCTGCACCAGGTTATATCTATGGCACGTCACAGAGTGCACTGTGTCAGATGAAGGCATTTCTAACTTTCAGATTATCAGGATGATTAAAGTGTTCCACGAAAGAGTAGAAGACACACCTCATGAAGAAATGAAAAGAAAATGATATGAAGTGAAAAGGACTTTTTTTTCCCACAAATTGTATTGGGTGTTTTAAGGGTAGCCATATATGAAAAAGACAAGGGAAAAAGAGGCCACCGAATATTTTTTGAATTTTAAATTCCTTCATAAACTTATTCATTTCTCTTACTTCCCTCTACACATTCTGCAATCCAGTGGCATTGGCCTCCTAGCTAGCTATTCCTTGCACAAGACACTTATTTCCTGACTCTGGGAATTTTCATTTCTGTCCCCCCCATAAACAATGTTTCTGGAGCTGGTAGACTGAAATATTAAAAATACCATTATTTATCATTTATATAGCTCTTTTCCTTTGAAAACAATGGGACCTAAAGCATGAAGATCTGTGGGTTTAATATGTAGCATTACTACATTGGGAGGAAGAGTACACAGGATTCCTAGACCAGAAATGTTTTGTTCACTGCTGGGCAAAATACCTAGGGGCTCTATACATACAGGAGAGGGGAGAAGAGAGGTAAAATTATTAATAAGCTCAAATGTGTCAGATCTATTCTGAGTTTGCTTGGTATGGACAATGATCTCCTGAATCTTCCTCTCCCCACCTTTCAAAAACCAAAAATTAGGTTTTGGTTTATTTTGACCTTGTAATTAAGTCTTCTTTTGAGACACTGAAAATGAAAAGGAACAAAATTGTAACTACATCTAAGTTACACACAAAGTTTTAAAAGTTTGGGTAAGTCTGATGTCAGGAATGGAATAATCATCTATCACTATCACAGAGTCCAATTTTTCTAATTCATTCATTCATTGCAGATTCACTGTGAATCCAATTCCCTACCATTTCCCCTTTCTTCCCTCCAACCCTTCAAAATCTAGCAGCAGAAATTTTAGGACATCAAAGATAAACTGTATTTTGCATTGGAAACTCCATTGTAACTATAGCATGATGGCGCTTCAGAAGATAGAAACTTCCAAAACAGCGTATTACACTAATTACAGGTCGCTGGATCACTGTGTTAGAAAGATTGAAGTGTTTTAACCCACTTCCTTAAGTGCATGAAAAAACACTCTCTCATCTCTGCTTCCTGACTTCCTTCAAATCTCAGTTAAAGTCCCACCTTTTGAAAGGTTTGCCTGGTCCTCTTTAATCCTAAGGTGTTCCCTCCGAGATCATCTCCTCTTTGGTCCTTTATACATCGTGTTCTCTCCCCCATTAGACCACAAGCTCCTTGACAGGAGGAACTATTTTTTTAAGGTATGTGTGGGGCAAAGATGTGTGTGTGTGTGTGTGTGTGTGTGTGTGTGTGTGTGTGTGTAAGTTTCCTTTCTTTCTTTTTTTTTTCTCCAGCACTTAGCCCATTGTCTCTAGCACCTGTAGGTTCTTAATAAATGCTTATATACTGGACCAAAAGGTCCTTCCTAGGGGTGGAGCCAAAATGGCAGTGTAGCAGCAGCAACATATCACAGCTCTCACATAGCCACCCCAAAATACCCATAAAATAGGACTCTTAACCAATCCTGGAACTCCAAAACGCACACAAAGATACTTCCCACTAAAGTCAGCTCGGCTACGAGGAACCATATAAACACTGAGAACCGAAACCAGCCTGGCCTGAAGCTGCGGCTGTGCCCCTGGGGCGGCTGGACTGGAAGAGCTGAGGAGCCTCTCAGGGGAGCAGATTAGTAGCAGCTGCGAGTGGGATTTGTGAAAGGGGGAGATAAGCAGTCTGGCCAGAAGGCCTCCAGAGCGGAAAAGCGAAAGGCAGAGGTTTTGCACCCGCCTCGGCATTGCAGCTTCCCGCCTGCGGCCTGCAGGCAACAGGGGGACTGAGTGATTGTTCTCAGGCCAGAGCTCTCGCATTGAGCGGCCTAGACAGATTGCCGTCTTGGGCCTCGGTCTTGGAGCCCTCGCTATCTAGTCAGCCGGAAGTATATAGGAAGAGTTCCCAGCCTCTTCCTAAGAGCTACGGCAGCCGGGAGGACCCCAGCGATTTGGGACAGAGCTTTCCCTTCGGGAAGCAGAGCCCCACAGAGATTTTAAAAAAAAATCACGGTCTGAAGAACCATGAGTAAGAATAAGCATAAGAAGGAAAGTAAGAACAGCTCCCAAACCCTTGATCCCTTCTTTGGGGAAAAGAAAGATCATGGGAGAGAGAGGGAGGAGGAGAGCGCAGCCAGAGCACCCCCACCAGGGGCCTCCAATAAACATGAAGAATGCCTCAAAGCTAGAGATGAGCTGAAGAAAGATTTTTAAAACCAAATAAGGGAAGTGGAAGACAAATTGGGAAGAGAAATAAGAATGTTGCAAGAAAATCATGAAAAGAGAGTCAGCAGTATGACTGCAGAA